>CM040240.1:302636584-303036584 GCA_022545495.1 Chrysanthemum lavandulifolium
AAGTATACTAATATATTTTGATAAGTCGAAATAATTTATAAAGCTTAAGACTCGTTTTTGACTCGTACAATACAAAAGCAGTTTGCTTGAAATTTTCGAAAAATATATATTCGTTGTCAAACTTGAAAATTCATAACTTCTTCGTTATAACTCCGTTTAATCCGTTCAAGCGCCCACGGATTCGTTTTAAAGTATATTTTCTAAATATCTAGGCCAAAATTCGTGTCTACTGTCGGATTTTCCAGAAATTCAAAACAAGATCAGACCCTTTTAATACTTGTCGAAAAGAGTTTTTCGCGTACTAAACCTATTCCAATCCCTTCAAAACAACTCCAAAGCTATTCTAATCCTACCATACACCTTCTTAGGGTGTCATGGGTTCCTAAACATCATCAAGACCAATTTATAACAAGGGATAAATTATAGGATGACTTATATATAAAACTCTAAAACAATGTAAAATGGTATAAATAACCCTAAGTCTTGCATGCTTGCTCAAAAATGAAGAAATAAATATTAAATGAAAATGAAAGATATAAAATGAAAGTGATATGCTTACTAGTTACTATGATGAGGTGATTAGAACAAGGATTAGCCTAAACACCATAGGTTTTTATTTCAAAACCTTGATTAAGAGTGTATACTAGATTGTTTAACACTTGATTTGGAAAAACTTTGTGAATCTCTTCTATCTCCTTTGTATGGTCGGTTTTGAGAGGAAGAAACAAGAGAGAGAGAACTTGACTTAACTTGAATTATTGTTGAATGAAGTGAAGTGAAAGAAATTTTGGAGTATAGATCTATACAAGTAATAAAGAAAGTTACCAACTAATAAATGAGGCACCCTCCCCTCATGACCGGTTTTGGGGGGGATGTCTCTCAAAAATACATTTTTTTTTTGTATATATAAAGATGTAAGTAAAATGTGGTTAGGTACAAAATGTTGTAACTTGTATATATTGGTGAAATTTGAGTAGTATTGACTAAAAATAAGTTTTAATAGGCCAAAGTAAAATATATTGTAGTTATAAAATTGTAAAATATGTTTCTTACAAAGTTTGAGTGAAATAATAATTATCGTGTAGTTTTTAAGAAAAGCGTCGTAATAATATAAATTTAACGATTTATATACAAAATAAATTTAAAACACTAGGTAAACTCAAAATATTATTTTTATAAACTAAATGTAAGTATAAAAATATGTCGGGATCATTTTTGGAAGTATCGGATTAAATGTTCAAAATAATAACTTACGCGATAACGTTTATTTAATATGAAAATTATTTGTTTAATGTGAAATGCAAAATCATGAATGAACTAACATGATGCATATTTAATTTAAGAAATGACCGGAAATTGAGAATTGTGACATTCTTCCCATGTCAGCGGAATCACGTCCTCTTGATTCGATTAACGATACTATGGTCCGAACCTCGACAAGAGTTCTAAAAGTTCATGCTCGTACGAATAGTCTAAATGATCATGTCAATGCTCATGCATAAGGGTTCCTCATCCAACTAATTACATGCCCGTGATTAGATTTGATGGGGTAAACTTACCCAATATTGAACGTAGCCCTCAAAAGACCTTTAGGTAGTGACTTGAGTAAACTTGTTTCTTAGCTCGACTTTCGAACTCATCAAACAAGAGCGTCACTAGATCAAGCTAGAAACAAGTCTTTTGAATGAAGTCTTTTGAAAGATTCGCTCGATATTGGATTTGCTTACACAAATCAAATCAAATCAACAAAATATATAACAACTAAGGTCGATATCAATAGGTCTCAAATTAATCAATGTCGTGAGCGTGGTAAGAATTAGAAGGAAGTGATGCACTCAAAATCATGTTGTACGAAATAAAGTGGTTGATCAAAGGAATGTACCCGTTACGCGTTGCGGCTTCCTCGGTACCCGGATAGAATGCTCGACCACGTGCGGGGAATTTCAATGTTCGATCTTGTGGGCCTTCTATTGCCAACGCCGAGTTTGGACGATTACCTCCTTGATTAGGAGTTCTTTCGACTTTGGACGGTATTGCGAAGGTGATCTAGACTTCACACTCGTAACATGCTTTTCTCATCCTTGATTTCCATTCTGTTTGAGCAATTTCGCGAAGTGGCCCGTCATCCACATTTGTCGCACCTTGGCCTCTCGAGTGATGATAATTACATCAGTACACAAAGGATGTGGACTGATATCCTTTGCGCTCCGGTGGTCGCCCATAGTTCGGGTTATTCGCGCCTCTTGTTTTGCTTGATTACGGTCTCGGCTTCCTGGTGATCCTCCCGCGCTTTCGTCCATTGTCGTTTGCTTTTGTTAGTTCTCCGACTGATCACATCATTTGTCAGCGATCGCCATACCCACAACTTGCGAGTGGTTGGGTTCGACGGTGACATCCTCTAATTTCGGTATCAATCCCCATATATATCGGTCAATCAACTTCTCCGGTGGAAACCATGTGAGGAACCATCCTAGTTAACTCGTGGAAGCGGATCGTGTACTTGTCGACTTCTACTCCAACCATCAAGTGATTCCAAAATTCCGCTTCTAGCTTCACGCACTTCATCTTTTCTGCGGTACTCATCGCTTAGTAGTTTCTTAAATGCTTCCCAAGATAACGCATTTGCGACCCTCTTCCTCTAGTGCGCAATTGGTTGTTCCACCAGTCAATGCTCGACCACAGTAGTAGACCGGTGAGAGAACTCAACCTTGTTTCCTTGATACATTTCGTGATACTAAGTTTCGACTCAACATTCTCGAACCAGTTAGCGATCCAATGGCACCTCGGTACCATGAAATTCCATTGGCTTGCATGTCATGAAAGTTTTGTAGTCGCATCCTTGACCGTTTGAAGTACCTTCTCCGTTGTTGGTTCGTCTAGCATCGAGATGTGTTATAATTTGGGTGAGTAGATCCGCTATTCCAATGACGTTGTTGTTTGGATTGTCATTGTTGTTTGGGTTGTCGTTGTTGTTGCCTCCCAGCGTGTGTTTCTTGCGGCCATGATCCTCGGTGGACCAAAACATCGGGTTGAGTAAACGACATTTGAGCGAAGTCGGATGAGGTGCGAGCGGTGGTAATGTGTGTTATAGTGAATCGAAATATGACGGGATCGGGGACATGCTATGTCTAACAAGTCGAAAGATGGAAAGAGAAGATATAAACTAGGTACGGTAGCGTGAGCGTGAATATAAAATCATGCAATGCATACCCACCCGACCAATGCGGTTTGGTGACGGACTCTAGAGACTCAACTAAACATGATTTAAAACTATCACTCTTATCATTGCATGGTTCTTCATAAATTAGACATAGTTGATCGGGCTATGTTTAATTTATGAGTAACGATCTACGATAGGACTAATTGACTCGGATGACGCCGGTGTTTTATTTAAAACTTTATTCCGGTTATAAATTGTGATTTTTATTTTTGAAAAATCGGCATTCTCTATAACCTTTAGCTCGATACCAATCATCACACCTCACCGGAGGCGGAAAAGCGAGGTGTAACGGAAAGGAACATAAGCACAAGATAATAGAACATACCAACGTTAAGATTTAAAGAAAGAGTACACCATTACAATACCGGTTTAGCCGACATCGGCAAATATATAACAAAGTTTAGTTCCCAAAATATTGCGTTCTATTACATAACGATTTGTATTGACAAGTGAAAACTTCATTATGCAAGACACGGTAGAAAAGCTTACTAATGATCACACGAAATGCATGAGAGAAAAGCGGGTCAACTATGAAAATAGTTGGTGAGTAAGCATGTTTAGCAAAATAAGAAAACTCGTAAGAAATATTCAAAGCTTTCGGTCAACGAAAATAGTCCACAAAGCAAAGGCATTGTAAATCCACTCGGTTCAAGTTCCACCCATACAAAACTTGCAACCTGTGTATTCACAACCCATTGCACAAACTATAGCGTATGAAGTAGTCAAGTATAAGCGGTCATAATAGTTCACAATATAGTACCACGAATATAATAATTGGGGATGCTCTTGATGAAACCAAATTAAGTGGGTGCCACTACCCAAAGTTATGTTGGGTGCCTCTTCCCAAAGATATAATGGGTGCCTCTTCCCAAAGATATCTTGGTGCCTCTTCCCAAAGATATACTTGGGTGCCTCTTCCCAAAGATATACTCCAAACACGGAGACATTATAGTGATGCTCGAACATAGGAGACTTTATAGTGATGCTCCAAACATAGGAGACTTTAGGTCAAGGTCATGACATGTACGGTTCAATAAATTCCAACAAGTCATAAATTAAGTAATTAAGTTCAAGGATTTGATTCGAGTTCACAAGTTCTAGTCAAAAGAGTTCACAAAAGTAAGGATCAATTTAATTCAAGTATGGTTCATGCATTCACCCCAAAATATAGTAAAACGGTAAAAAGGGGATGTGATTACTCACTTGATGAATAGATGCGATGACAAAAGTGGTTACACCGAAATGTAGCGTGAATCTCGAACCGACCTATTATGAATGATATGATATGCAATAAGTCATGATGTAATGTTATGCACGCATTTCGGATGATATTTATACCACTTATGTATTTTGAAAACAATACTTCGTCGAAAATATAATCTTTTAACGTCTTGACCATTTATAAATTACTTCACATGTATTTACATTGAAACGATATCCTCGATAGACTTTTAGTGATTTATTAAGAGAACATAACTTTTCGTCAGTAAAATAATGTCGTTGGAAATTTCATGAAAGTGACAAAAATGGCTTCGAAAAGCTAGTCGTAAAATGGTGTACGTCGAGCGTTAGGAAACGAACTCAACGGTTTTGGAAAGCTTGTATCAAAATCTAGAAGTTTTAGTACATGAGTTTTCATCATAGAGGTCTCGAACATAAAGATAATAGAGGTTAAATATGGTGATTTTGTCCAAAATGTGGTTTAAAAAGTGAGTTTCGCAAAGTTTAAGCAACCGTAAATAATTTATTACAACCCCGCTATACAAACGGTTGATCGTTTTGAAAAATATGCTTGGTGATCTCGATTTTATTAGAAGACATCTCGTTACAAAAGTTCCACATCAACGTTAAAATAGCCTTCAATATGGTCGTTTTGTTTACCGTAACACTTGACAAATAAAATAATATAGTTTTCTAAAATAAAGTTACGGCAATTTTGTAAAAGCGTGTATATTTTAGTCGTTACAAATCCGTTTTCTACGTATTATCGTCCTTAGCTTCGTATCAAAGTATACTAATATATTTTGATAAGTCGAAATAATTTATAAAGCTTAAGACTCGTTTTTGACTCGTACAATACAAAAGCAGTTCTTTGAAATTTTCGAGAAAATATATATTTCGTTGTCAAACTTGAAAAATTCATAACTTCTTCGTTATAACTCCGTTTTAATCCGTTCAAGCGGCCACGGATTCGTTTTAAAGTATATTTTCTAAATATCTAGGCCAAAAATTCGTGTCTACTGTCGGATTTTCCAGAAATTCAAAACAAGATCAGACCCTTTTTAATACTTGTCGAAAAGAGTTTTTCTCGTACTAAACCTATTCCAATCCCTTCAAAACAACTCCAAAGCTATTCTAATCCTACCATACACCTTCTTAGGGTGTCATGGGTTCCTAAACATCATCAAGACCAATTTATAACAAGGGATAAATTATAGGATGACTTATATATATAAAACTCTAAAAACAATGTAAAAATGGTATAAATAACCCTAAGTCTTGCATGCTTGCTCAAAAATGAAGAAATAAATATTAAATGAAAATGAAAGATATAAAATGAAAGTGATATGCTTACTAGTTACTATGATGAGGTGATTAGAACAAGGATTAGCCTAAACACCATAGGTTTTTATTTCAAAACCTTGATTAAGAGTGTATACTAGATTGTTTAACACTTGATTTGGAAAAACTTTGTGAATCTCTTCTATCTCCTTTGTATGGTCGGTTTGAGAGGAAGAAACAAGAGAGAGAGACTTGACTTAACTTGAATTATTGTTGAATGAAGTGAAGTGAAAGAAATTTTGGAGTATAGATCTATACAAGTAATAAAGAAAGTTACCAACTAATAAATGAGGCACCCTCCCTCATGACCGGTTTTGGGGGATGTCTCTCAAAATACATTTTTTTATATATAAAGATGTAAGTAGAATGTGGTTAGGTACAAAATGTTGTAACTTGTATATATTGGTGAAATTTGAGTAGTATTGACTACAAATAAGTTTTAATAGGCCAAAGTAAAATATATTGTAGTTATAAAATTGTAAAAATATGTTTCTTGCAAAGTTTGAGTGAAATAATAATTATCGTGTAGTTTTAAGAAAAGCGTCGTAATAATATAAATTTAACGATTTATATACAAAATAAATTTAAAACACTAGGTAAACTCAAAATATTATTTTATAAACTAAATGTAAGTATAAAAATATGTCGGGATCATTTTGGAAGTATCGGATTAAATGTTCAAAATAATAACTTACGCGATAACGTTTATTTAATATGAAAATTATTCGTTTAATGTGAAATGCAAAATCATGAATGAACTAACATGATGCATATTTAATTTAAGAAATGACCGGAAATTGAGAATTGTGACATAAATCAACCATACTATGAATGTAGAGATGCTGTCCATAGAGATAATCAACTTTAGATATTTGGTTTATCTTAATGAGTTTCTTCAAAGAATGAAAACCCTAGTGGTTTAAATCTTTGTGTAGGAATCATATGGACAATATTGTACAAGTATTTAATGCATGTCTAGTGATAATAATATTAATCATACTTAAGAAATTAACTATGATTGAATATTATTTACTAGATACATTAAATAGAAGTATAAAGATTATAATTGTCATACTTAGTTTCATTGATGTGAAATTTTGAAAATGAATATCAAAACTCTTTGTTTTGGAATTACTTTTGCGAGGGCGATAAGTAATGCAAAGGAGTTTTATGAATTCAAATAATCTTTGAATATGTACAAACGCAAGAATCCATGAATGGATATATGCATGCATCTAGGAGATGATTCTTATGTTTAAAATTAAATCCATGTTTGATTTAATAATTAAAATAAGATAGCTCGTAAGTATTCACGAAAGCTAGTGGAGTATTATTTTTAAATCTTATATGTTGTATGGGCAACTACATTCCACCTAAATTAAGTTTTAGTTGAGAATGAAACTTCGTTTGTAAGATTTGGAAAATAAAATTCATAACCTTGGAATATATATGTTTATTATTATAAACATATGCGGTAAAATAAATGAGTCTAATAAAACATGATGAGTACATATCTTTGACAAGATAGTATATGAATGAGATCTTAAAGTCTAACGAAGATTCATCATGAACATCATGTTGTGTATAAGGTTGTTGTATCATGCTTGATTACAAGATGATTTAACAACATTGTAATATTATGTTTGGATTTAGAATTGCATTCCACACCGGAGTTGCTCCCAGTTCTATACAACAAATTGTTGTAATTGTCATAGTCAACAAACTTGAGGTTTGTATGACACCAAACAAATAAATATTCAAAGTTTACGGATGTTTAAGAGCATATTGTTGTACACAATGATGCTGGTATAATTGAGATGACACTCAATTCTAGTCATGGTATCGTTGGTGATGACCATGTTGACTAGTTATGCTCAATTAAGAGCATAGTTGCATTATACATTAAAGAATAAAGAATACTTTAAACTTTAAGTGTTGAAGGATGATTGTCATAAAAGGGTGGTTCAGGTTATCACGCACCTTATGGAATGATATGACAATATCAAGATATGTGTAAATATATACAAGAAATTTACTTATTGAATTCTTGAAATAAGTATTCTCAAAATTCCTATAGATCAAAGTTAGTTGAAATTATGCCCTGTCAACAAGTATGATTATCATGACTTGAGGCAAAATTCATTAACTAAGAATTATCATGCGTTGATCTATTGAGTATTTGGATAAAGGATGTTAAACAATTATTATTTATAATGAATTAAAGTACGGTATACGTTTAATTTCATTTATAATATTGTGTCCTATATTTGCATGTTTAAATCCTTGAATAACTTAAGTTATTCTAAATAGTCTGTTGTCGATCAATAACATGGGAATGATATTGGATTAAGACAAATCTGAGTATTAGTTAGAATATACTTGAAAGTATATTGATGCGTAGCATGACTAATTTCAGATGATATTCAAAGGATTGAGTATAGGACTTATCCCACCCACATGATGATACTTTATGGATCTTAGTCATTAAGCATATCATGAATATTTATCCTCTGACTTGAGATACGAGAGATATGTCATGGATGTAGTGCATTTTGTGAAGCAATCTAACGCTATAACGTGGCTCGGTAGTTATAAGGGTTGTTTTCGAAGTGTTGCGAAATTTATGAATCCCGCTTGTAGTCAAAATAGGATTTGTTTCCTTCAAATTTATTTTAAAGTATAATCTTCTTTGGACCCTCGTAGGGTTGTTAAGATGTTTGCATGGCCATGCCCAAGGTCTTCGGAATATGTTCGGAAGAATTGGTAATCTTAATCAATCACATAAAGCGAGAAGCAGAATAGTTAATTAAGAAATGAGTGAGATCCATATTCTTATTAACATGGTATTAGAAACAAAAGGATGAATATGATGATGAATCATCAAACTTGGTTTTCTCCAGAAAACCATACACGAGTTGTACCGGGGCATTGGCGTGTTGCTAGATGCTAACCAATGTCATTTCACGTTTTGTAAACATATCCAAGTGGGAGCTGTTGGAAATGTATATATTTACAAACATGTGAATGTCCGGATTCGAACTTCGTGACCACGGATTGCACACATTAGCGAATGAGAATTAAAGTTAATAATTAATGTTTATGTTTACGATTAATTATTGCACATTAAGTCCGTTTAACGATCGTTAAGTATTTAACGGAAAAATGACTAACGATCGTTAAATGAAAAGTGGAAGGACTAGTAATGGAAAATCTTGAAATGAAAAAGTTATGGGTTTCTTTTGGGCTTGTTGTATGGCGGCCAAGGGGCTTGATCCAAGCCTAATCCTAACTTGTTTTCAAAATTCCATTCACTATATAAGCAAGGCTAGGTTATAGGGTTTTATTCATATCTTTGTGCATTGAATTAACCCTAGTTCTTTCCTCTCTCTTTCTCTTGCAATACTCGGCCGAACACCCCTTGTTAGAGAGTTTGGTTTTGTTTTGTCATATAACGAGGACTTGTGTTAGATCTAGCAATCGCTTGATTCGTTGGTTAATTCGTGTGTACAAGAACGTGGTTGTAAGACACTATTCTTACACCATTTGGTTTGAGTTGTAGAGCGGTGAGGACAACTCTTTAAACCACTTCTTTGGTTTGCTCTAAAGATCGACATTCGCAAGAGGTACGTTACGCATACTTTCGATTAATTATTTATTTGTTATGATCTTTAGTCTTCCTTGTGTACTCTTGATGTCTTTATGTTTTATTGTATTTTATATATCATAATCTCAACAATTTCGCCCTTATATACGTCGTTTTATACTAGTATTTTTTGACGACATACTAGTATACAGTTCTAACATGGAGCAACACCTTTCACATCTCGAACAAACCCTTCAATTACTACATGACCACCAGTTCCTCGCCAAGCTTTCAAAGTGTTGTTTCGGGCAATCCAAAGTCTCCTTTCTCGGGCATGTTAAATGGGGAAGGTGTACAGGTTGAACAGGAAAAAAATCGTGGTTGTACAATCATGGCCTATTCCTTCTAATATCAAAGAAGTTAGAGGATTTCTTGGTCTCACAGGTTATTATCGACGTTTTGTGCGGAATTATGGGCTGATCGCACGCCCCCTAACAGCTCTTACAAAGAAAGATGGGTTCGTTTGGTCTGATGAGGCCTTTATCGCGTTCACTACATTGAAACAAGCATTACTTTTGACCCCTGTTCTCCGTTTACAGTTTTTGAAAAACCTTTGTTGTGGAGTGTGACGCATCATTAACATGAGTCGAGCTATTTTGTCTCAAGAAGAGCATCCGATAGCATATTTCAGTAAAGGGTTTTCTCCATCTAATCGGTTTAAATCTGCATATGATTGGGAATTATTAGCATTGGTTCTCACCGTTCATAATATTTTTAAAAAATATGCTAGTCTACATAGGACAAAACTCTTCCTTTTCTCTCTCTCTCTTCTTTCCATCTTTCTTTCCACCTGAGTATCAAAACCCCCGATCTTACTAGCTTGAGAAAGATCTGATCCAATTAAACACCACCATCTTCTTACTCACCTTACACCGATCAATTTTGTACCCGTCACATCATAGCCAGAAACCTCACACGCCGCCACGCGCCACCTGCTACGTCGCCAAAATTTTATTCCCCGGCGATCTAAAGTAATTAAGCCTGGTACCATTTTTGCCGGCGTGTTTTCGGGCTATTCATGACTGACCGGAGCTATCCCACTTTTCCGGCGAAGTGTTTTCTGGCATATTTTGCCGAAAAAGTCTCCGGCATATTTTATTTTTGTTTCCTGCGTGTTTATTTCTTTTGCAGGTTTTGGGGATCCGTGGGAGTTACTCCTGCCGCCATCATTGCTGACCGGATTTTATTCCGGTAGCAGCGGAGTGTTGGTTTTTCTTCTCCCTCTTTTAGTATTATTTAGGGAAAATGATAAAAAAAGGCATCAAAGTTGCCACGTTTTCCTTTTCTAGGCATCAAACTTTTTTTTCCTATAGTAGCACTAAACTTGACTAATTTTCCTTTTGTGACACAAAATCAAAAATTAATTACATAAATTTACATAAATCATCCCTGTGGCTCTAAACAATTACACCGTTCGTCCTTGAGTCCAATATCATATATGCAGATGCATTACACCGGTTGTTTCTTGATCCCGTGGCTCTAAACATTACACCGGTTGTTTCTTGATCCCTTTGTCTCTCATACGAACCAAAATATTCGCAGCTTCATCTCTGTTATCACTATGCAGATGCATTTCTGTCAATATCATATAAGCGCCACTATTCGAAGGCTCTAGCTCTAACATCTTTTCCCCAACCATCTTACCCAACTCTTACTCTTTGTGCAATCTACATGCTCCAAGCATGGAACCCCGACACTAGCAGAACTTCAATTCCATACGCTATCATTTTCTTCAATATGCCGACCGCTTCTTAATAACTCCAAATCTACTAAACAAGTCAATAATACAAGTATAATGCTCACTAGTTGGCTTAATCAAATATTCATACCGCATGATATCAAAGTAGTATTTTCTTCTTTTACTAGTCTGTGTGTTCGCACACGACGAGAACACCAACAAATGTTATGTGGTTGGGTTTGATATCCATCAACGTCATTTGCTTAGGAACATCTTTAAGGCTTCCTCGCCGTAACCATGATAAGCTAATCCACATATTATCGAATTCCAAGAAATTACGTCATGTTTGGACATGGAAAAGAATTCTAGTAATGCAAAATCTAAGTCCCCGCACCTATCATACATAGTAAGCAATGCATTCGAAACAGGTGTGAAGCAATTAATTTCTGACTTAATCACCTGAGCATGCGTTTGTTTTCCGAGATCTAATGATGGCAAATTTGAACATATAGTAACCCGTTTATCATTTCGTTCCAAGAATACCAATCTCTTTCCGGCATCTTGTGAAACAACACATGAGCAATATGAACATGTCCTTCCTTAATATAACCCGAGATAATCGTGTTCCAAGCTTGAACATCTTTCATCGGCATACAATCAAAACATTTCCTAACGCCTCATCCATAAAACCATTATGAAAATACCCACTAATCATAGAATTCCAAGTCACAACATCTTTACACCTCATACAATCAAACACACCCTTAGCACCATTTACATCCCCAAATTTCATTAACCAGTCACTTATCTAAGCTAAAATAATACTATATGTAAACATATCACATCTTTAATGCAACAGCTCCGATCTTATGCCCAATCAATCACCCTTGATCATCTGTCCGAAAGCAAAAAAGAAAATGAAAACTAGAGTTACGCTACATGAAAACGACTTATGTAAATGCTTAATTCATAGAAAACAAGATGCGCAAAATCACCTGAATGAAAAATAAGTATGATTTAATCTTCATTTTGTACTTGGTCTACTTCCCACAAAAATCGAGCATATGCTGCAAGAATAGTAATGCAAACAAAATATTGGATAAGTCGACCATAAACATATTTTAAGAACAAGAATATACATAAACACATTTGTTAGTGATGATCCAAATCAAATTTGAGGTTTTGGAATCATCATAAGATTAGACCTCAAAAATCAAGTGCATACCTGTCTTCGGGAGCAGTAAACATAGCTTTTTCAAAGTAAGTTATGGCTTTATCCTGGTCTCGGTGAAGCTCCCATACTAACTTTGCATACTGCATCATAAAGGCCATGGTCCCAAAACCCGAACGGGTTATTCACAGATTATGAGACCAAGTTGTGACGAAACGGGTCATGACCCGTTAATAATCTGGGTGTTAAACCCGACTCAAATAAACACCTGAATCAAACAATTTCCCTCGAATCAAACAAACACCCTTTGAATCTGATTATTACCACAGGAATAACTTGTCAAAAACGTTTTTAATCCCGTTTACAGGTCCACGAAAACCTTACAAGTTGTTTTAATCCCGACTCGTTCCTCAACTGAGATGGAAAGATGATGATGACGAGGTGTGGTTGTGGTTAACTCGAACCAAACAAGACCCTTGTGTGAATCCTCCTCTTTAACCCAAATAAAAAACACAAACACCTTGTAGTGTTGATGATGACAACAGCGGTGTAAGTGGTGGCGAGGTGATGGTGGTTATTGTGTAGTGTTACCTGTGATCCAGAAAGAGAGGGGGAAGAGATAAGAGAGTTAGGAAGAGATATAAAGTTACACAAGGACGAACGGTGTAATTGTTTAGAGCCACAAGGATGATTTATGTAAATTTATGTAATTAATTTTTGATCAGAGGCTACAAAAGGAAAATTAGGCAAGTTTAGTGCTACTATAGGAAAAAAAAAAGTTCGATGCTCAGAAAAGGAAAATGTGGAAACTTCGATGCCTTTTTTTTATCATTTTCCCTATTATTTACCCTTAATTAATTATTTTTGCTCTTATTTCTTTGCCTTGCCGCTTGGGGTTTAATTAGGGTTGGTGTGTTATCGCGTTGTGTGTGCCATCTTGTCTCTGTTTTTTTGGTCTCTTTGTTGTAGGGTGATATGAGTCTATAGATTCCCCTAAGGAAATGGTATAGAAACTAGAGTAAAAAGATGAATTCTTAATGAATCAAGAGTAAGAATTGGACCTTAGAACTCCATTGATGATTAAAAACAATCAGTTACAAGTTTAGAAAGAATTACAGGGGAAAAATGAGTTTACAAAAGCTAACTAAATGAAATGACAAAAAGGTATTTAAAGTGGTGTGGCTTGGCTTGGGTGGGAAAAGTTGTTGGTGAAAACACGTGCACCTCACATGTCTAGTGTTTAAACTAGGCACGTGCACCTCACGTGCCAAACGGCTAATTCATACTCAAGCTCATATCAATCCAACCTCCTTAAAATGATACTTGACCTTAAGTATCAAGCTGAATGAGGGAACATCAGCATCAGTAACAACAATACCATTGACCCACTGCACAAGCACATAAACATCAACTTTATTGCCCTTCTTTTGTATTTTTCTTTCTAGATCGGCTTTTGGTTCCATATCAAACAAAACAACTGTCACAGATAGTGACTTCACTACTGAACTTCAACCTTATTCCCTTTTTCCTATTTGGCCATTTCCACATGTCAAATTTCCACTTCCTAAGCTTAGCTTTCCATTGTGCTCTTCTTATTTTCTTCCTTGCAGGCCATTTCCACCTATCAAACTTTAAATAACCAAGACTAACTCCATGCTTCAAAACTCTAAAATGCCCAAACAAAGACTTTACATCTGAATGTCTCAATTTTCTTTTAAGCCCATCACATTGTATATCAGATTCCAAATTACATGTCACTTCATTTCTTTTTGAAATTGCTATTTCAATCTTTTCCGCTTGTATAAAGCCTTTATTTTCCTTTTCTAAATCTTTAATCCACCACCTTTGATGATGTAACTTATCATTACCAAATTCAAAGCTTCTCAACAACCTACAAGTGAATTCAAGCTTAAACAGTTGTATCTTGTAACAATTTCTAAAAGAATCTTGCAAAAGTGACAAAAATTCAAATGGCTTACTCACCTCAACTGTGTTGTTTTTTGAAGTGTGCATTTGGACAACATCCACACTCTTTTTAAAGTCAGCCGGAACAAAAAGTTCATTGCTTTTGTCATTTATTTGGTCGAGCCACCAGGAACTGTTTTTATTTCCCAACACAATATCACTTTCAACCGAAATTTCATTTCCTGAAACACCAGCAACAACATCACCACTTTTCATCTCAATTTCAAGACCCGAAATCATTATATCAGATGGATCACCTTTCTTATCTCCTACAACTAAGACACAATCTTCCTTACTTCGTTCTGGTTCCCCATCACACCCCACTTCAACCTTTACTGTCCTTCTGTCATTATCATTTCTCCACAGGAATTCGTCTACCACTAAATCACAAGCAGAAACATCATGACCACATTTATTCTTACCTTTCTGGCCTTTAGAATATCTCCAACCATTATCACTTACAATAAAAACATTATCTTCTTGATCCTCTTTGATGTCATTAAGTTTCCCATTGTACATTTTTCTTTTTTTAACTTCTTTGTTGAAATTACTGTTAGCATCTTCCTCACCCAAGTCTATCACAACATCATCGATATCCATAGCATCATAATTCCCATTTCTACCTGAATCTATCTCCATACCAGGAACACCACTATCTAAATTAACCAAATCCCTTACTTCCTCATTCCATTTAACCCTATCATCTTGAACATTAGTAACACTAACCTCAGCTGTTTTTGCAACTACTGTAGTCATTTCCATTAAAATAGAACCATCCCCTAACTTATTGTCTTCAACTTTACCTGAATCTTTTAATGTCATTTTCTCATTTTTATCCCCTTCTTTACTGAATTCAACAAGATCCTTTAAACCAATATTCTCACCGACCACTCCACTCGATTCAAGTTCACGATCGTTCCCATCTTCTTCAGAATTCACCATCCCATCACAAACTCTATCACTACTTACCAAACAAACATTCTCATTCATTACTTCTCGTGAATCGTTAACCACAAAAGTATGTAGATATGACGTACTAATCTTTTTCTTCAAAACATTATTTGTATATTCTTGCACCCTAGCCAATGCATAAGCATCCGAAAGAGATTTAGGTTTAAATCAACTAACTTTCTCTTTAATTTTTGGTTGTAATATCGAAATGAAGAAGTCAATGAGATACTGTTCATTGAAACCCTTATCACAAATCAAACAATTAAACGCGTCAATATACTCTTGAATGGTTCCATCATTCCTAAGGGTTTTGTTCATTGAAATTTTATCAAGCACCTTATGTACACCACTCAAATCATCACTATTTGTTCCATTCTTATCATTTCTTTTTCCAGGCTTTACTACATTATCACTATCATTTAACATCAAAGGATCCACATCCACAAAATCTGAACTAGAAATCGAATTCTTTATATCAAAACACAGATTTTTACCTTTGTCTTCTTTCAATGGTCGCATCTCACCACCCAAAGATTCGTTCTTGAAAGAAACCTCATTAATGATCCTTGAAAACTTCATAAGCTCTTTTGATAATATGTCCAATTCAGTCTCAAGCGGTTGGAACGCTGAACTTATAGCTTCCTTGATGATTTGCTTCCTTCCTTCATCTAAGACTGTATTCATCATTTTTGTAACCAACTCGATTGAAACCCAAAATAATTGATTAAAATTGAAACACAATCAAGAAACCTATTTTTTTATATTTATTTATTTATTATTATTTTTTTGATTGATTAAACAAAAACGAATCCGGCCAAGAACCTGGCTCTGATACCATTTGATATGATTCTATAGATTCCCCTAAGGAAATGGTATAGAAACTAGAGTTAAAAGATGAATTCTTAATGAATCAAGAATAAGAATTGGACCTTAGAACTCCATTGATGATTAAAAACAATCAGTTACAAGTTTAGAAAGAATTACAGGGGAGAAATGAGTTTACAAAAGCTAACTAAATGAAATGAAAAAAAGGTATTTAAAGTGGTGTGTTTTGGCTTGGGTGGGAAAAGCTGTTGGTGAAAACACGCGCACCTCCCATGTCTAGTGTTTAAACTAGGCACGTGCACCTCATGTGCCAAACGGCTAATTCCTACTCAAGCTCATATCATAGTGTTGGATTGTTTTTGGGGGCCTTGCTGTCGTTTGTTGAGGTAGGATAAACGCTTTGGTTAGCGATGCTCTCCTGAGGTCATTTCTTGCCGATTTGGGGGTTGGTGTAGCGGGGTAGGCGTGGTAGATGGGGGAGGTGGGGTAGATGGGGGAGGTGGGGTAGATGGGATAGGCGGGGTTGGAGGAGTAGGTGGGGTGAGCGCGGTAGACGTTTTAGTAGGGGCTTAAGGGTTTGGGGCGGGTAGGGGCTTCGCTAGAGTTGCGTCTTCTCGTAGGATTAGGGTGGGTACTTGGAATGTTGGGTCCTTGACCGGTAAGCTTTTCGAGCTTGCAGATGTGCTGAGGAGACATAAGGTGGACATTGCGTGCTTCCAGGAGACTAGATGGAAGGGCTCAAGCTCGAGGGGGTGTAACGGCTTCAAGATTTGGTACTCGGGCTCCAAGACAGCGAGAAATGGAGTTGGTATTATTTTGGCGGCGGGCCTCAAGTATAATGTAGTGCAAGTGATCCGGAGGAGCGATAGGATCATGGCGGTTATGTTGGTCATCGACGGGGAAACCGTTAACGTAATTAGAGCATATACACCTCAGGTGGGTCGGAGCGAAGCAGAGAAAAAGACCTTTTGGGACTCCCTCGACGAGCTTGTTAGGGAGTGCCCCTCGGATCAACGTTTGTTTATAGTAGGTGACTTGAATGGCCGCGTAGGAGCAACTTCAGATGGCTACGCGGGGGTCCATGGTGGTTTTGGCCTTGGAGTTAGGAATGATGAAGGTCGATCAATTTTAGAGTTTGCCTTGGCCCACGACTTGGCAGTAGTGAACTCTTTATTCAAGAAGAAAGATGTGCACTTGATCACCTTCCTGAGTGGGTCACAACACTCAGATTGACCATCTGCTGGTGCGAAGAGGCGACCTTAGAGCATGTAGGGACTGCAGGGTTTTCCTGGCGAGACATGCTCATCCCAACACAAATTGTTAGCTTTAGATTTGCTTTTCGTGAGGCAAAAATCTAGGAGAGCTGGGACCAGGTTCACGAGGATTCAATGGAAGAATTTTTATGGCGAGGCGGCAGAGTCTTTCAGTACGAAAGTCTATGAGGGACTTTCAACTCGGGCGGCGGACTTGACTGCTAGAGATGCAGACCAGTTGTGGACCGTTCTGGCCGACGTCATAAAAGACGCGGCTAAAGAGTCCCTCGGTGTGGCTAGTGGGACAGCCAAGACCCAACCACCCAACAGGGAATCTTGGTGGTTTAGTGAGGAAGTGCAACCCAAATTTGCAGTGAAACAATCCAGATTCAGAGAACCTCTTCGGTGTCGAGAGGGTCACCAAGCTGACATTACAGCTGCGGAGGAGAGGTATAAGGTAAAATAGAAGCGAAAAGGGCTGTGTCTCAGGCGAAGGGACGAGGCGTATGAAGATTTGTACAAGAAATTGGACTCCAAAGTGGGGGCAAACGATATTTTCAAGATTGCTAAAGCCCGAGAGAGAAGGAGGGATCTAGGAAACATAAAATATATCAAAGATGTTGGCAGACGAACCATTGTGGTCGAAGAAGATATTAGGAAAAGATGCGGAGAGTATTTCTCCTCACTTTTCAATGGAGGAAGCACCAAAGGTAGTGGGGAAGAAGAGAACACTAACATAAGACCCGAATGCTACTATTCGAGGATCAGTCAACCAGAAGTGAAGGTTGCACTTCAGAAGTTGGGAATAAACAAAGTAGTAGGGCCGGACCAATACCCATAGAAGCGTGGAGATGCCTGGGCCAGGAGGGGGTAGAATGGCTAAATCGTCTCTTCAACAAGATCTTCTCTGGTGCTAAGATGCCAGAGGAATGGAGACTCAACGAAGTCACCCCCATCTACAAGAACAAGGGGGATGTGCAAGTGTGTAGCAATTATAGGGCCATCAAGCTCCTTAGCCACACCATGAAGCCGTGGGAGAGAGTTATTGAGAGGAGGCTGAGAAGCGAGACGAGGGTGTCTGAGAACCAATTTGGCTTTATGCCAGGAAGGTCTTCGATTGAGGCTATTCACCTTCTAAGGAGCCTCATGGAGAAATACAGAGAGAGACAAAAGGACCTGCATATGGCGTTCCTAGACCTTGAAAAGGCATACGATAGTATCCAATGAGATTTGATTTGGATAACTCTTTTGATAATGGAACCCCAAGGAGGTACGTGAGAGTCATTAAGTATATGTGTGCTGGGGGCAAGACCGTGTACGGTCCACCGTGGGGATCTCGAGTTTTTCCCGGTGAGAGTTGGGCTCCACCAGGGACCTGCTTTAAGTCCCTACCTCTTTGCCTTGATCCTGGATGACTTATCTTGAGGGATTCAAAAAGGCATCCCATGGAGCATGATTTTTGCTGATGATAACGCTACACGCGTCGTTCGGGGTCAAAGGAACTTCCTTTTCTTCGAGCAAGTATTATAACACCTAGGCAAGGAACCTAATCGTTGTAGTGTAGTAATTAGGGTAAGCCACGGGTATTGATATCGTTCTCTGGGGAATAGGAATGCTAGTAGGAGTTACTACGCTAAGGTTAAGGTTGAGGAAGATTATTTTTATCTTTTATATTTTATGAAAATGGAAAGGTACGAATCTCGGTATTGGATTTGGGGGTTGGTATTTCTACCGATTACTCTACTATTATCTAATTATCTAAACTAAGGTTGTGGGAGTCTATGTTTAATTAATGTGTGCTCGTATGATAGTTTAAAGATGTGTTTACTTAGTTTGTATTAGTCCTTAATTATCTCCTATTGATGGTTGAGTGTCACGTCTTATTCCTAGTTGCGTTGTGTGTCTAAAGTTGTAGGGTATGCGTTTCTCCCAACTCTTGAACTTACCAAAGGGTCTTGTCTACAAACCCACTAGAGATTATAGACTCCTACTCTAAGGCGCTCTTTGGATGGTTTAGCCTACAATTACTCAGGTAATTATACTCTAAGGTTCACAAAGATGAATCAAGCATTAAGTACACAACGAATGACCTATCGCATTACTAGATCATTAATCAACTAAGATAAGAAACAACCAATCAATATTCAATAATTAAGTTTCATACTTCCTAAGCAAACACACAAATAAATTAGCCGGACATGGAGAACATGCAAGCATACACACAAATAATCAAAGACATAATTGAATTAATGAAGTAAAGACTTATCTTGAGGTAAGATAGGGTTTAAAACCCTAAAATCTTGTACAAGACACCTTAGGTTCGGTTTTAGGTTTTACTCCAAAGACTCTCCACACAAAGACCGAAAAATTGGATTCTATATATAAGATTCCAATTGCGACGGCGTCACCTTATGTTTAGTGACGCCGTCGTGTTGCCGCCATTAGGTTTCGTCTTGGCCACGTTAACCTTGCGACGGCGTCACCTTATGTCCGGGCGCCGTCTCTTGACTTCGACATCGTCTGGATTGCATCTAGGCCGTCCGAGTAGCGACGACCTACTCTTTCACCACTAGACGCCGTCTGAAAATACGAGTTTTGGGTTACGGCCCGTCACAATAATTTTGGGACGGCGTCGCTAATAGCACCGACGTCGCCTTCTACTTTCAAAGAATCGTGAGTGCCTCGATTTCGACTTTGGCCATTTTCTTCATATATTCGCGCCTTTTCGTCCAAATAAGTGCCATTCCAAGATTTTGCCTTCACGAGACCTAAAAGTGAAAAGGAACGATATTAAGCAATAACGGATACAAAAGTGATCAAATAAGGACTTAAACGACCCTCAAATGGTACCTTTAAAACCTTATCAAATATCCCTACACTTGTTATTTGCTTGTCCTCAAGCAAATGTGCTTTAGCCAATTAATTTATAAGTTAGGGGTCATGAAGCATTAATTCAAAACGGTCCACAACACATATAAGCCCCAAAAAGTCATAACAAACACGGAAATTACATACTAGCACCTCACATGGGGTGTTTGGATACTCACATCTCTCGGTGTATAAATGAAATATAACAATATAGGAAATGGAAGATAAACACTCATTAACCGGTCCTAGTACATAGATTACCATAGGCTTGAGAATAGATCAAACCTCCATCGCTTTGGCGTAAGCACCTAGGAAAGACTATCAAAGAGGTCTTTAAAGGGTTGTAACGTTAGGCTTACGGTAGGAAATAAGGGTTTGGTGGGATAGGCTATTTAGTGGTGGTAAGTCAAAAATCTCTATGTTAAATGCATATGAAGAATGGCGTTGCTAAGCCAAGACTCGACACCCTAAACTCTAGATAACTGAAATAAACAAACATAAAATTAAAGGATAGATGTAGGATGGTAGCCCGTATGTTTTATTTTATTTTTTTATTTTTATTTTATTATTTTTTTTCACTCTATTTTTTTTCTTTTTCTCTTTTCTATTTTTTTTCGATTTTTTTTTTTTTTTTTTTTTTTTTACACTTTTACTCTACCATCCTCTAAGATAACATCAAAATACTAGGGATTTATAAGCATATCCCTACACTTGAGTTTTTATTACTCTAATACTAATTTGACCCGATTTGAAAAGATTAAAACACTTGGGGTACATTATTACGCAAACAAAGGGAATTTGAATTTAACGTTCCCTTCCCGTCATTTCATAAACTTTAACTTTTCCTATGAATCCCAATCATCCCAAAACTGTATACAAAGGATATGACTCGACTTAGCAACTTATGCAAGCAACTAGATAATTGAACTAAGGGTTTGGGGTGATAACAAACATTTGCACTAAAAGCGAGTGCATAAGGGGTAGGCTAAGGCGATTTGGGTGTATATTTGGGGTGAGGTGTAAACAATGCTCTTCATTGATATTCGGAAAACCGAAACATCACGAGAACCGCGAAAAGGATAGGCTCGAGGGGTTAACTAGGGTATCGTGTACTAAAGGTGAGTACAACGCAAAGGGTGTGGGGAATTACTCAACCGAAGTGGAAGAAGTAATTATATTACGGGCATCAAACAAGGGTTATCCTAATGCCTCTTATCATTTAGTTATTCCTAACTACACAAGTGTAGCCTCACTTGCGATCTCGAATGCATCACAAAACAAGTTCTAGAATCTATTATACTACCGGTTCACACTCTAAGCATTAAAGATGAATGCTTTTAATTCCTACTAATCTAAGGCGATCCTCACATTTTGGGTGGAATTTGGGTGGTAAGGGTTTTGTGCTAGTC
The DNA here is from genome assembly GCA_022545495.1 of Chrysanthemum lavandulifolium. Taxonomy (NCBI): domain Eukaryota; kingdom Viridiplantae; phylum Streptophyta; class Magnoliopsida; order Asterales; family Asteraceae; genus Chrysanthemum; species Chrysanthemum lavandulifolium. The sequence continues at coordinate 302,658,130 of CM040240.1, forward strand.
ATGCAACTTCCTATCCGTGAGACGCTTTTGTTAAGACTAATGGCCCACTCCTATATGTCATAAAAATTTTAAATTTGGTGCCAAAATTACCCTAACCGACATTTTCTCATGGTTTATTACACAATCACAATTGGACAAAGCAAATAGTCAAGGATAAGCATAGTTTCAAAGTTCCCGTTTTATTTTCCCTCCCTACACTTAAATTGAACATTGTCCCCAATGTTCCCCGAAAGTATCAAAGTTATGATAAAAGAAGGTAACTAAAAACGAAAGAAACTAGTACTCCCCTGATTAGCTCGGTAGGATCCGTGTAAAGTGGTGGTTAAACTCTTTTCCAAAAAGAATTATTGCGTGAAAAGCTCCTTCCAATCTTATGTAACTTCTTCTTGACAAACTAAACCTGCATACTTGAAGAAAACAAACGAAACCTTCACGTAAAATCGTGGTAATAATATATATAAGACTCGATTTAAACTAGGATATAATGCTTGTGGAATGGATGTTTCTGAATTTCTAAGAAAATTAAGACTGGAAAATTCCAAAATTTATAAGTAGCTCGGAAACGAGAAAAGTAATCGATGTTTTACTCCTTCACGACGTCGGTTGCAATCCCGACGCCGTCAGTTATCGACAAAAAGCGGTCTCGATTTTCGGAAAAATTACGGAAAATTTACATCTTTAGAATCGGAAAAATTTACGCAAAACATCAATTATGACTCGATACAAGCATTTGACTCGAACAAAGAAACATAAATATCTTTTAGTTAATTGTTATTCTCATGTTTACGTTTCTTTTGAAAACGTGTGTAATCCTCCCTACACTTATCCCTTATGTAAAATACCTTTATATGCAATTAAGACGAAGTTAAAAACAAAATAAAGCATTTTTACAAATTTAAACATGAGGATAAACAATTAATTAAAGATATATGACACTAACAAGCAAACAATTAAGCATGGGTTGCCTCCCACGAAGCGCTTTTCTTTATTAAAGAGTCTTGTAGCTAGACTCATAGTCGTGCTCCTACGTTTCCTCACCTTTCCTCTCGTGCTCATACTTAAGCCATTCTAACGCTCTTTCATTCTTTTTGTAATCATCTCCTAATTCAAGGCATTTTTGTAATACCGCTTAGTTTTCTCATATGGGTACCTAAGCCCACTCGCTTATCCCTTTCACTAAGCAATGGAATAGGGGTCATTCTATTACAAACCTCGATGTCCTTATGTTTAAACCTAGGATGAGCGTGGCATTTGGTAGATGAAATCTTCAACTTCATCGAGAATGTAATTAAACCATCAATCATCGCCATTCAACCTAGTCAATTTCTTGAAAGGTTTTCCAAAATTATTTGAGTGAGGTCCTTATCTATAAATTCTCCTAAGTCTTCTAAGACCATGAACTCTACCAAATAAGCAAAGCTTCCGACAAACACGTGCAAATAATTGATGCTTCAACAACATTGTTCCCTTGATAAGTTAACTCATTGACCTTGATTTTGTTGTATAAGTCCCTTAAGATTAAGTTTAAAGGTAAGAATGAATTCAAATAAGCATCGAACCCTTCTAGTCCTATTTTGCGTGGAATTGCATGTTAAAGGCCATTTTCTCAATCCTACACCTAGGGTCAAAACATTGGAAGGTCTTCCTCAATTTCGAACTAATTTCATTAATGACCTCCCGCTATCAAGTGCTTCATCATAATCAAATTCCTCATCGAATCGAGTAATAGAAAGGACTTTGTTGTTGCCAATTTATCTCATTATGCTCTAGGTGATTACCAAAATGGTGAGTGGGTGAAGGGTTTTGTGGGATTGCGTTCTCAATCTCGGGATTGGGAACGGGTAGTAAAGAATCTTCGATGGAAAATACGGATCATGGTTAGTGATGGTTTTTTACGAACGAGGTCACGAAGAAGGGGATAGACTAAGAAAAGCTAAAATAAGAAAATTTACTTGATAGGAATCAAGCAAAGAAACCTAAGCGAGGTGGACTACTAACTAGCTATTCTATTCCCGCGCAAGCGCCAAAACTTGATAACGCTACACGCGTGCTCGGGGTCAAAGGAACTTCCTTTTCTTGAGCAAGTTTTATAACACCCAGGCGAAGAACCTAATCGTTGTAGTGTAGTAATTAGGGTAAGCCATGGGTATTGATATCGTTCTCTAGGGGAATAGGAATGCTAGTAGGGAGTTACTACGCTAAGGTTAAGGTTGAGGAAGATTACTTTTTATCTTTTTATATTTTATGAAAATGGAAAGGTACGAATCTCGGGTATTGGATTTGGGGGGTTGGTATTTCTACCAATTACTCTACTATTATCTAATTATCTAAACTAAGGTTTTGGGAGTCTATGTCTAACTAATGTGTGCTCGTATGATAGTTTAAAGATGTGTTTACTTAGTTTTTATTACTCCTTAATTATCTCCTATTGATGGTTGAGTGTCACGTCTTATTCCTAGTTGCGTTGTGTGTCTAAAGTTGTAGGGTATGCGTTTCTCCCTAACTCTTCGAACTTACCAAAGGGTCTTGTCTACAAACCCACTAGAGATTATAGACTCCTACTCTAAGGCGCTCTTGGATGGTTTAGCCTACAATTACTCGTAATTATACTCTAAGGTTCACAAAGATGAATCAAGCATTAAGTACACAACGAATGACCTATCACATTACTAGATCATTAATCAACTAAGATAAGAAACAACCAATCAATATTCAATAATTAAGTTTCATACTTCCTAAGCAAACACACAAATAAATTAGCGGAGATGGAGAACATGCAAGCATACACACAAATAATCAAAGACATAATTGAATTAATGAAGTAAAGACTTATCTTGATGTAAGATAGGGTTTAAAACCCTAAAATCTTGTACAAGACACCTTAGGTTCGGTTTAGGTTTTACTCCAAAGACTCTCCACACAAAGACCGAAAAATTCGGATTCTATATATAAGATTACAATTGCGACGGCGTCACCTTATGTTTAGTGACGCCGTGTCGCCGCCATTGGGGTTTCGTCTTGGCCACGTTAACCTTGCGACGGCGTCACCTTATGTCCGTGACGCCGTCCTCTTGACTTCGACGTCGTGCGGATTGCATCTAGGCCGTCCGAGTAGCGACGGCCTACTCTTTCACCACTAGACGCCGTCTCTTGAAAATACGAGTTTGGGTTCGGCCCGTCACAATAATTTTGGGACGGCCGCCAATAGCACCGACGCCGCGCCTACTTTCAAAGAACTATGAGTGCCTCGATTTCGACTTTGGCCATTTCTTCATATATTCGCCTTTTCGTCCAAATAAGTGCCATTCCAGCATTTTGCCTTCACGAGACCTAAAAAGTGAAAAGGAACGATATTAAGCAATAACGGATACAAAAGTGATCAAATAAGGACTTAAACGACCCCTCAAAATGGTACCTTTTAAAACCTTATCAGCTGACGACATTGTATTGGTGGCTGATTGTACAAATGGTTGCACTACCAGGCTTCGATGAGGATCAAAGTAAAGAGGGGTGTATGTTCCAGCCAAGACTTGCCTATAACCTGAAAATAAGAAATATGAAACACTATGTTAAGTGATTGCGCAGGGGTTGGACCCTGCGAACCACCTCCGGCGTGAGAGTAAGTATGGGTTATGGTTGTATAAGTGTGTGTAAGTAAAAAAGATGAGTGTGAAATGAGCCTACCATAGACCTTTGCCCGTCCAACCTACTTATAGTGGAAGAAATACGGTTGGAGGCACTCTTGCATGAATGTCAGAGATCATGGGGGCGTCCCATGATTGTGGGTAACCGCTAGGGCTTAGTGACCCACGTTCTCATACTTGACGGGGAAGCCAAGAGAGAGAGGGAGATCGTGGGTTTGACCAAGTTAGGAGGTTCCTTATCCATTGTTCCTTCGTCAGCCATACCCCAAAGGGCTTAGGGCTTCATTGGAGTTTAGAACAAGAAAAATAAATTCGATCAACTTATGAATATGAATATGAGCATATGTAGGTAGTTTCACGTTTCCTATGGACTTCATAATTGTGGATGATATTAGCACGACCATAGATCCTAGCTTGTCCCACATTATTCTAGGAAAACCTTTCATAGAAAACACCGGGATGACTTATGATCCTTCATTAGGAATAGTGCGATTCAAGGATGAGAACGACGACATAGCTTACCAAATGCCGTTCAAGATTGAGAAGTTCTCATCACTTTCTAATGATGAAAAATAACTTAAACTATCGGTCTATTATAGGAATGAGGAGGATAAAGAAAAAGGAGTAGATTATGTTATGGCTGAGATTTTTGGATTCTATAAGGATTGCTTGAACTTAGGACCGAGTGGGGAGAAGACGAACTTTTAGAGAGGTGCATCATAGGACACGTCTACAACATGGAATCCCCCAATAGAGACCGTCATGAGGAAGGAGATGACGGTAATGAAGTCACGTGAGGGAACGACTACGAGTCTAGCTACAAGACTCTTAAATAAAGAAAAGCGCTTCGTGGGAGGCAACCCATGCTTAATTGTTTGCTTGTTAGTGTCATATATCTTTTATTAATTGTTTATTCTCATGTTTAAATTTGTAAAAATGCTTTATTTTTGTTTTTAACCTCGTCTTAATTGCATAAAAAGGTATTTTACATAAAGGATAAGTGTAGGGAGGATTACACACATTTTCAAAAGAAACGTAAACATGAGAATAAGAATTCATTAAAAGATATATATTTGTGTTTGTTCGAGTCAAATGCTTGTATCGAGTCATAATGGATATTTTGCAGAAATGTTTCCAGATTCTAAAGGTGTAAATTTTCCATAAAATCGCAGACCGCTTTTGTCAAGATAACTGACGTCGGGGAAGGAGTAAAACAACATATTATTTTTTCTCGTTTTACGAGCTACTTATAAATTTTTGGAATTTTCTGTGTCTTAATTTTCCATAAATTCAGAAACATCCATTCCACAAGCATTATATCCTAGTTTAGTAGAGTCTTATATATATTATTACCACCGATTTTATGCGAAGGTTTCGTTTGTTTTCTTCAATTGCGCAGGTTTTATTTATCAAGAAGAAAAAACAAAAGATTGGAAGGAGCTTTTCACGCACACATTTTTCTTGGAAAGGATTTAACCACTATTTCACACACGGATCCTACCGAGCTAATCAGGGGAGTAATAGTTTCTTTCGTTTTTAATTACCTTCTATTATCATAACTATGATACTTTCGGAGAACATTGGGGACAATGTTTAATTTAAGTGTAGGGAGGGAAAGTAAAACGGGAACTTTGAAACTATGCTTATCCTTGATTATTTGCTTTGTCCAGTTGTATTTGTGTAATAAACCATGAGAAAATGTCGGTTAAGGTAATTTTGGCACCAAATTTAAAATTTTTCATGACATATAGGAGTGGGCCATTAGTCTTAACAAAAGCGTCTCACGGATAGGAAGTTGCATGACTAGCACAAAAACCCTTTACCACCTAAATTCCACCCAAAATGTGAGGATCGCCATTAGATTAGTAGGAATTAAAAGCATTCATCTTCAATGTTTGGAGTGTGAATCGGTAGTATAATAGATTCTAGAACTTGTTTTGTGATGCATTTCGAGATCGCTAGTAAGACTACACTTGTGTAGTTAGGAATAACTAAATGATAAGAGGCATTAGGATAACCCTTGTTTGATACCCGTAATATAATTACTTCTTCCACATCGGTTGAGTAATTCCTCCACACCCTTTGCGTTGTACTCATCTTTAGTACACGATACCCTAGTTAACCCCTCGAGCCTATCCTTTTCGCGGTTCTCGTGATGTTTCGGTTTTCGAATATCAATGAAGAGCATTGTTTACACCCCACCCCAAAATATACACCCACCGCCTTAGCCTACCCCAGTATGCACTCACTTTTAGTGCATTATTGTTATCACCCTAAACCATTAGTTCAATTATCTAGTTGCTTGCATGAGTTGCTAAGTCGAGTCATATCTTTGTACACGCTTTTGGGACGATTGGGACTCATGGGAAAAAGTTAAAGTTTATAAAATGATTGGAAGGGCGTTAAATTCCTAATTTGCGTAATAACATACCCAAAGTGTTTTGATCTTTTCAATTCGGTCAAGTTAGCGTTAGAGTAATAAAAACTCAAGTGTAGGGATGTGCCTATAAATCCCTATCATTTTGATGTTACCATAGAGGATAGTAAAAGTGTATGAAAAAAAATCAAAAATAAAATGAGAAAAAAAGAGAAGAAAAATAGAGTGAAAAAAAAAAAAAAAAAAAAAACATACGGCTACCATCCTACATCTATCCTTTAAATTTATATTTGTTTGTTTCAGTTAGCTAGAGTCTAGAGTGTCGAGTCTTGGCTTAGCAACGCCATTCTTCGTATGCTTGTAACATAGAGATTTTTGACTTGCCACCACAAATAGCCTATCCCACCAAACCCTTTGTTTCCCTACCGTAAGCCTAACATTACAACCCTTTAAAGACCTCTTTGATAGTCTTTCCTAGGTGCTTACGCCAAAGAGATGGAGGTTTGATCTATTCTCAAGCCTATGGTAATCTATGTACTAGGACCGGTTAATGAGTGTTTATCTTCCATTTCTAACTTGTTATATTTCATATACACCCGAGAGATGTGAGTATCCAAACACCCCATGTGAGGTGCTAGTATGTAATTTCCGTGCTTGTTATGACTTTTACGGGGCTTATATGTGTTGTGGACTGTTTTAAACCAATGCTTCATGACCGCTAACTTATAAATTAATTGGCTAAAAGCACATTTGCTTAAGGACAAGCAAATACCAAGTGTAGGGATATTTGATAAGGTTTTAAAATGTACCTTTTGAGGGTCGTTTAAGCCCTTATTTGATCACTTTGTATCCGTTATTACTTAATATCGTTCCTTTTCACTTTTAGGTCTCTTGAAGGCAAATTGTCTGTAATGGCACTTATTTGGACGAAAAGGCGCGAATATACTGAAGAAAATGGCCAAAATCAAGAATCGAGACACTCAAGTCAGCCGAATGACAAGGTGACGTCCCGGCTTATACGCCGACCGTCGGAGTACTTTGTGACTACGAAGCCAAACTTCATATTTTCAAGTGACGGTGTCGCTTTAAAAGAGTAGGCCGTCGCAACTCGGGCGGCCTAGATTTGATCCGACGGCGTCAAAGGTCAAGAGGACGTCACAAGCATAAGGTGACGTCGCAAGACTAACGTGCCAAGACGAAACCCTAATGACGGCGATCCGATGGCGTCACAAAACATAAGGTGACGCCGTCGCAGATGTAATCTTATATATAGAATCCGAATTTTTCAGTATTTGTGTGTAGTCTTTTGGAGTAAAAACCTAAAACCGAACCAAGGCTGTCTTGTACAATATTTTAGGGTTCCAAACCCTATCTTACATCAAGATAAGTGCTTTACTTTATTAATTCAATTATGTCTTTGATTATTTGTGTGTATGCTGTCACAATTCTCAATTTCTGGTCATTTTTCAAATTTATATTTTCATTAAATGTTTATTTTCCTATTAAATAAATGCTATCGCGTAAACATTTATTTTGTACAATTGACCCGATACTACCAAAAATTATCCCGATATATTTTTGTACTCATATTAAGTTTATTAAAATATTATTATTAGTTTACCCGGTGTTTTAAAATTTTTTTGTATATAAATTGTTATATTTATATAATTACGACGGTTTTCTTAAATATTACACGATAATTATTATTTCACTCGGTTCTTGTAAGAAATGTAATTTTATAATTTTATGACTTCAATATGTTTTATTTTGATCCGTTAAAATTTATTTTTAGTTAACGCTATCTTACAAGCTCAAATAAATACACAAGTTATTAATCATTCTTAAATAACTACACTTTACTCTACATAAATACACTTAATTATAACTAAATGCAAACTCTTTATTTTTTCATGTTGGTCGACATTTTCAAGATGAGACACTTCACTTTGTACAAAATATCTAACTTATACATTGCATATATTCATATTATACTCATTTACACACACAACTCATTTTTCATTAAGTGTAAAAGATCAAAACACTCTCTTCTTCCTCTAGCACCATAACCGACCACCTTGAAGGACCAAGAAGGAGATCATAAAAATTTTGCTAGTCAAGTTCATCACAATCTAGTATTACTCTTAATCAAGGTTTTGAAATAAAAACCTAGGGTGCTTAGGATTAATCCTTTGTTCATTTAACCTCATCAAGTTACTTGTAAGCATTTCATATTCATTTTATGATCATTTCATCATATTTAATAAAATCATGCAAGTCATATTGATGTTTGTACCACTTTTTATTGTTTTTAATAGCTATAAGTTATATTTATCATCCTATAATTAATCCTTGAAACATATCACTTTTGGTGATGGCTAGGAACCCATGACACCCTAAGAAGGTGTATGGTAGGATTAAAATAGCTTCGGAGTTGGTTTGAATTGGTTAGAATAAGTTTTACGCGAGAAAAACTCATTTCGACAACTATAAAATAGGGTCTGTTGGTTCTGTGAAATCTGGAAAATTTGACAGTCTGTAAAATATTTTGGGCTAGATATTCAGAAAATACACTTCAAAACGAAAACGTGGCCGCTTGAACGGATTAAAACGGAGCTATAACGAAGAAGTTATGAATTTTTCAAGTTGAAGACGAAAACTAATTGTTTCAGAAAATTCAGCATGCTGTCTCGACTTTTTACGAGTCAAAAATGAGTTTTAAGCATTATAAATTGTGTCGACTTATCAAAAATATATTAGTATACTTTAATACGAAGCTAAGGACATATAAAACGTAGAAAACGGACTTGTAACGATTAAATTATACACGTTTACACAAAGTTGCCGTAACTTTATTACATAAGAAAAACTAATATATTTCTATTAGACAAACCTTACGGCAACAAGGGACCATGTTGAGGGTCGTTTTTAACAAGGATGTAGTACTTTTTATAACGTGATGTCTTCTAGTAAAAGTAAGTTTACCTGGCCTATTTTCTAAAACGTCCAACCGTTCGTCGAACGGAGTTGTAACGAGTAAAATACGGTTACTTAAACTTTGCCGAAAACCACCCTTAAACAATATTTTGGACACAAGTACCATACTTCACCTATGTTTTTCTCCATGATCGAGACCTCTACTATAAAACTTAAATGCTAAAACTTTGAGATAATGATACAAGCTTCCCAAAACCGTTGAGTTTGTTTCCTAACACTCGATGTGCACCATTTTACGACTAGCTTTTCAAGGCCGTTTTGTCACTTTCATGAAATTTTCAATGACATTATTTTACGACGAAAAGTTATAATTTCATAATAAATCACTAAATGACTATCGTAGGATAACGTTTCAACGTAAATACTTGTAAAGTATTTTATAACATGACGAGATGTCATAAACATATATTTCGACGATAAATTCTATTTTCAAAAGCATACAAGTGGTATAGATTACATGTGGATTTGCATGCACGACATTGTTTCATGACTTATATTAGATCATATCATTCATAATAGGTCGCGGTTAGAGAGTTGCGTCTCATTTCTGTGCATCCACTTTGTCATCATAACCATTGCATCAGGTGAGTTCGTAGCCCCACTTTTACTCGTTTTAATTGTTTTATAAACTCTTTGGGGGAGATACATGCTCAACTTCATGCTTTTACTTTACACTTATATGAACTTAAACTATATTGTTAGATCTATCCTGAACTTGTTACCCTTTTGTTTCACTACTTATGCTAGTAAGTAGATTGTGTCCGAACTAAATTGATCACTATGTTATGAACGCTATTATTTGAATCACTTTCCTTGATTTTGGACCCTTCAACATGTATATTTGAGCTCTTTCAAATTGATTCGAACCCTTTAACATATAAGTGAACACTTTGGACTTGATATGAACCTTTTGACATATAGTTAAACTCTTTTAACTTGTACAAGGACCCTTTTGATATATTTTAAACTTGTTTGACGTGATTTTGAACGCTTGACTATCTTGAACCTTTTGATATTATTCGAGCTCTTTGACTGTTACGAACTTTTGAACTCGACTTAAATCTTTGAACTTAATTACGAACTTTTGAACGGAACTCTTGAACTTAAATACAAACTTATGACTTGTTTGAACTTATTAAACTGGATGTGTTATGACCTTGACCTAAAGTCTCCTATGATCGGAGCATCACTATAAAGTCTCCCATGTTCGGAGCATCACTATAAAGTCTCCCATGTTCGGAGCATCACTATAAAGTCTCCCATGTTTGGAGCATCACTATAAAGTCTCCCTATGGGAACGGAGCAATACTAAGTCTCCCTTGTTTGGAGCAACCTTAAGCCTCCCCGGTCTGGAGCAGAATGTCTCCCTATGGGAACGGAGCATTTTCAATCTAAGTCTCCCTTGTTCGGAGCAGTGCAAATTCTCCCATGTTCGGAGTGTTCTTGGTTGTATATTAATAGTTGTATGATGTACTGTTCGTACATTCACATTGTTAGTCTCCTATTAGTAGGTAGTATGGATAGCGCTATTAGAGGTCGGCCAACCTCTCGTCCACTATGTTACGGACGATATTATTTATTCTAGGGCTTTTCTGTCATACATTATTATATCGTGGTACTATATTGTGAACTATTATGGCCACTTATACTCGACTACTAGACACACTATATTTTTGTGCAATGGGTTGTGAACACACAGGTTGCAAGTTTTATATGGGCGGAACTTGGGCCGAGTGGATTCATAATTCCTTTGCTTTGTGAACCATTATGATAATGTGCACTTGACTATTAGACATACATATTTTGGCGGTGGGTTGTGAACACACAGGTTGCAAGTTTTGTATGGGCGGAACTTGAACCGAGTGGATTTACAATGCCTTTGCTTTGTGGACTATTCTAAATGACCAAAACTTTGCCTTTGTTGCATGAACGCTCTTTAAAAGCTTTACTTGTTAACGAAACTCTATGAACTCACTCAACCATTGTGTTGACACTTTTAGCATGTTTTATCTCGTATCTAAGGCATTCACTTCATGGCATGCATGTGGACTTATCATAGAGTCGCGGTGTCGACGCTGCCTCACCTATATTTTATGCACTTAACTATCGTTTGATTGTAACAAACTCGCTCGATATATTGAAAATCTTTTGGGACCTAATCTTTGTAAACTCGATTATTTTAATGAATCAAACGATATTTTCAAAACGACACTTTAGGTCGTTCAATATAACTATAACTTTGATGCTATGACAGTCATCCCCCAGGAATACCATTCCGCTGCAAAACAGGTAATTTGGGGGTGTGACATATGCTTGCATGTTCTCCATGTCCGGCTAATTTACTTGTGTGTTTTGTTAGGGAATATGAAACTTAATTATTGAATATTGATTGGTTGTCTCTTATTTTAATTGTTAATGATCTAGTAATGCGATAGGTCATTCGTTGTGTACTTAATGCTTGATTAATCTTTGTGAACCTTAGGTTATAGCACCTTGAGCGGTTGTAAGCTAAACTATCCAAAGAGGCCTTAGATTTAGAGTTTATGATCCCTAGTGGTATTTTGTAACGAGACCCTTTAGTAACTTCAAAGAGTTAGGGATAAACGTGTTGGAAAATATGGTCAATTATTGGTTTGAATGACAATTGATGTTTGTCATCATGTGTACTAATGTGAATTGAAAATAAAATTAATTTGTGGTTTTATTTTAATTCACGTGACATTAGTAAAATTAATTGTGATAATTAATTGTGACCGTTTTTCTTCCATCCCAATTCCCTATATATTAAAGGCTTATTCTTTCATTTCAAGCTCACCGAAAACACATAACTCATTCCTCTCCTTTTGTTGTTGATTCTTTGTGTATCCGGTTCGTAATAGAGGGAAGACATGATTTTGGTTCGCCTTGATAACCCGTTTGTGCTAACGGAGTTATCCGTTGTTGTTGTATCCTGAGAGATAGATGTTCATGATTCTCAAGCACCGTGGAGAGGACGAATCTGTCTTAAGGAAACTGTGAGCATCACAGGCCTCAACATTTTCCTTACTTGTATTTTTGTGTCTCAACAATTGAAAGATTTACGGTATCATTTCTCTACACTTTATATTTTACTAGCTTAGAGACCCGTTGAATCCGGGTTAGTTTTTAAAGAAATAGATAAATGAGATGATAATAAAAGTAATAACGTAAATTTGTTAAATTTAAAATATGTGTGAGTCACAATCGATTTACAACCATCGCGTTGCCAATCTAAAATAGATTGACTTGAACATAAAATGATGTGTGATTTTAATGATCAATTGAGTTGCTAACAAACCTTGTAACATTAAAAATAATGAACCATAGTATAATATAATGTGATTACACCAATGATACATACATGATACAACATGAACCTTGTTCATAGACCTTGAGTACTTCTTTATACCGACATTTGTTAAAGCAATGGCTTATATAACATTGATGATATGGTATGCAATGGTATGCAATTAACTGTGCCAAACACCTACATAATCTAACGAGGTTAAATTAATGTTTTTAAAGGCCTTTGGTTTAAGTTGTATTAATCATGAGAATGGCTTTTAAGCGTTTCATAAATTCTACATGTTCGATGACTAAGCGCTTTCGGCGTGAGGCGATTACTTGAGAACTTACCAATGCCTAAATTCACATGTTTTTATCATGAAAAATGGCATAGTTACTTTAACCTTTATCACCTGCAAAAAAAATTATATTAAACACGTCATTACCACAGTACCAACAAATTGGAAAAATGCCTTTTATATGTTTAAACAAAGCATAAAATGAGTAAATGACAACAATTTTCCTAATTCGAATGATTGTAGCATTACCAATGATACATTTTAAAAGTGGGGTGAGTTGATAAGTTAGAAGCTAATTTGGAATGTGTACCTATCTGAAGAAAAACTCATCCCAAGAATGGGTGAACTATCAGGTAGGATCACGAACAACAATTCCTTCCTCTAAAACACGACATGCCTCATTTACTACGCTAATAGCACCATCTCAACAATTTGTAATAATTTTTTAGCTAATAAGCTTATCAAATGGTTTAGGAAAAGAAAAAGGCAGTTAGTAAACATAATCGACCCGTTATATGATTTACTCAACCACGACCCATTGTATTTGAAATGATATAAAATGACATTAAAAACATTAAAATTTATAGTTACCAATTATAATAAGAGTTATATATGCAAATATAACTACTACATTCTTTATAAGTGACCCGTTTTAATAGGCATCCTCTTACCCGTTTATATGTTTTAACGGAATAGTTGAATAAAAGTTGCTATAAAATTGAAAGCGACCCGTTTTGGTTGTTCGATGGTTGTTCAAGTATCAGTGATAATGCTCCATCCAATTTCAATACAACATCTAACATCATTAAATCAAGTTAACCTCATTTGTGATTTTCCTTATAAGTAGTTTATATAAGCTTCAAAACACATCTATGGGTAGTTAATAGAAGCACTTTAAACAACCCTATAAGTAGTTTTCGGTTATGGGGTTTCGATTTTGATTATTCGGTTCGGTTGAATCAATTTAAGTTCGGTTCGATTATACCGGAAAAAAAATTAACGAACTAACCGAACGAATAAACCGAACAACTTAATAACTTTTGGACTGGTTTTACATGTGCCGGCAATTATCAAAAATAATGCAAGTGTAAGAAATTTATGCTTTGTTTGTATTTTGCATAACTCAATGGTAGCAAAATAAAAGGAGAAAATAAACATTATAAAACCATGCGTTTGTTGCAAAAATAAAGGTAAAAGTTTGTTTACTTTATACTTTGCTAACGTCAAGGGAATTCATGTTGGGCATTATATGGTAAAATTCATGCCCAACATGAATTCCCTTGACGTTAGGATTACTTTATTTATTTTGCTAACGTCAAGGAATGTCATGCTTTGGGCATTATATGAATTTTTGCTGGTCAATGGAATTCATGCCCAACATGATTCAACCGAACCAATTCCGAAAACTTTATAGGGTTGTGCTTCTATTAACTACCCATAGATGTGTTTTGAAGCTTATATAAACTACTTATAAGGAAAATCACAAATGAGGTTAACTTTGATTTAATGATGTTAGATGTTGTATTGAAATTGGATGGAGCTTTATCACTGATACTTGAACAACCATCGAACAACCAAAAACGGGCCGGCTTCAATTTTTATAGCAACTTTTATTCAACTATTCCGTTAAAACATATAAACGGTAAAGAGGATGCCTATTAAAAACGGGTCACTATAAAGAATGTAGTAGTTATATTTGCATATATAACTCTTATTATAATTGGTAACTATAAATTTTAATGTTTTTAATGTCATTTTATATCATTTCAAATACAATGGGTCGTGTTTGAGTAAATCATATAACGGGTCGATTATGTTTACTAACCGCCTTTTTATTTTCCTAAACCATTTGATGTTTATTAGCTAAAAAATTATTACAAATTGTTGAGATGGTGCTATTAGCGTAGTAAATGAGGCATGTCGTGTTTTAGAGGAAGGAATTGTTGTTCGGTCATCCTACCTTGATAGTTCACCCATTCTTGGGATGAGTTTTTCTTCGTATAGGTACACATTCCAAATTAGCTTCTAACTTATCAACTCACCCACTTTTAAAATGTATCATTGGTAATGTTACAATCATTCTGAATTAGGAAAATTGTTGTCATTTACTCATTTTGCGTTTTGTTTAAACATATAAAAGGCATTTTTCCAATTTGTTGGTACTGTGGTAATGACGTGTTTAATATAATTTTTTTTGCAGGTGATAAAGGTTAAAGTAACTATGCCATTTTTCATGATAAAAACATGTGAATTTATGCATTGGTAAGTTCTCAAGCATCGCTTCTCACGCCGAGCGCTAGTCACCGAACATGTTGAATTTATGAAACGCTTAAAAGCCATTCTCGATTAATACAACTTAAACCAAAGGCCTTTAAAACATTAATTTAACCATGTTAGATTATGTAGGTGTTTGGCACAAAAGTTAATTGTATACCATTGCATACCATATCATCAATGTTATATAAGCCATTGCTTTAACAAATGTCGTATAAAGAAGTACTGAAGGTCTTTGAACAAGGTTCATGTTGTATCATGTATGTATCATTGGTGTAATCACATTATATTATACTATGGTTCATTATTTTAATGTTACAAGGTTTGTTAGCAACTCAATTGATCATTAAAATCACACATCATTTTATGTTCAAGTCAATCTATTTTAGATTGGCAACGCGATGGTTGTAAATCGATTGTGACTCACACATATTTTAAATTTAACAAATTTACGTTATTACTTTTATTATCATCTCATTTATCTATTTCTTTAAAAACTAACCCGGTGTCAACGGGTCTCTAAGCTAGTATTTTATATTATTTAAACCCACAAAAACGACCAAAAACACACAAATGACCATATAAATGTTACAAATATCATTAAAATGTGTTTTATGTGACTCAGGTACAAAAAGATTGAAAACAAATAAAAAATGATCAAAGTTCACACAATTGACATTTTCAGTCCCTGAAGTTTCACAAAATGGCAAAACTAGTCCCTAAAGGTTTAAAATGAAAGAAAAGTCAACTTTAGTCCTTGTATAAACAAACATGTCCAAAATAGTCCTTGGATGAAAGTTTTCTACAAATGGCAACTTTTACCCCTCAAGTTTCAAAAATGACATAAAAGGTCCCCCGGATGTTTTAAATTGTAACAAATTTCATAAAGGTCCTTTGGTTTATCTAACTTGGCAGGTATGGTCCCTTGAATGAAATTTGGAAGCTTGTCACATCAGGTCCCTCAAGTTTCAGATTGTACAAGTTTAGTCCTTGGGCTTATCTATTATACAAACCAACCAAACCCTTTATTACTTCATAAACACAAATTAAAAAACCCATAACTCAACCACCCTTTTCCCCCTTTTTCTCCTTTTTCCCTGTTTCTCTGATTCCACACTCAACCCCCATTACCCAAAACCAAAAAAAATCCAACCCATCTCCTCACGTGGTACCATTACATCTTGGGAATCCCTTGTCTCCCCAGTGGACAGAGAGGCTGCAGAGGCACGCGTGAATTGGCGTGTTTATCTCATACGAAGACAGAGAGAAGAGAGAGAGAAGTGAGGAGACCCTCAGGAGTATAAGTAGTCATTGTAACCATTGTAAAAGAGAGTTAGTTTTTAGTTTTCTTCTTCTTTTTATTCAGTTTTAATTTTCCAGTCGAGAATTTCATTGTTCTAGCACCATTTACTTTATTGTCATTTTAATTTAGTTGTACTTTTCATTTCAAGTTAATGCAATCTATTTTCAGTTTTAATTCCAGTTTTTAAAATTTATAATGTTCTTATGTCTTTTACTTTTCTTGCTGTCGTAAAATCTTGTTTCGAATCTGAGTAAACAAGTTGTAAGTTTGTAAAAGCTCATTTGAGCCTGTGGTTAAATTTACAAATTATTTTTCTTAAAGTTTCTTGGTCTAAAAATTGTTTTGGTCAGCTCAGTATACACTGACCCAAACTGATGCTTTTCTCAGCTTATTTATAAGCTATAAACTGCTTACCATGGCCTGCCATAGGGGGCAAAAGATGGCCAGCCAGATGGACTCCAAGTTCCCAGAAGCTTGAGGGCTAATCTCCTCTACAGCTTATTCCAATCAAGCTCAAAAAAGTGCCCCTTAGCACTGTGCTGTTTCAATTCAGCGACACAGGTCATTTAATCTTCAAGTGCTTATTGGTTTTTAGCCTAGCATATTCTGATTCCTTAGAAGCCTTTTTAGTGTATTAAGTTAGCTTAGATCATTATAACTTAGTTAGTGCTTGTTTATTGCTTATTCCCTTTTTAAGCTTATTTCTCATTTGTAGTTTAAGGAATCCATGTTCTAGTCTCCTTTTCAGTATTGTTTAAATTTCATGAAAGGTTAATTTTTAATGCAATTTTAATTTAAGTATTTTAGTTACATTACAATTTCAATTTTGTTCATGTTCTTGAAATGTACCCATTATGTTCTTAATTGGTTTTTAAAGTCATTTTGATGTTTTTGTTATTGGTAAAAACAAGTTTTTAAGTTATCCAAATCTTTCCTGTCAAAAAAAAAAAAAAGATGATTGATTTACTTACCCTGCAGGGGTGTTTGGATTAATGTATTTCATGGGTCAAAAACATTTTTTTACCAATTGTTGGTTTTCATATAGCCTTAGTCTAGTGTAGATTTAGTGGAGTTGCTTTTGCCTTAGATTTTAGTGTAGAAAATTGGCTTCAGTTTAGTTTTCTTTAGTAATCCTTCCTGTCCAAACAAGTCCAAACAACAGCATCTTTTTCATATTTTTTTAGCTTCTTTTTGCTTAACTTTTGCTTTTTAGGTCCCCTCTAGGCCTTCTAGATAAATTAGATTAGGATTAGCTTTTGATTAGTTCTATTTGTAGCTTTTTTGTAGCAATTAGTCTCTTAGTTTGTTCTTTAGCCAAACACCCCTTTCCTAATCCCTTTTGCAACTGCTGCTGTCACCAAGCTGTTACAGCTTATTTTTAAGCTTTACCTAGTTTAAGATTTCGTCAATAAGCCTTAATTGTTCTCTTGTTTGATGTGCTAAAGCAGAAAAACCAAAAAGAAAATAAAAGAGCCAAAAAGGTACTGCCTGGGATTCGAACCCAGGTCAGTCCCCTCACAACAGCCACGCTCCAACACACCACTCCAACACCAACATGCCCTTGGGTCTTTTCTTGTTGTAGTTTACACAAATAAATCTCTTATATGCATTTTCAGTCCTTAGCTTATATTTCCTTTTTAGCTTATTCTGTAGCTTATTTCCATAACAACCACCTAGTTTCTTATTTTTCTTAGATCAAGCATAAGTCAAAATAGTTTCTGTAAATTTTTCAGATTTTTCCAAATTATTTTAATATTTTTAATTAATTAAATAGATTAAATTAGTTTTTAATTCATAGAAAATAAAATAAAAGTCGAAAAAATACCCAGCTTTTTCCTAAAATTATTTTTGGTCTTTTAGAATGTAGGAAAATTGATTTCACACCCGTAGCCTTTAAATTGCAAAAGTTTTACGTTTTAGGCTCGGTGTGTTCCTGGTTTTTAGCGTTTTTTCATTTTAGCATCCTAGGATGTAATTTAACTTTGTTTTATCATTCCATAGGTTTAGTAGTAGTTTATTTAGTGTTTACATTGTTTTACATGCTTAAATTTCCATTCCGTACTTTAATTTGTAGAAAACGTAATCCAAATCCAAAACTCGTTTAACCAATTCAAGTCCATAATCACGAAACTCAACGATCCCGTCAATTTCACACCTCGTTGGGACACGACCCAGGGAAATCACTTCCCGGTATCACTTTTATCACACCCGTAAGATTTGATACGTTAGTCTTTTTCCTAAAGGGTTAATTTGTCTAATTTTACGGTTAATTTGATATTTTGATATTTGTGTGTATTTTAAACGAATCAATGACACAATCATATTGGTCACATAAACAAACATATGTCATGTTGTTTATCTGCTACATGATGTTGTTCCATGCACAAGTGGGAGAAATCTATATTATGTGCTAGGTACAACATATAAGTATATGATTTAACGGATTCTCTTGACTGCAAGGTAAGAGACTAATGTTCTAATATGACTTGTACATATCTAATTCAAGAAATACTTGGTGTTGCAATTTACATCATGTGAAAACTTGGCGAGATTGCAACAACAAAGTAAATCTCCATGTGAAGTCAGACCTTGCATGATAATATTTGCAGTTTCTAAATTAGACAAGTACTTAGAACATGTGTCAAAATGATATATAAGACTACTTTGTAGCATATTGGATTTCATAAACACATGACAAACACTATTATGGGGCGTATGGTTTAGGTTCTAGAGAGAGAAAGTGGAAGAGTTTTGGGAATTTAGTAAGACAAAGAAAAATGAATATTGAAAGCTCCAACCCTTTGCCTTGGGAGGCAAAGGGTATTTATAGTTACAAGCTTACACGCCCTCCTTTGGGCTGTGGATCAGGAATACAGTGGGTAAAGACTCGTTCGTCTTCCACGGTATTATTTAACAAACTACTTATTATCACTAGATGACTACGACTACGAGCTTTCTAACGATTACATATACTTGAGGTGACGACACTTTAACTACCAGATTTACTAAATCCTAACAATCTCCTCCTGAGGGAGGTCACATCAAATTACATTTTGATGTTCTTTTGAGTTCTTTGCTCTGTAGCCCGTAGTCTTTAATTCTTCATGTTCCGCATGTTTTGCTGATTCAAGTGGAGGTCCTTAACTGATCCATGTGATGTTGAGTTTTGAGCCAGCTTTGAGATCATCAGCCACAGTAAATATCTGACTCATCCTTTATTGTTGTTTTGCCATAGTGTGATGTTGTGACTTTCGGACCGACATGCTCACATTCTGGATCATGATATCTTCTCATCAGAGGTGCGGAAGCATTATTTGATTCGTGATATTTGTATCAGAGTAGCAGAAGCATGGAATGAAAATATCAGAACCATTTGATGAAGATCTGCACTTATCATGATTTCTTTAGATGTGAAAGCGATGTTTGAGCATGCGGCTAGGATTGACTCCTCAATTCTGATCAGCTGCAACCATTGAGTGTTCCTGCATAAAACAGTTAGCAATAAAGCACACGAAAGTGTCTTTGATCACTTTTGTTGAATTGAGGTACACGGCCCGCCTTTCCCCGTTGATCAGTACAAGTACTGCCTGTGAACATGTATAATTCTGAAGAATCTCCTTGACGGGGCTTCGCAGCTGCTCTAGCCGTTCTCAAACCGGAACGTCTCAAAGAAGACAACACGGAGTGAGTGAGCAGCAAATTGAGGTTTGCTGATTGAGAAAATGATTTGAAAACAATCGTGTATTGCTTAATAGAAAGTATTTTGCAATACAATGAAGGTTTTATGGAAAATCAATTATCAATCATAAATACCTTTTAATTTTGAAACATTGATACACAGTCGATGTGTTATATAAAAGAATTTTTGAGCACAACGATCGGTTTTTCAAAGGTATCCCTCAATCCATTTCCTGGACCAAGGTTGATTCAAGATTGAATCGCCCCATTGTTTCTATCCAATTGTCACAAGCTTGATCTATTGGATAGGTCTCACATGTCACCCACCAAGTGTTTGATGTTGGCTCTAGAAGGATTTCCATCTTCATTGTGAATATTTTACATATCACTTGGATGTTCTGGCAATACCACAAGGATAATGCGTAGGACTCTTTAATTATATTCTCACATTCCACATTGTGTGAAACTGTGAGTCTTCATTTATAGTGTCCTAATGAGATTTATTGATGATCTTGTGGCTCTAGACTCAATCGTGCATTTTGGTTTCCTGTGCTGAGACCGTGGAAAGAGTCTCATTCTTCAATATCAACAATCTCTAAGAGAAAGTCGATAGATTATGAAGGTTCCCGTGAGAATGAAACAAGTCCTTTTGAGAGGAACTTGAGTAGCTTGGTAAGTTTAGTGCGGTCGTCATTTGGGTCAATGACGCCTTGTATTCAATACCGGCGTTACCTTAGTAACCACCAATAACATATGAATTGAACCGGTTTACGCCTAAGGATGAATAAATGGAGGGCTATTTCTTTTCACCCTTTTCACATTCAATTCTTTTTCATTCTTTTGGTATTGTTCTTCTGCCATTGAAACCAATTGAAAACCATTTGAAAATCAATCCAGGTACTTGTGATATAAAATCAAAGCATTTTGTACCTGAATTGTTTTTGATATTTTTAGAAAAAGCTTCCCCTCAACATGTGCATCAAATAGTTGAAATTGTTTTAGCACATGGAGGAAAGAGGACTTTGAAATCTTAGATTAAGAATGAGAAATTCAATCTTTGATTAACAATGTTTTTCCAGAGATATCATCATCACTTCCCTTATCAAATCAAGTATTTTGAGGACTTTGTACCAAATATTTTGGGAATGAGGAGGTTTTCATTTGATCGCTCCCCCTCAATATGTGCATTGAGACTTTAAACTCCATTGTTCAAACATGCATAAGTATCTTTCGAAAACATAACATTAGCCAAGGTCAGGATCCAATTGTATAAAATCAATGTTCTTTTTGATTATCCAACAGTAGACCTTGCACTTTTAAAACCGATTGATTGAAATCATTCTCCCCTCAATAAATGACATAAGTTGTTGATTGAGAGATAGAATTTTGAAAATGATAAGTCCAGATGATTTTCAAAAATAGAGTCCGAGTTATTTTCAAAGAAATTTTGTTTTCATTAGATGACAAATATTTTTCAGAAGAATTATTGAAGGAAAACTATTTGGAGGGAAACATTTGTCTTTTTGGCAAAAAATGTTCTAGATAAACATTTTGTTTTAGAATCAGAGCATGAAGATTTAAAATCAGAAAAAGCTTTGGCTCTGGTCTTTCTTTTGAAATACGGGGCTACAGCCTGAAATGATGTTAGTAATTGGAAATTCCATTGTGATGACGTATAGTCCTCATTCGGGTCATGAACTCGACCAATGGATGCTACTTGCAATCGAGCCCAATACGCATGGGCTAACCCAGTAATGGTTTGGGCTCACGAAGGCCCAAACCCGAAGTTATTTATGGTTTGGATATCGGATATCTCTTGTTTATGGGATATACATTGATTGACAGACTTAGGCGGGATACGCCAAAGGTTGGGGAACACGAAACCAACAAGGATTTCATGTGTATATAAAGGGCATCTCGACCCTCATTAAAGGTACGATCTAAAACCTTAACTCTCCATTAAACCCTAAAAACCGATTACTTACTCTTACGCCAGAGGATAATCGGGAGACAATCCCACGATAAGCCTAACGGTTTTTTCTGCTTTTTAGTGCGCAGTCTCAAGCATTAAGATCTAATTGATACGGGAACCGAGTCCAAACAAGGAACGCCCAACTTTTGTATCAACAAGTGGCGCCTTTCCAAACAGGGTTCGAGATGGAAGCAGACACCCTCGCGCTAGAAGGAGTCGCGCTGAACTAGCGCCAAGTGACTTCGTGTCTCAAAACTATGAAACCTTGGCTGCACTCATGTAAGAGGAAGCAAAAAGAGGTCGAGTCATAGCCCGCAAGCCCGACTAAACTTCGACGCAGAGTATGAGACATCCCCATCACACACAAGAGGGAAAGGCGCGGAAGGATAGCCGCCCCCCCCGGTGTTTACCGTGATCGAAAGAGAGTTGAGAATAATGAAGCGGTGACCGCGATGTCCGGAAGAACACGAAGAGGACGAACGACGTACCAATGTCCACGCTAGGCTTGGTAGCCATAGGTCAATGATAGACTTGGATGACGGTACTCCCAAGTGAGAGCTCTTCAAGCTCGGATTACGAGGGACGGTCGGTATGGCCGAAAGAGGGAAGCTCGTCCTCCGGTGATTCCTCGGACAACGAGGACAAATAAAAGGACACCGAAGTCCAGGGAAGATATCGCGACCGTGAGGAGGAATATATGTCTCTTCCCGGCGCCGTCAAAGGTGGATCGTTCACCCGGCGCATCGGCGATTTCTCGTAAAATAAGAGAAGACGCATGCCCGCCAATGTGAAGACCTACGATGGAGCAGTGATCCGGATGATCACCTAAAATTTTCGAATCACCGCTACCATCGAAAATTGGCCACAACCGTGTGGTGCCACATGTTCAGCCCCACATTAGTTGGAAATGTGCGGGCCTCGTTCAAGAAGCTCCACGCAGAAGCATTGATAGCTTTGAAGAATTACGGAGGCGCGCGTTTCGCTTTGAACTTCACTCAAAGGAAGAAGTCGCCAAAAACCCCGTCGAACTTGCTGTGGTAAAACAGTATACAGGGAATCTACAAGCGCTTATGTAGAGCGCTACAAAGATGAGTGCGTACATGTCAAGGCATGCCCGTAATACTAAAGATCTCGTGGTTCATGAACGGGATCAATAACCCGTAAATCATCAAAAGGCTTAATGACAAGGTCCCCAAACCTTTGATGAACTTATGAAACGCACAAGGTCCTTTATCCAAGGAGAAGCCATCGCGACAACAAGAAAGGCTACTCAAACTATAGGTCACAAGAACGACCTAGAGACAATCCATTGACCGAGTAGCAACCAAGAATAAGAACTACCGCAGCCTGTGGGAGCGGACGAGATAAGGACAAATATACCCCTCTAACCAAGACTCCAAAGGAGATATTCACGACGGAAGACGCGAATTTCCCGAGGCCCCACCAATGCGCACCCGAATAGCGGCGCGTGGGGAACGGATCTCGCGACTATCATGGACGTAGGGCCACACCACCATGAGTGTGTCCAATTGCGCCAACTAATTGAGAAGCTAGTAAAGATGGCGATTGGACCATTTAGTCAAGAACATCAAGGAGGGAAAGATAAGCAAAAGACTAGGAACAAGAAAGAAGCACCCAAAGATAAGGTCGATACCATCTACATGATACAATCATGGCGGTGAGTGACTAGCGTAAGATCGCCAAAAGTTTTCCCGTGAAGCGAAATCTCTTTCCCCACCTTGGTCATGGACAACGCAGTGGTAGAACCGCCACCATTGAAATTAATGCAGGGTCACGATATCCACCACATGTATGTTGATGGAGGAGCATCCATAAATATAATGTATGAACATTGTTTCAAGCGACTCCGACACGAGATACGAAGTCGCTTAAGCCGGTCATGACGGCGTTGACCGGTTTTCGTGGAGAAAAGATATGGCCCATGGGGAAAATACGCCTACTAGTCAATGTTGGTAATAAGGAACACCGCAAAAGCCCGGACTAATTTTATGGTGATCAAATCCCTTGCCATACAATGGCATTATTGGAAGACCAGGATATCGATTATCTGAGCGGTACCATCTATAGCACATGGGATGCTCAAGTTCCCGATGGAAGGAGGCATTGTTACTCTCACAATACCACCGCACCACCTTGAGAATGTAACATGATTACATGTGAGGCGACACAGTTCGTAACAACGCAAATAAAGTATCAAACACGAAGGTCACACCATCCCGATTACAGAGCAAGAAATATCGATCGGGATCGATGTCCGATAATGGCGAGGCGGCCGTGTGTATACTCTTGAAAAGAATCGGATATCTTTGCATGGGAACCAAAGCATATGACCGTGTACCACGCTCGATTCTGTAACACAAGTTGAGAATCCGACAAAGATACTCCCAAGACGACGGAAGAAGCGCGACCGGGCTCTAGAGCGCAAGCAATTCCGCGAGTACACAAACTTGTGGATGCAGGTATCATGCTAGAAGTCTATTACCATGACTGGATATCCAACCCAAGAATGGTCAAGAAGAGTGACGGTAGTTGGCGGATGTGCGTGGACTTCACGGATCTCAACAAAGCATGTCCACAAGATCGCTACCCACTACTGAGAGATAGACGGAAGGTCGAATCTTTGTGCGGATACCCACTTAAATGCTTCTTGGGCGACAAAGGATACCACCAAATCCAGATGGCTAAAGAAGATGAGGAAAAAACAGCCTTCCATACAAGCCAAGGCGTCTATTGTTACACTAAAATGCCCTTTGGCTTTAAGAACGCAGGCGCCACCTACCAGCAATTGGTAGATAATGCATTTGAAAAACAAGTGGGCTGCAACCTAGAGGTTTATGTTGACGACCTTATCATAAAAAGCCATACTGAGGACGAATTGGTGCGCGACATTGAGGAAACGTTTAAGACACTAAGAGATCAACATGAAGTTAAATCCCAAGAAATGCACTTTCGACGCCATCAAGGCATGTTCCTTGGATACTTGATAGAGCCCGATGGCATTAAACCGTGCCTAAAAATGAAGGTTGTCATCCAACTTCCTTCACCGCGCACGCTGAAGGAAGTCCAGTCTTTGAATGGAAAACTAGCCGGTTTGAATAGATTCTTGTCCAAGTCGTGAAAAAATCACTCCCTCTTCAAAACGCTCAAGAAGTGTACAAAAAGGAGATTTTCACCGGACTAGCGGAAGTAAGCTTTTATACGACTTAAACAACATCTAGCAGCGCTCCCACACTAGTCGCACCCGCCTGTGGAAGAATTAATTATGTGCTTATCGTGACTCATGGAGCGATTAGCGGTGTTAATAATGAACATGAATTGATTACAAACGCCGGTATATTTTGTAAGCAAAGCGCTCAAGAAAATGGAGGTTAACTATAGCGCAATGGAGAAGTTGGTCACGGCATTAGTATTCGCCGCCAAACGGCCGCGGTACTTCGAGCGCGCAAATAGTGGTGATTACGCACCAACCTATCAAGCAAATCATCTCCAAACCCGACGCATTGGGGCGACTACGTATGTGGAGCGCGTTTCTAGGTGAGCATAACATCTCCTATGCACCACGACCGCAATTAAAGGCGACACTAGCGAGACTTCATCATCGAAAAACCAGATACCGATGATGCACTTTCAGAAATCAAGGTGGAACTACAAGAACCATGGATACTATTCACGGATGGATCTTCATGCGTGGATGGGTTAGGCGCAGGCCTTATCCTCACGAGTCGTATGAACGGAATTCACTTACGCATCGCGCTTTGAATTCACACCATAAAATAGAGGCCGAGTATGAAGCCACGATTGTTTGGATTATGCATTGCACTTCGAATGGGCATCGCAACACAGGAAGCAAATGTAGATTCCGCAAGTAGCCAACCATGTGTTGGGCGAGTATGTGGCTAAAGAGGAAAACATGATTCAATATCTCGACAAGACCAAGTCACTAATTCGTGGTTTTGACAGATTTACCATCAAACAAGTTCCCGTGAGGGGAAAATGAAGGCGATGCATCGAGCAAGATTGCATCCACAAGCTTTCTTTTGTCAAAACAAGTATTGGTGGAAGCTGAAGAGCAAGTCCATCTCGTAGATGGAAATATCCACGGTGATAGAGGAGCAAGGTCCTACATGGATGACTCCAATAGTCGAGTTTATAAGCAACAGCGTATTGCCCCAGGAGCAGAAGGACGGCCGACGAGTACGGCGCACATCACAGAGGTTTGAACTTCGGGACGGTATACTATATCGGCATTTATTTCTACAACCATGGATTCGATGTGTCGGACCCTTCAAGCGATTACGTACTCCGAGAGATCCATGCCGGTTCATGTAGTATGCACTCGGGACCATGGTCCGTTGTGGCGCGCGCTACGGTCGGGGATACTCCGCCTACGATGCACCGTGACGCGAGGGACTTCATAAGAAAGTGTAGCGACCGCCAGTGCACAGACCCATTCCACGCCAACCACAACAGAGCTAACACCTATTACGTTGCCATGGCCATTCTATAAATGGGGTATCGACATTGCAGGCCCCTTCCTATTGCGTGAGGGGGATTGAAATTCCTTATAGTGGCTATAAACTATTTCACTAAGTGGATTGAAGCAAAGGCGGTCGCAACAATCACAAGAAATCGTAAAACGATTTGTTTGGGAGAATATCGTATGCCGCTTCGGATTACAGGGAAATCATCTCGGACAACGGAAAGCAATTACAGTGACAACCCTTTCAAGGACCGGTGCAAAAACTAAATATTGCACAAGATTGGCGTCGGTTAAACACCCACAAACCAACGGTTTAGTCGAGATGCAAATCAAGTCCGGGTAAAGGAATTAAAGCATGCTTAGACAAACACAAAGGGAGGTGGGTTGAGGTTATCGTATGTCTTGTGGGCACCGCACGACAATCAAAATTAGCAGGGAGACACTCCCTTTTCTCTTGTCTATGGGACAAAAGCCGTCATACAAGCGAAATTGGGATGCCAACTATTCGTACTACCGGTTAATGTTACAACCAATGACGATGAGCGGCACATCGACTTGGATTTGTAGGAAGATAGGCGCGAACGCACGGCTATATGCGGGCGAGAGCTAAGTCAAAAATGAAAGGATACTATGATGCTAGAGTTCAAGCACCTCATTCGGACCGTAACTTTGTTTATCGCGCCAACGATGCGAGCCATGCGAAGACACAGGAAAACTTGGACCGAGTGGGAAGGACCTTATGAGGTCATTGAAGCATTAGGAAAGAGGCGGCGTATAAGCTTCGTGACATGGATGGTCGGGAGCTATCACGCACATGGAAAATTTGCAATCTCAAGCGATGTTATCTCTAGGAGCGGATACGACCCAACAAGACGGACACCCCTCGCACTTTAGTGAAGTGCTCAATAAATATTCGTGTATTTACATTCTGTTTTACTTAGGCAAATGTCTTTTCTTTTCTTTTTACAAAAACTTGCAAGTATTAATAAAATATCGCGGTTTCTAGCTAACTCCGCGACACATTTCACTTTATTATTTACATATTATTTATGTCGCAACATTGTTGTTATCTTATCTTTTGCCTACATGGCACGCATGCACTTATAAAACCCAAGATGGTAAAAGGATGAGTAGACCTACTAAATAACTCGTTGAGTAAGAGGGTTGCAAACCCATCAACACCGGATCATGCATCCTTGTTAAACACCTTATTTTCAAGACTTTGGAATAAGTTCAATGTGCATTCCACGATGGATGCGCAACAATGAATATTGTGCGCCTTTAACAAACTAGGAATCAAGACTCTTGACTCCTTGATATGACATTTACAATACGCTGCATACCACACCATACACGATTATATATAAGTACTTAGAAATTATGTTTCAAGTATGTTAGATTATGACTTTCATACATGATTATGGACTTCATATACTATTTGCGCTTATATAACTGTTTGATTCTTAGACAACAATGACGTTTTTATGCAAAGACAGATAACTAAATACAAAACGTTATAACCACAACCACAAATGGATCTACACACCTTCAACAAAAAGGTAATTTTATTATGAACCACGAGTTCTTACAAAATGATAATTACGGAGAAGCTAAACGCCTAAGATGTGAACTCTCAACACGGTTTGCGCGTCCCCATCCTCTTCGGTTTCTTCAACAAATCGAATCACAGTGCGATACCGTTGCCACACTAACAGCACCCGTCGATCTAGGGAGATCTTGTTGCGCCAAGACCACAGAATGGCCTTCCCTTCACGCCCTTCTTCTTTGCAAGCCTCATAGCATGGGATTCTAAGGATTCCTTCAAAGGAATTTCCTTCTCAAGCGCAAAGGGTTCGAGGATATCGCGTGGGCGCGAAGATAGGCACTTGCATTTGTGACTCATCGGGCTTCAAAAAGTAGTCGTTGCGCGCCTGCATCATCGGCCGCGGTGGCGGGCCAAGGTTAATCCTCCATAATCACACCTATGGGATAATCCCGGTCATGCTCCAATTGGGCAATCTGAGGAAGCTCTAATAGTTTCATCTTCTCCATCATTGCGACAAGATCCTCATAGGCATGCTCGTTATATCCGGGCACCTGTACGGTAGGAACTTTCAAAAGGCCACCCTCATGCATTTCTTCTATGGCCTCCCCCTTGCCACCCGCCAAAGCGCACTGAACAACATTCCCAAAGGTATCTACTACCTCTCGAGACTCCAAAGTGGTGAGGGCAGCAAGGCGCAAACCATGGCTGATGAGCCACCTGCGCTCAGCAACTATGAAAATAAGCTGAGGATCTGCCCTCATCGTACTCAATCTTGAGCTTGCGAGCTTCATCTCCGCCTCCAACATTCCTTCCAAGGCTGCACGAAACTCTCCCAACCGAGAAGTGCTCGTTTTCCCTCCTCCAAGTACTTAAGAGCCCGGATGCATGAAGCCTTGTAATCCTCCAATGCGGCGCGCCCCGGCTCACTTGGACCAAAGATAGACATCTTTTCCGCACAAGCTTTTGGGAATAAGAGCTCGCCGCCTCTGCTTCAGCCTTGAGACTAGCCAAACGTGCTCCAAAGAACGCAATGTAGCTGGTGCGCAGCAGCCAACACCGCCTCCTAACAAGATGATCCACCGGCACATACCGGATACCAATGGCTCGGCGCTTTGGTCCTTTGGCTCAGAAGAATCAGCGCACACGGGACTCGCCTTGGGAGGTGACTCCCCAGAATGCTCAGCAGTAAACCCAACGCCTTCAACGCAAGAGAAGTGAATTAATAACATAAACATGGAATATGACAAGTGCTTCGGCGACAATACTTACTTGGGGGAGCAGTCTCAGTGGCAGGGGGAGGCGATACATCGTCTGATGACGACTCCACATCAAGAATGATGAGACACTTTTTCCTGGATGAGCCTGCGCCATCACCACCAGGCGCTCTCTTACACTTCACTCCTTAGCTTGCATCCTCTTGTTCTACCATAAGGACCTCTACGCTCTCCGATGCATCTGTGTGTGAAAGCTCAACTTCGTGTGAGCCACAGGGCTAGGCACGCCACGCAGAGTGGTTGCCTCAAAGACAACGGGTGAACCACCCCATTCCTCCAGATTCATCTCCATGGCGCCCATCAGTAGCATCCAAAATAGGGACTTCTCCTTCTCTCGAGGCACACCCCACGGTAACTCAAGCGGGGTTTGGCTAAACGAACAATGCCGAACAAGTCCATCTCTGCGCAGCAAGAAACAAATAGCAACATGAGTTATATAAAATACAAAATCGAAAAGGAATGCTCACACTAATAAAGCAAAAGGGAGGAAGGACGAGCACCCACCCCGTAATTTGTGTCTAAAAGGTTGGCACCGTGTCGGGACTATCGAAATAATTGAGATCGCGCCTATATGCACCAAAATTCCTCGGATAGGAATTGATGGGAATACGATTGGGTTTATCGTTTCCGCATCATCCGCTGTTGTCGTTCGAGGAGGAAGCGCTCATCCTTCGATGGCGAATTCGGGTATAGAGCGAAGTCCCATTGGAACAACGCTACGTCAACCCATAAAAATTTCTCTCTCCAGTTCCTAAGCGTGTCTAGCTTCTCAATATAGCATTGCAGTCGCCCTGCGCGCTTAGCAAACGAAACCCACCCGTTTGACCACGTCGTATGGTAAAACGCACAGAAGAGATAGATAGTGGGGTTAATCGCCAACAAACGACAATTAACCTCGAAGTTTGTTATTTTTGCTGCACCTATACAGTGCAGTTGGGATATGTGTAGGTGATAGTAATATAATACATCGCACAAGAATAAGGAGATGGGCACGCGTTGATTCGTAAATTAAAAACGCGTATACCTTTACTTTCCTTCGGGAAATCGGCTATTGACGCATGCGTCGCCGAACTACTGGATGCAGCGCAAGCGGGATATAATAATCCGAGGTGAACTCACCCAGTTCATCCTCGGTCACATCGGATGCAAATTCAGCTAATCCAAGAACCATGATAAGGTTTCGAATGCGCACGCACTGTTACCTTTGAAAGTTTAAGGGTTTCTTGGTTGATATTTCGAGTTTTCAACAATGGTGGAAATGCTTTTACCGTGATAAACACGGTAAAAGGGGCGGTAGTTTATATAGGTTGCACATCCATGCGATGCTTGACACGTGGACCCCACTTTCTCCAAACGTGTGGATAGGAGTTCTTGACGTCGCACACTTTCCACTCACTTTCCAAAGTTTTACGAGGAATGTATTTGACATATTTTAACCGGATTCACCGTATCTTCTTTAAGGCGGAAACCTTTGAAGCTTCTACCTTTCCTGGGGAATATATGGGCTACGGTTATTAGTCTAGCATCCGCGGTTTCACCGCGCATACTAGACCTGGGGACATGATGACGATAGTCCTCATTCGGTCATGAACCCGACCAATGGACGCTACTAGCAATCGAGCCCAAGACGCATGGGCTAACTCGAGAACGGTTTGGGCTCACGAAGGCCCAAACTCGAAGTTATTTATGGTTTTGATATTGGATATCTCTTGTTTATGGGATATACATTGATTGACCAACTTAGGCGGGATACACCAAAGGTTGGGGAACACGAAACCAATAAGGATTTCATGTATATAAAGGGCATCTCGGCCTCATTAAAGGTACGATCTAAAACCCTAAATCTCCATTAAACCCTAAAAACTGATTACTTACTCTCACGCCGGAGGATAATCATGGGAGACAATCCCACGATAAGCCTAACGGTGTTTTCTGTTTTCTTAGTGCGCAGGTCTCAAGCATTAAGATCTAATTGATACGGGAACCGGAGTCCAAACAAGGAACGCCCAACTTTTGTATCAACATATTGTGAAGAGTCGGTCACCCCAAATATTATGTAGCATAATTTAGCTCGTAGACATATCGTTATTTACGTTATTTGTTAGTTTATTAGTTAGTTATTAGCGTAGTTTAGTTTAGTGCAACACCGTGGAGGAAGGACGGGTCTTACCCACTTTATGCCCGATCTACATCCGATGGAGGACGTATTAGTTTGTAACTATAAATACCCTTCCTACAAGGAAGGGTGGTGCTTCTCATAATCTAACCTTTCATTTTTGTATTACAACTCTCTACAAGAACAGCCTTTGTTGAGTTTGATAGACTCTTTGAGATCGTTTTAAGCCTCTAGGGTTAACAATAACAATGACAATAAACTTGGTATGCAACGGAATAAAACAAATCATAGTTATTGACACAAGGTTTATCTTTATAATCACTCCAAGTCTCAAATATTATTTGATCGAATAATACGGTTACACTAAGCTTGTAACATGGATCAAAGATCCTTGAGGCTAAACTAAACATACTCTAACCCTAGACGCTTATACCCCACGCCTAGATTACACACACACAAAGTGCTTGGTGGAGAGAAATTCGAGAAAAGAAATGAAGTAGAGAATAGAATCTCGGAGAATAGAAATCGAGAAATTTTGTTCAATTCTTATGTTTGGTAACAATGAGACTTGACCCGAGAAATGAAATTTTTTTATTTAAATAATATTTTGTCTAAATAAAATTCTTAAAAATATTTAAAAAATTATTTTAAAAAAACTATATCTTTTTTTTAAATTTATTTTTAAAATTTATGTACTTTCTTTAAAAATTATTTTAAAAAATATTTTTTAAAATGTATTTATTTAAAAAAAACTTATTTTTATATAAAATGTTTTTAAAAATGTATTTATTTAAAAAAACTTATTTAAAAATATTAAAAAAACATTTTTTTAAAAAAATATTTAAAAAAAAATATTTTAAAAAAAAAATTATTTTTAAAAATGTATTTAAAAAAGAAAACTTGTTTTTTAAAAAACTATTTTTTGAAAATGTATTTATTTAAAAAAACCTTATTTTTTTTTTAAAAAACATTTTTTAAATTATTTTTAAAATGTATTTATTTAACAAAATTATAGTTGTAAAAAAAAAAAAAAAAAAAAAACATTTTTTCAAATAATAATAATCCATTTCTCCAATTTTTCCACCAAAATAAGTGGAAATGGAGCTAGCCAAATTACACTACCCAAGTCTCTCATTTCTCTCAATTTCTCTGCGAATTTCTCCGCTTTTCAATTTCGGTACCAAACAAGAGAAATGGAACTATTTCCAATTCTCTTGCCTCAATTCTCGGTACCAAACACACCCAATGACTACATTATGGAAGACTTAATTATGAAAACCTACATCCCTTGTCCTCTTTATATACTAGAGGATTAGGGTTTACAAATCTCTACTAAGGACTAAATAATAAATCTTCTTTTGCAAGCAAGTCCTTCCATCTTTTGTAGGTTTCATCTTTGTCACTTTAAGCCCTTGATGTTTCATTCTTTATTGTTTTATATCATCGAATCAATAAACCCAACAATCTTCCCTATTTGATGATGACAAACAAACACGGTTCTTGTACGAACTTCCTAGACAAGTAGCGAGAGTTCGAGATAATTAAATCTCACCATGAATGAAACAGTCTTGTCTTCTTTGTCTTCCCTTAATCCATGCCATACGACTCCAACATCTCTTCCCTTTTTTTATCAACAAATAGAGAATGTAAGTAGTATAAACTTCCCTTGAGTGGTGCATGAACATCAAATGATTCTTCAAATCAGAAGCTCCTTGTAATGATCACTTGTGAAGAAAATCAAGTATAACGAATTTGATGAAGAAGTAAACAACCCAAACTTGTATCTTATGTCTTGCACTATAGATGACATCGAACATATACAACCAATGTATGGGAGACCGCAATCTCTTGACAATAATCACCGAACACAATAACGCTACCCTTTAAGTGTTTGTCAATTCTTCGTCACAATCATTGAAGCACGAACAAGTTACTTTTAACGATTCCGCCGCTTAAAAATATAATAAGAACACGATCCAAGAAACTCCACTTCATCTTCAAATAAGTGATAAATAATTGTCTTCGTAATCAATTCATCAATAAAACCAAATACGATCTTTTAAAATCTTTAAGAACAAATAACCAAACTCCTTGTGTGTGTTATCCAATACCTCATGTGTGTCACCAAAATCCAATAAATACTTATCAGAGAACCAAAAATATGTATCGTCCGATATCGAGCAGTACAAACTCGAACTCAACGGCACTATCTTGTGTGGGATCAATAACTGCTACTTTATTAAAACCATGCATAACCTTGACTTTAAAAAAAACATGCAACTGCTATACGCTTTAACCATGCCACATGCGACAAACCAATATTGATTAATTCCGCACCAACCCATAAAATATACAATCAATAGAGTATAATATACCAATGATTGAAGAATATACAATTCAGTAGCAAAGTGACAAACCTTTATTATAAGTTTAGCAACTGAATATAACATGAACATTTATTTTTTGAAAATTTAAGTAACTTAAATGTCCAGTGTTATAAGTTTAATGACATGTAAGCGTAAATTTATAAGTTTAGCAACTTAAATTACGTGTTTGGTAAATTTAGTTAACCATATGAAAAAATATATTATAGTGACTTAAATGAACAAAAGAGTACTATCAACCAATCAAGTAACAAGAAAAGGTCGGTCAGGTCACCATGCACAAACTCGAATAGATGAGCACTTCAACGACATAACATGGACACAACGAATAAAACCATCTCTATTGTAACAATCTTAGCTTGAATCTTTGACGACCAATAAAACCATGAGCATTAGAAACTCGCTTAAACCAGCAGTGGTTACTTGTCTATCAGCAGTGGTAACGAGAAGACCAGCAGTGGTTACGAGTAAATAGCAGTGGAATCGAGTATGCTAGCAGTGGTTACGGAACATGCTAGCAGTGGTTACGGAACATGCTAGCAGCGGTTCCATCGCATAAAACAATAGCAGTAATATCGATAAAAAGTAGCAGCGGTATCAACGAAAACTAGCAGGGGAACGAGATAAGCTAGCAGTGTGATGTGAGGTTACATGCATCCAATGTGAATAATATGCCATCAACCCACTAAATCAATAACCTACCTACGTGACACCATTAAAGAATAAAGATTTGAAATTGTAGTGAATAAACTGATCAGTATACATTACCCTAGCATTAGCCTCACTTTACACATCATTATGCACATGAGTACCATGTTGTAGCATCACGTTATTCATCTCTTCTTCAAATCAGCCCACAATTCTGTAAGATTGTGTAAACTTGTATATTGATTGATTAATAATGAGAGGTACATCAAGATTATATATGCTACATAATGGGCGAATGTACAATGGGCCAATACTAATACTAATCTAATACTAATAGACTAACACTCCCCGCAGTTTGAGCGGGAGGAGACCGAACACCAAGTACATCACGAAAATCGAGAAAACAAGGCGATGGTAACCCTTGGTAAAAATATCAACATCTTGAAACCGAGAAGGAACATGCGAACTCGAACTTGACCAAGAGTAACCAAATCACGAACAAAATGAATATCAATCTCAATATGCTTGGTACCGATGTTGAGCAGGGTTAGAAGACAAGTACACCGCACTCACATTATCACAATAAACAATAGTAGCGTATGACAATGGTGTATGAAGCTCACGTAGTAAATTCAAGCCAACATGTCTCGTAAACAGCATAACACCGCGATACTCGACCTCAAGATCGAACGCGAAATCGTCGGTGACGCTAGAGGACCATGAAAGTAAGTTGTTGCCAAGAAAACACAATAACTGATGTAAACCGCGAGTGGTAGGGCAACCACCCAATCAAGATCCGAATAAGCAACCAAGGACTCGGTAGTAGAAGAAAATAATTGTAAACCATAAGCCAAAGTCCCAGAACGCACTGTAATATCCGCTTAAGAGCAAAGAAATGAGGCTCGCGAGGATCATGCATATATAAACAAACCCGTCAGCGGCATAAGTAATATCGGGTCTAGTGAAAGTGAGATCAAGAGAACCGCAAGACTCGATATAACGTGGGATCGTAAACCGGATCACCATCATCACCCAACTTAGACTCGGCGTCAGCAGAGTCCGAGAAGGGTTACAACCAACCATATGTGCACGATCCAAAATCTCCATAGCATACTTACTGTGACAAAACATCCCGTAAGAGTCACGCGTGAATCACACACCCAAAAATAATTAAGAGCACCCAAATCATTATAGAGAACTCCTTATGCAAAGAAGCAATAATCCAACAGAATAAACTATCGAGGAAGCGAGAAGCACAATATCATCCACATAAAGTAGTAGAAAAGCAAGATCATCACCACAGCCGGTAAATGAATAAAGAAGAATCACACCGACTCAAGTAAACCAACAAGAAGAATATAAGCAAAGAAATCGAAACCATGCCCGAGGCGCTGCTTAAGACCGTAAAGAGAACGTTGTAATAAACAAACATAATCCGGATGCTCGGGATCCCGAAAACCGGTGGTCGATGCATATAAACAGCTTTCGACCAAATCACCATGCAAAATGCATTCTTGACGTCAAGTCGATGAACAGGCCAATGTCGAAATAGCTAAACTAAGAACGATCCGAATGGTGCCCGGCTTAACAACCGGACTAAAAGTCTCATCAACATCTACTCCCTCCACTGTGTGCTACCATTGGCAACAAGACGTGCCTTGTACCGACTAAGGTGCCATCACCAAATACTTATGGCGAAATAACCACATACACCTAACAACATTGAAACCCGCAGACGAGGTACACAAGTCCAAGTTTTATTCTTAATAAGCGCATTATATTCATCAAACATAGCATTTCGCCAATTTGGATCATCAAGAGCATCCTTATACGACCTAGGTGACGGAGAAATAGTGGAAACATGACCAGCATACTTAGGATTTGGACGAGTAGTCCCGACACGAGAACGTGTGACCATGGGATGAATAGATACAACAGGTGGTGGCGTTGGTGGGTCAGGGACAGGTTCGGGAGAGACATGTGGCGTTGGTGTTGGTGTAGGTGGGGCAGGGGAGGTAGGTATGTTTACTGGTTCGTGAGGTGTAGGTAATTTTGTTGGTGTTTAGATCAAGACAACGATAGCCAAAATGATTGGCAGCATGTCCCAAAAATAGGGTGTGTAGCGAGGTCCTAATTTATGGTTGGTATCAATATGTGGGTAACAAAGGCATCCAAAACACGAAGGACACTATAATCGGTGTAGCACCAAAAGGCGGGTAAATGGTATGTCATTGCTAATGGCACGGAAGGTAGGATATTCAATAAATAAACACCATATTAAGAGCCTCAAATTCAATAGTTGGGTGGTAAATGAGCTTGGAACAATAAAGTACGAATAAGGTTATTGATGGTACGAATCATGCGTTGATTTTCCATTTTGTTGAGAGGTGCGTGGGCAAGAAAATCTAAATTGGATGCCATGGGTTGAAAATAATTTATGAAAAGCCGTATTATCAAACTCACCACCATGATCACACCGAAACGACTTAATCTCACACTTAAACCGAGTACGAACATAACTACTGAAACAAGCGAAATTTAGACAAAACATCAAATTTATTCATTAATGGATAAACCCAAACATACCGAGAGTAATGATCAAGAAACAAAACATAATACTTAAAACCGTAAAGACTCTGAACGGGGATGTCCACAAACCGAGTGAACAATGTCAAAACAAGAAGTACAAAGATTACTGATTTAACTAACAAACGGAAGCTTCACGTGTTTACCAAGCTGACAAGCATGGCAAAGAACGGGAAGCTTCTCTTTATTACAAGAAATAGAATCACTAGACACAAGACGCCGCAACACTTCACTTCCTGGATGTCCAAGTCGTTGATGCCACGTATATTGACTGGTAAGATAGGCTTGAGGAATTGGAGAAGGCTTCGTAACAGGGTAAAGATCACCCGTGCTATCACAACGGAGGAGTACCCGTCGAGTTATGAAGTCCTTCACCGAAAACCCAAAAGGATCAAATTCAACAAGGTAATAATTATCACGGACAAAATGACGTCTGAAATAAGATTTTTACGATATGAGGGTAATTAAAACATTATTTAAACGAAGAGGACGAAAAGGTGTAGACAAGATACTATGACCGGAGTTGGTAACGGAATGAAACGCCCATCACCAAGCTCACGACGCACGGATAAATGCACTCATTAAGAATATCACTAAGACAATGCACAGAATCATTAAGATGAGAGCTCGCACCTGTATCCATATTCCAATTTCCAGCAGACGGTTCTTGAAGAGTGTTAGCAGCAAAAGCATGTGGCAAGATAGACGCTTGATCCGAAACCTATTGACCCGACGCTAGAAGTTGACCAGGGTTAATGACTGAACCAAACGCCGACTGTGGAGAACCGATCAAAGTCCCTGGCGGAACCCCTTGCGGTTGTAAACTGCTGTTGTGAACCGGCATGCCATTGAACCACGTGATACGCTAGCCCCATGTGGAGATGAACCGCAGATCGAACCGGTGATGTAGAGATGTTTAACCCCATGGTAGCCCTTGAGCCGGTGACAGCCGACGGTAGGAATGCACGAAACCTTGGGACCGTGGACCGGTAGGAGTAATAAGGGTGTAATTGGGCCGGTGAGTTATAAATAGGTGGGAATTGGGTCGTGGTATGATATGCAATCGGTGTAGTGGTAGAGGGTTTGTTGTGAGAAGTGGTAAATCCCAATTTAGCCAATAATTGTTGCAAAGTATCCATATCTACAGAACTGGAACCACGAGGAAGTACTGTAGACTTACCATGTACACCATTGTGAAGATAACGACACGCCTCACCAAAACGACAATGACCTTTAGCAAACAAAAAACAAGGTTTGTTTACTTTTTCCAATGGATTAGACGGACGCCGAGGAGTATTATTTGCCAATAAAACCATAGGAGAAGCGGATGTAGCATCCACAAGCGGATCTTGAACCTTAGACTTCATGCGCATCTCTTGCGTGGTCAACAAAGAACGAACCGTCTTGAGATCGGAAAGGGTTCCCGCTAGCAATAATCGTGAACTCACATCATACGTGGATGGTAAGCCTTCATGCAAACGTAACAATGTCATCATTACTAAGAGGAGATCCAAGACCATTCAAAACCAAAGCAATTGAGTCAATTTTTGAAAGTAAGCATCAATTGTTAAGTCTCCAAGCTTTAGATTATGTAACTCCGCCTTCAAAGCCATAGCTCGAGGGCGTTTATTGATTGATACCATGTAAGATTGTGTAAACTTGTATATTGATTGATTAATAATGAGAGGTACATCAAGATTATATATGCTACATAATGGGCCGAATGTACAATGGGCCAATACTAATACTAATCTAATACTAATAGACTAACAAATTCAACCAAGTAACAATGAATCCCATCAACACCAGATCAATAAACCTCGAACAACAGCAATATAGAATCAAAGCACATCGATCTTAAGAATAAAGAAGAAACCCCAAAAACAAATTTACGAAAAACCTTCCGCACCAACTCGACGGTGAATAACTTTTCTTGAGAGCTCAGATCGACAATCCTCCGTGAAAAGTTAGATGGGCATATAGAGAACATCCACCAAAAATTTCACACGATCCAACGGTTAATAAAAGCGTTATAGCGTTTTAAAACAAAGGTCAGTAAAGTTGCGAATTTTGCATAAACTAGATTTTCTTCATTCTTTTTCGCCAAGAAACCTTGTGAATCCCTAGGTAACGAGCTCCCCAAGCTTTGATACCAATTGTTGAGTTTGATAGACTCCTTGAGATCGTTTTAAGCCTCTAGGGTTAACAATAACAATGACAATAAACTTGGTATGCAGCGGAATAAAACAAATCATAGTTATTGACACAAGGTTTATCTTTATAATCACCCAAGTCTCAAATATTATTTGATCGGAATAATACGGTTACACTAAGTTTGTAACAGGATCAAAGATCCTTGAGGCTAAACTAAACATACTCTAACCCTAGACGTGTATACCCTACGCCTAGGTTACACACACACACCTTTAATGACTACATTATGGAAGACTTAATTATGAAAACATACATCCCTTGTCCTCTTTATATACTAGAGGATTAGGGTTTACAAATCTCTACTAAGGACTAAATAATAAATCTTCTTTTGCAAGCAAGTCCTTCCATCTTTTTGTAGGTTTCATCTTTGTCACTTTAAGCCCTTGATGTTTCATTCTTTATTGTTTTGTATCATCGAATCAATAAACCCAACACCCTCTCATCTCTTTCTCTCTCTAAACAATGGCATACTTGATTCATCACCAACCAAGGCTAACCGAATCATCATCAACACAATATTTAAGATCCAACAATTGGTATCAGAGCCATGGTTATTGTGTTATGTCGATTTAACAATTGGTATTAGAGCCATGGTTATTGTGTTATGTCGATTTATGGTGCTTTTGTACTTGTTTTAATTTTTTTTTTGTACCATTTTATTGGCCTAAATTCTTTTTCTTCGACTATTCGGTATAACAGTTTATAACAACGCTTTTAGTATCCTTTATTTGGTCAAATGTCATATGGTCAATACATGGTTAGATTGCCTTGTGTCATTTGTTTTGGCCCAAACAAACATGTTCAAAATAGGGTGTCCATCGGTTCGGTTATTGGTCTGCTTCGGTTTAGTCGATTTGGTTTGTTCGGTAAATTTTTTTTCCGGTATAACCGAAAACCGAACCGAACTTAAATTTAACTAAACCGAACCGAAACCGAACCTCCAATAACCGAAAACCAAACCGAATAACCCAAATACCTAAATTTAATAATTTATTCATTTATTTATATATATTTTGGAAAAAAAATAATTTTCAAGCTTAAAAATATTATATATATATGATAAAGAGTTTTAATATTTATTTTAATATAAATATAAAAAAAATATATATATTTATTTAATTTCGCTTTCGGTTCGGTTTTGGTTTGGATTACTAAAACCATAACCGAACCAAAACCGAACTTTTATTTGGTTCGGTTCGGTTTTGGCAATTTCGGTTCGATTCTGAGTTCGGTTCGGTTATTTTCGGTTTGGTTCGGTTTCGGTTTCGGTTTATTCGGATATTACCCGACCCATGAACACCCCTAGTTCAAAATATCATCTTTATGACTTTATATGACGTTTTACATATCTGTGAAATCGTGGTCTAACTAGTCAGTTTTAGTGGTCAAAATGGGGCAATAAGGAAGATTTTTAGTCACTTTTTTTTTCTGGGTTCTTGTAGATGGTCGGAAAAATCGCTAGAGCAAAAAGTAAAAAAGCGACTTGTGCTCATGGAAGCGACTAGTCATGAGTTTTGACTCATGGAAGAGACTTGTATTATTCATGAGTTTTGACTCATGGAAGCGACTTGCCAACTAGCGACTTACCTACTAGCAACTTGTTTGAAAAATTAAAGAAAGGAGATGAAAAGAGTTTGACCTTGACCACAACAGACTCGACCACAATATTACCATTTACCAAAACACCTCTACCTCGCTTAACTACCATCATTGGTCCATGGTCAATTGTAACCGACGATAAACCCGACCAAAACAATACCAAACCTAAACTAGACTCACCAAATGACCTCACTATCTCTCCCCGACACTCACTCAAACAATAAACTTTTCAAAATAATATTCAAATGATAATATTCAAATTATAAAGAAACAAAATAACAAATCACGCTTATTTTCTTTGGTTCTGCTCATCGTTAAAACAATTTCAAATGGATTCAGACCTACCCAAGATCTTAATTAAAGATCTTGAAGGATCATTCCTTGGTCTTCATCGTGCAAAGAAAGAAAGGACTATCTTTTGGTGTGTGATGATGTACCTCGAGTAGCTCAAGGACACCTCCGAGACGATGTCGAAGCCCTTCCCTACGAAGGCCCAAGTTAGGATTCCAAAATATCCATAGGCGTCAAACCATTCGCTGGCACGAAGGTTACCTATGGGAATTCGCCATTCGAAGCCCTAAGCCCTTGGGTATGGCCGACGAAGGAACAATGGATAAGGATCCTCCTGATTTGGTCAAACCCACGATCTCCCT
This sequence comes from Chrysanthemum lavandulifolium, assembly GCA_022545495.1. Taxonomy (NCBI): domain Eukaryota; kingdom Viridiplantae; phylum Streptophyta; class Magnoliopsida; order Asterales; family Asteraceae; genus Chrysanthemum; species Chrysanthemum lavandulifolium. The sequence continues at coordinate 302,699,495 of CM040240.1, forward strand.
CTCTCTTGGCTTCCCGTCAAGTATGAGAACGTGGGTCACTAAGACCTATCGGTTACCCACAATCATGGGGCGCCCATGATCTCCGACATTCATGCAAGAGTGCCTCCAACCGTATTTCTTCCACTATAAGTAGGTTTGACGGGCAAAGGTTTATGGTAGGCTCATTTAACACTCATATCTTTACTTACACACACTTATACAACCATAACCCATACTTACTCTCACGCGAGGTGGTTCGCAGGTCCAACCCCTACGCAATCACCCAACGTAGTGTTTCATATTTCTTTATCTCGTGCTACAGGTAAGTCTTGGCCGGAACATACACCCTCTTTACTTTGATCCTCATCAAGACCTGTAGTGCAATCTTTTGTACAATCGGTGCGCCATCCGTGGGACCACAACTATTAGTCCGTAATCACCCGGTCCTAATACCCTAACCAACTACACTACTTTTCCAGATGGAACCATGAAGAGAAGACTCACCTCCACCAAGTTTCTACTCGTCCCACTCACCACAACTAACATCGATAACCTTGCTCCCATAATACCTCAACCTTTACCACACGATCTCGCTTGAAACTAATCCTGCATCACGCCTCAACATCCGCTAACCCTATTCCAGATATTAGCCCAACCTTCGCTGAGGCAAACTGAGGCCTTAGATTCTTTGTTTAGGGCCCACATGAGACAAAGTTCGCAACACCGAAATGCGCAGGAGTTGGAATACTCCAAGGAGGAATATGACTAGAGATCGAAATAAAGGATAGGCCTCAACCTATTAGCGGGGGTGCTCGGCCTCGAATGGCTCTCCTTCCATCAAGGCTAAATGGAAGGACAGCTGGTTTTGAAGAGAACCCAGAGGAAACTGGGACGAAGGAAAGAATGCCTGGTCAAAGGAGAAGCAAGAACTCCAACGGAGGAAGCAACCCGGTAGGAATCGGAGGAGTAAACCTACCCCCTCTTCTAGCTGCCCATTTAGGAAGAGAGGGGACAGGGGCTCCAGTGCCCCCCTCTTATGTTTCGAGTGTCAGAGGCCTACCTCCGTACTCCAGCATGAATCAATTACCCCCTCCGGAAATGAACCCCTATCTACCTGCTCAAACCTACAATACTTACCCTCCAAATGGTTCATTCCCCAACCAGAACTACCAGCAAATACCCTATGGACTGTTTCCTACGCAATCGATGGGTGTAAACCCTTCATACCAACATGCTACTTCTTACCCTACCTATACACAGCCATTTCCTAACCCATATAATCCTACACCTGTTTATCCACCTCCTTACAACCCTTGCTACACCGAGGCCTCTGGAGCTTGCACACCCTTCGTGAAGTGGATCAAGACTATCCCCACCGACGGTGTAAAGATGCCTACTCATATAGGCACCTACGATGGGAAAGCGACCGATAACTTCCTCCATCTATTCAAAGGCGCTATCAAGATGCAAAAGTGGGTCATGCCTGGCATGCCACATGTTCACTTACACGCCGAGACTCCGCAAGAATATGGTGGAACAGGCGAAGTTGGGAAGCATTATCGCTTTAGACGATCTCAAGGCTAAATTCGTCAGCACTTTAGTCGCCAGGTTAAAGTACACCAAGACTCACTTAACCGCACACCATCAAGCAGAGACAAGGAAAGCACAAGGGCCTTCGTTACTGTGTATACTGATGAAACTTTGCAAATTCTAGGGTTGCACGAAGATCAGAGGATCTCTGGTTTCATACATGGCCTTCAAAATCGAAGCTTGGTAGAATTTCTCTCCACCGATCTTCCCAACACCTATAAGGCCTTGATCGAGAAAGCTTACACCTGGATTGAGTCCAAGGAGGTAGCAGCTAATGGGGCTCCGATAGAGCAGAAGGAAACGTCTGACAAATTCTCTAGAGGGTCCTCCTGGGAAGGATCCAAGAACAAGAAGAAGAATAGAGACCGCTTCACCCCATACAAAAAAGGTTCGAACCATGGACTCTTGGCGAACTTGGTCAAATCTCCCCGAGAGATTTTGGATACCGAGAAAGCCACAAAATCCTTCGATCCGCCACCTCGAATGACAGCACGAAGCAAAGCCAGAGACATGTCCAAGTATTGCCATTTCCATGAAGATCATGGACACGACACAAACAACTGCAGGGAACTAAAAAGCGAGATAGAGGATGCAGTACGGTCCGGACAGCTAGCACATCCGGTCAAAGGCATCAAAAAGGGAAAGGACAAGTTCTCCGACACCCAACTAGGTGAATGGAAAGGAAAAGGAAGGAAAACACGCCCACCAAGTCTCGACATGATGGTGCATAGGCACGATACAACTTTGAAAAGAAAGGAAGCGGATGGGGAGTCGGGAAGCGTGGGAAATAATCTTCCTTACATCTTGGGGCGTACACCTTCGATCGATCCCGTGATCATCAAGGTACTGAATCTTCAATAGAGGTAAACAGAGCATATATGGATTGTGGAAGCTCTGCGAGATCATCTATGAGCAATGTTTCCTAAAGCTCAAGTCATCCATACGCTCACGAAGGGTGGTTTCCACCATACATGCTGCTATTAAGTTCCAGACTCCCTTCGGAGTAGAACTGTTCACTCTAGTTACGTTGCGGATAAAGGTGCATATGCTGTCAAAAAGGTCAAAGAAGACTCGGAGGAGTCTCTGATGACAATTCTAAGCTGCACAGATGCGGAGGAACGAGTTGTAGTTAACCCTAGCTACCCTGTACAAACGGTGGTAGTAGGAAGGCAACTCCTGGCAAATTTCAAGGCGAAGCTCACGGAACTGTTACGAACTAACCTTGATATTTTTGCTTGGAGATATTCTGACATGGCAGGGGAACCAAGAACATTGTTGATAGATGGATAGTCCTTCGGAACGGAGCATAAACTCAATGAGTACAAACACATTGAGCCATTAAAATAGAAAAGACGAAGCCTAGCCCCGAACGAAACGCCGCACTGCAAGAAGTTGACGAACTCACACAAGCAGCATGCGAGGAGGTCAAGTACCAAACTTGGGTGGCTAACCCGGTGCTAGTCAAAAAGAGCAACGGAGGGTGGCGATGTTTGTTGACTTCATCGACATCAACAAAGCATGCCCCAAGGATTGCTACCTCACCGAAATTGACTGGAAGGTGGAATCCTTGGCGTGTTTTCGGTTAAAATGCTTCTTAGATGCCTATAAAGGGTATCATCGATCCGATGGCAAAGGAGGACGAGGAAAAGACGACCTTCTACACAAGCAAAGGCGTCTCATCGTTACAGAAAGATGCCCTTCGATTGAAGAATGCAGGAGCAACTTATCGGCGTCTTGTAGATAAAGCCTTCAACAAGCGAGATGGCGTAAATATCAAGCCTACATTGATGACATGGTTATCAAGAGCAAGACAGAGGAGGACTTACTCCTCGGCGTACGGTGACGTTTGACCGACTTCGAGCAATTAACATGAAGTCAACCTAAGAAATGCTCCTTCGGTGTTGAAGAGGACAATTCTTAGGAATTTGATCACCAAGCAGGAATAAAGGCTAATCCTTCCAAGGTCAAGGCAATTTCGACCTCCAAGCCCCAAAGTGTCTAAAAGATGTATAGAGCTTGAATGGGAAGCTAGCAACCTTAAGCCGGTTTTTATCGAAGGGTGACAGCTTCCTACCATTCTTCAAAACACTCAAGGGATGCGGGGACAAGAAAACTTTCCAATGGAGCCGGATGTCTGGCCGCCTTTCAAAAATGAAGGAGTTCATTGAAATTCTTCCAACACTTACATGTACCCAATCAAAGGCGGTGTTATTCATGTATTTAGCATCCTCATGCGGAGACTATTAGCGCATCCTCATGGCGTAATCGAGACAAGCGACGCATCCCCATTTACTTTGTCGCAGGGTCCTACAAGGAGCGGAGATCAATTATCCAACCTTGGAGAAGGTAATACTCGCCTTAATCTATGCAAAGAAGGAGGCTCGACGCTATTTCGAGCCCATCCAATCACAGTCTTGACCGACAAGCCACTCAAACAAATCTTGTCAAACCAAAAAGTCCGGTAGGGTGGCTAAATGGGCTATTGAGCTTGGAGAACATGAAATAGATTTCAAAGGACTAAACTCTATTAAAGGGCAAATTCCGACTTTTTGGCGGAAACATCTTTCGAGCGGACGAGGAAAGGAAGGGTCCAAAACCAATCCCACTCAAGTACAGGTGAATGGAAACTTTATACAGACAGAGCATCCATTCAGATGGTTCCGGAGGGTTTAATGTTGGCCACCACGAAGGGAAGGAGCATACATATGCTCTTTGGTTTGAGTTCAAGCCACAAACAATGAAGCGTAATACGAGGCATTATTATCGTGTCTCCGATTGGCTAAAGATATGGAGGTCAAAGCTCATTGCTTTTGTGGACTCCCAATTGGTTGCAAACCAAGTGACAGGCTCCTATGAAGCAAGACAGTCCGTCATCAAACAATACTTGGAAAAGACAAAGGAAATGCTGGAAGGCTTCAATTCCTACACCATCTAGCACGTTCGTAGGAATCAGAACAAGAAAGCAGACTCGCTAAGCAAATTAGCTTCCAAGGCCTTCGCTCGTCTCACCAAAGAGGTACTTGTCGAAGTCTTACCTGAAAGGTCCATCGTTCGCAAGGAAGTTATAGATGTGGTTCACGAGGAAGGAGAGACATGGATGACCCCCATCAAGGAATATTTGATCAGCGGTCTTCTCCCTGAAGATCCCAAGCTAGCAAGGAAGATTCGGGTCAAGTCACCGCAATACAGGCTAATAGGGGAGACCTTATATAGGAGGTCATTTTTGTCACCATGGTTACGATGTGTAGGCCCCAAGCAAGCTTCGAGCATCATCTTTGAAATCCACGAAGGATCCTGCGGCCTCCATGCAGGACCACGATCAGTTGTCTCGAAGATAATGAAACTGGGCTATTATTGGCCTTCAATGCATAGGGATGCGGCCAAAATCATTCTTAAATGTGAAGCTTGTTAGATCCACTCAAACGTTTCAAAGATGCCGAAACAAGACATGACAAGTGTAACATCCGCATGGCCCTTCTCCCAGTGGGGCATCGATATCGTAGGCCCTATGCCCATATCTTCCGGAGGAGTAAAATTCCTGTTGGTAGCGATTGATTACTTTACTAAGTGGGTAGAAGCCAAACCCTTAGCCTCCGTGACAGGGAGACAGATTGAGAAATTCGTATGGGAGCACATCGTGTGCCGATTTGGAGTGCCCCACATAATCATATCCGACAACGGAAAACAATTTGCCGAAGGAGTCTTCTACGAATTCTGTCAAGGGCTCAACATAAAGTAGTCTTGGACATCCGTCTACCATCCACAAGGAAACGGAATGGTAGAGGTTATGAACAGAGACATTGTCAAAGGTATCGAGAAAAGGCTAGGGCGAACTCATCATGGATGGGTAGACAAACTTCCCCAAGTTCTATGGGCTCACAGGACGCACCCCAAGTCCAGCAACGGTGAAACCGCCTTCAGTCTAACATACGGAACAGAAGCAATCATTCCTTCGGAGCTAAGTGTATACACGGAGCGTGTGGCAACGTATGATTCCTCCCAAAATGACGAAAGGATCGTGGAAAACCTTGATCCGCTGGAAGAAAGAAGGAAATAGCTTCCATCCGAAGCCATACACAAACATAAAATCGAAGGCTACTACATCAAAAGGGTTAGACCTTCCACTTTCAAGCACTGGGAATATCTCTACGCCTCAACAAAGGCAAGCAAAGTCAATACCAAGGAAGCCGGGACCAACTTGGGAAGGACCTTACATGGTAGCCGAGGCCTACGGTAATGGAGCCTACAAAGCCGCCAATCTTCCGGAGAACCCATCGACATGACATGGAATGGTATGAACCTTCGAAAGTTCTATGTTTAAGAAGTACTTTACTTTTTCTTGTAATTAGAAGCTTCTCAAGGTAAAGCAAACATTATTGGTAGTTGTCTTAGTTTTCATTTCAAGAATGATGTAATCCTCCCTACCAATTCATTGATAAATAAGACATTTCCCATAAATCTCTTGCTACATTTCTTAAACACAAAGATTTGTTTAGCCAAGTCGTTAATGAGTTTTAATGTTGAATAAATGGCTTGAGGTGTGATACATGCCTTATCAGTTAAGCCAACTTTCACATTCACATTAACTCTCCTAATAGTTTTTGACGCTTGTGAAAAAAGAATTTTTGCAAAGTCATACTATGTAAAGGATTTGAGATGGAGTGGGTCATGACCTACGTCAATGATCAAATTTGGTCATTATATTCTTGGTGTTGTAATTTACACACAATGAGGTTGGTTAACCTTAGGTTGTAAAACTTAGCGTCGGAAAAATGGCGTGCGAGAAGACAAATATACAAACGTAAATAATAACTAAGTATGTAGAGGTATTCCTCTACATAATTCCATTCAAAATGTGGGCTAGTGTCCTTGTACCTAAACGAGGAGCCTAGGCCCCGATTAATCGTTTTGGCCCATGGCCATGCATCCACACATAAATATTGTTTGAAACATAAGACAAACATTGTCACATAAGATAAATTGTCTTAAGGGTACATGCCACCTTTGAAACCAAATTACGGCCACATGGCAGCCTTTATTCTTGCCTTTTGGAGATGGAGTGGGGATGGTTGCGCGAGACAGGCTTGGTAGACATAGTCTTCTTGGTGGGGTGGTAGGCTTGACTTCGAGGCTTCTTGGAAAGGAGGTCTTCGAGGGTGCCATAGGATCTTTGGTGGCCTCGGCAAGGAAGGAGTACTGCGGTTGCGAACACATTTCCCGCCTCATCATACTCGACCTTTGAAGTGGGACGGTGGAATTCAACCTTTGAAAGGTCCACGGGCTTGCTTGTTTTGGCGCCTCCTCCAAGCAACAGTCCATGAAATATGGTGATTTGATGACCTTCTACATCCGAGCTCCCAATTCATCACCGTGATAGAGCTCCATGGCTATGTAAGGCACCACCTTCAAACAACTTCCATGACGATCCTTCTGCAGCATTTTATACCTCATCTGCAAGCCATCGAATTCCTCCCTTAACTTTACCTCTACCTCTCCGAGCCTAGCCTTCTTGTCCTCCAGGTTAGCACACTTAGCATCAAGGACAACATTCGATCTATGAGTGGCTACCTTACCTTCCTCCACTTTGAGTCTGATAATTTCGGTTGTCAACTCATCAATCTTTGCGGAGGTCTAACACGAAGGATTCTTCTCCAAGTCCTTTTCTATCTCATCACACTTAGCCTCCAATTCAAAGATATTCACGATCTCTATGCTTTTCTTTCCAACATCACATCCATTTCTGCATGGCCTTGGTCATGACTACGAGCAACTCCCTTGTCCTAGTATTTAAATGATTATCCAACATTGCTTGCCTTGCTACACCATTATCGTGCATATCGTAGACCTTTTCAATTGACATATTATCCAAAGAAACCCTTCCATGTGGGGGTCACGTGGTCTACAATCCGATGACAAAGCTAGGCGTTAGGGAGTTCCTTTGTCTCTCGAAGGCACGTGGTCAAAGCGATGTATAAATGATATGTTAATGTTGATACCTATCACTTTACATGGTACATGAGATAAAAATTGCTTACCATGAACCTCAACGGATTCATCTGGTAACTCAAGGCCGACTTCACAAACTTGCGGCCCTCAACACTTTTTGCTTCAATACTCTTGATCACGAGGCGGGGAGAGGATTCTTCCTCTTGTTGGTCGACTTAACCGCCTTGGCTCTTGTTCCTTTTCTTCTCTTTAACACCGCCGATATCCCTATTGATCCAAAGACCACGACATCCTCATCCGCAGGATCGTCCGAGTCGGCAACATTCTCAACCAGCTTGGGATGGACCTCCAACACACTTGAGGAGGCGCCGATGCAACAGAACAGGGTTGGAGTGTCTTCCTCATTGTTGTTCACAGAGGTTGAAGGAGAGCCAACACCATAAGACTCTTGACCTTCTCCATGGCATAAAACTCAAATCCTCATCAAAATCTTGGAACATGAAGTTTCTGAATGACATCTCTGCAAAATAGAAACAAGAAGAAATAAATATCAGTGCTACATTGGTCCTACTTACATAAAAAGTAGATAAACATACTTTGTCCTTGGTATATGATCATAGGCTTCTTGGGAGACCCCTCCCAACTCTGGGCAATACCAGCCATGTATAAGATGAATTCAGGAAACACTTGCACATCCACAGGATATTTAGCCAAACGTTGGTAACAAGGGTTCCTTCGTACCTCATAGGGCAGGGGATCATTATACCATTTTGCATCAAACATGTTTTCCTTATTCAGCAACTCTGGATACTTAGGAGGCACAATAGTGTCTTGCACATAGAAAAATCTACCTTTCCAACCTGTTATGTTTGTGTATACCTTCCTAAATGTGGTTCGAACATCCGGTTCAGCCTCTTTGCTAATGTCAACCAATTGCCCCGTGATACGAGTTCGTGAATCCTCTTAAAACCTTTAATGTTGGTTCAGAGCGTATGCTTTACACATCACGATGAATGTGGTCACTTGGCTAAACCAAAAGGGTTAAACCTAGAGATATGAACTTTATAGTAATGCATAAACTCTAATATCAAGGGGTGCAACGGAATCCAAAGGTTCGAATGACTAAATGCATGTGTATACAGTCCTACGAAACCTTGAGGAGCATCAAAGATACCCTGGTTAGGTTTGGGTAACATCACTTTGTACTCTAGTGGGATAGGGTAATCGGCTAAGTGATCATGTAGATCTTTTGCAGACAATGTGCACTTTTGTTGTTTTATTGTAAACTTGGAATCCATTTTTTAATAATAACGAAACACAAAATGTGAAACAGAAACAAGTTTTCAATACGAAGGAAGGATTACCTTTAGTTTCGGAAGTGAATGCGATGAAGTTTTACTGCGTGTGAAGATGAGACGAAGAGAGTAAAATAAACTAGGGTTGTATCTACCCCTTTTTATACTCCATTTTCTCTTCTTGACCGCATACGTGTCCCGTAGATAAGTCTTATCCGGGTTAACTTTTTAAATTTTGAATAAAGACGACTTTTGGTTTCCGGGTAAGTTGGGGAAATGTAATTCCTGTAGCGGGCAGTGGTAATAAGTGATTAGCATTAAGTACGCTAGGTTAGGTACATTATTATCCTCTAACTAACTCAATTCGCGGCAGGGATAGTATTTTTTGAAGCATGAAGTTGAAAGCAATGTCTCCTTGCTCGTATACATCACTTTCAACTGGGGATTGATGATGTACCCTTCGAGTAGCTCGAAGGACACCTCCAAGGCGTGTCAAGCCCTTCCCACGAAGGCCCAAGTTAGGATTCCAAAATATCCATAGGCATCAAACCATTCATTGGCACGAAGGTTACCTAAGGGAATTCGCCATTCGAAGCCCTAAGCCCTTCTGGTATGGTACGACGAAGGAACAATGGATAAGGAACCTCCAGATTGGTCAAACCCACAATCTCCTCTCTCTTGGCTTCCCGTCAAGTATGAGAACGTGGGTCACTAAGCCCTAGCGGTTACCCACAATCATAGGACGCCCCCATGATCTCCGACATTCATGCAAGAGTGCCTCCAACCGTATTTCTTACACTATAAGTAGGTTGGACGGGCAAAGGTTTATGGTAGGCTCATTTCACACTCATCTCTTTACTTACACACACTTATTCAACCATAACCCATACTTACTCTCACGCCAGAGGTGGTTCGCGAGGTCCAACCCCGCGCAATCACTTAACGTAGTGTTTCATATTTCTTATTCTCGACATCGAACATACACCCTCTTTACTTTGATCCTCATCGAGCACGGTAGTGCAATCTTTTGTACAATCGGTGTGTTAATTCGTGTGGTTGTATTGTGATTGATGATTGCGAATCTGAAATGAGCTTTGACCTTTTGAAGACATGAGTTTTGATGTTGTGGTGTTGCATTTTTTTTCCTTTTCCCTCCAAGATCTGTTTTGGAGAGAGTGTTTAAGATGGGGCGTAATATTGAGATGGTGGTTTAGGGTTAATATCAGATAAATTAGGGTATCACATGTTTTATTTCACTGGTTGGTTATAAGGTTACTTTTGGATCGGGTCATCTGGTATATCATACGTAGGCTTCACAATTTGTTACTTGGGCTGATGGATTGATATTACTAGTGTGGGCTTTGTGTAAATATCGTGGACTGGGCTGGTGGTAGGAGTACATTAAGCTGATGATTTCACGCATAAATATCTTCAATTTTGTCATCCGAATTTTTTTAGGTATAAATTGAAAGAGTGGTACTTTTGGTATGGTATATTTTCACGGAGGATAAAAATTCACGGCTTGAGCTAATATTAGATAAAAAATGACTACGGGGTTTTTGTACGGTATTACTTACGAGGAATAGAAGTGACATTTCACGAGTGAACTTATTTATCGTTGAGACGATGGTTGGTTGGTTGCATGTCTCAAGATAACTTGTTGGGGCATAACTATCACTTTAAGTGATTATGAATTAACAATCCGGTTATAACTGATGTAAGGTGTTACATCGTCGTGCTCACAGTATATAACTATCACCTTAAGGAAGTTGTAGTACTTAGTGTCACACGGCATTGTGGATTGTTAAAAAATTAAGAACAAGTAGTAAGTCACAAAGGATGTTTCCTTTCTTTTCAAGTTAGTCATATCGGGTTTACTTCACCAAGTGGTCATTACTATTAGCCGTTGAATCAATGGAGGTTCATTTTCGGCAATTCTCATGAATTATTCTTCGCTACAGAATGTTAATGATGCTTCACAGTCTAAACAAAATCTTTCAAGAATCTTCAACGACATTCATGATCTTTCAAGATGTTTGCTTATGAAAAGAACTTCTCGTGCAAATGGTTGTACACGTTATGATGCTTCCGAAAGTTCGAAACCATCATGGGGGAGAAAAAGTGTACTTTGATGTGTTCTTGTCAACCTCCGTGGAAACTAGTGTATACTACTCTACATTTTGGAAAAGAATTGTTGATGATGGAGAAGAATCGTTGATGAACCGCGATGTTCCCCTAAAACATATATTCACCAAAACCAAAGTTGTCATAACACATTCAAACCGACATTGTTTACGGTTTTGTCTTGATTTTGTAAAATCCATGCGAAAGAATCTATTTCTCGGTTTAAATCATAGACTTGTAAAATCCCATGACAATGAAAACATCCTGGTTAAAGTAATGTGCATTTCCGGATCTATCTTGCGGTGTATCCTTGGTTTTGTAAAATCCCGCAAAAGAAACTATTTCTCGGTTTAAAGCATAGAATTTTAAAATCCTGTGATGATGGAACCATCCTGGAGAAAGGAAAGTGTATTTCGAGATCTTTTCTGATGCTGCTTCTACGGTTTCTACTTCGAAGAAGGGATGAAAGGGTGTGCTTCATGGATTTGATGTGTGTTTTGATATTCATCATGGCAGTTTGGTTATTACATGGTCTTACGGGGTTATGTGCTTCTAACCATGGTCGAGATGAAACCATTATCATAGTTCACTTAAAACGTCAAAGGAGGCTAGATTTGAGCTTTTAACCAGAAGATGTGACAACGTTAATTCACTGTTATTTATTTGAGGTTGAAGTGAAATATCACAGGCGAGTGTATTTAGTATCTAAAGGTATCGGGATGGTTAGATGAAGATTCTTCAAGATCCTTGTTCGAGCTTATTATCAATAACAAAGACTTAGAAATCAAGTTATTTTTGGGTGATTTTTTTTTCTTTTTACCACTTGGGGAATCGGCTCTTACCACCACAAAATAACTATCACTTTAAGGAGTTACGTTGTAGTGCTCGAAGGTCACATTCAATTGTGGATTTTCAAGAGGTGATGTACGCCTTATACTTGATGGTTGGTTGGATGAAGAGTATAGAGTACTTAGAGATTTAATGGAGGATGAAGTCTCGGCACCGCTCTTTGTTACATATGTGCAAGTTTAAGTCATGAGTTCGAGTTAGTTTACTTGTGGTCAAATTCATCATATTGGGTTTTCTCCATCACCGTCACTACAAAGAGCCTCCTGAATGATAATGGGGTTGATTACGAGTTTTGCCAAGAGAGCTGAAAAGAGTGAGATTATGACGTTTGAACACAACAGTTCAAGCCTCGTACTCTAAAGAAAATAAAAGTGTACGTTTTAGTGCGCTTTATCTTCCGAAGAAGAGAAATCTTCTTATGACGTTTGAACACAACAGTTCAAGCCTCATACTCTAAAGAAAAGAAAAGTGTAAGTTTCAGTGCGCTTTATCTTCCAAAGAAGAGAAATCTTCTCATTTACGACCATTCTTGTTAGGAATTAGAAATTCCCGGTATTAAAGAGTCGGTCACCTCAAGTATATGTAATCGTTAGAAAGCTCGTAGTCGTAGTTCTTTTAAGTTAAGTAGTAATTTAGTTAAGTAACACCGTGGAGGACGGACGGTCTTTACCCATGTATGCCCGATCCACACCCCAAAGTGTGGCGATTTATGTAAGACTATAAATACTCTACCTTCCAAGGTAGAGAGTTGGAGCTCATAATAATATCTTTCACTTTCTCTCACTAAGTTCCCTAAACCTCTAACTTTCTCTCTAGAATTCCATCTTATGCCACCTTGTGTTATGGTTTGATGTGTATGTGAAAAGTTATATCTAACAATTGGTATCGAGAGCCATGGTTTGATCATATCTTGCACATCTTTGGATTTATAGTGGTTTTAGGTGGTTTTGAGTTTGAAAAGGTTTAGTGGTTTTGCATCATTTGGTTGATCTCTTGTGTTAAAGTTTGAATTTTGTTGGTACTTTTGTGTTTAGAATCATCAAAAGTGTTTAGGTTTTCATTTGGTAAGCTTGAATCATCTTGGTTGGATTGTTTTGGATTGAAAAGTGAAGTTTATATGGTTTTCATGCTAGCGAGTTAGTTCACGGATAAGTTTTCTTCATAGCGACTTACTTCACAAAATTGTAGCGAGTTACGGTGTTAAATCTAGCGAGTTAGATCTAGCGAGTTAAAGTACAAGTAGTGGAATCCCCACTACGGTAGCGACTTAATGGTAGCGACTTGGTGCATGCGAGTTGCTCTTTAGCGACTTGCATATCTAGCGACTTGTGTAGCAATTCTTTGCCAAAATTTTGCTAGCGACTTGAGCCCTAGCGAGTTACTACTTAGCGACTTGCATTTGTCTAGCGACTTGGGACTCTAGCGACTTAGTGGTGTAGCGAATTAAGTGTTAGCGACTTAGGACTTAGCGACTTGGTTCAAGGGTTATAGCGACTTGGTTGATGTTTACTAAGAAGAGGTTTGACCAAAGTTGACTTTTTACGTCAAAACTTCAAACGGCCATAACTTTTGATCCGTAACTCCGTTTCAATGAAATACATCAAAGCGACCGAACACTGAATATTGTGAAGTTTCACGACGATGTCGTGAAACGAATTTTCGAGGCCCAAATCCACTCGAAAGGAAGTTATTGAGCTTTTAAGTTTTAGACCTAAAATTCTCCGTAAAAGCGTGCTTCAACCAATCCAAATCTCAACCAATCAACATTTCACCTTTCCTACAAACAATCTAAAGTCCTATCACACAATCGTCTTTCATTGTATCATTCCATCGGTCATCTTAACACCCTCTCTTGGTCATTGCTTAACGGTTTCGTCTTGATTTTAGTAAAATCCGAAGATTCTATTTCTCGGTTTAAATCATAGACGTGTAAAATCCGTGCATCCTTCCACATCATGTCTTACTCTCTTGACCCGGTGATTTGAAGTGCTTAAACTATATGATGTTGTGGACAACAATGATAATGTATGCTACATCGAGCGATTAAAGATGATTGAATTAAGCAATGAGGATGTGAGATCTCCATGTTCGAATCTAATGAGAGAATTGCACCACCAAGCTACGAGAATGCCATGCAAATGAAATGCGAGATTGAGCCCTATCGCCTACTTCATCCGCACCTCATTCGGTTGTTATCCATAGTCGGGATCGAACATGTAGTGCTCTTTTCCGCCAGGACTTACCTACATTGACAAGAAGCTTCTTGTTGAACTTAGAGCATTTAAAGCTTACAACTGAAGAAGTTCAAAAGGATGGTTCAAAAGTAATCTACAAACAATTTCAACCATTCATCGGTGGGAATATTCGATGTTTCCTTCAAAAACATACTGGAATGGAAATTCGAGAATTCATTGAGACATTTATCCAACTCATGGATAATATGAAAAAGTTCATTGAAGAATCCAAAAAGAATGAAGGCCACTCCGAAAGGAAGTTATTGAGCTTTTAAGTTTTAGACCTAAAATTCTCCGTAAAACGTGCATCAACCAATCCAAATCTCAACCAATCAACATTTCACCTTTCCTACAAACAATCTAAAGTCCTATCACACAATCGTCTTTCATTGTATCATTCCATCGGTCATCTTAACACCCTCTTGGTCATTGCTTAACGGTTTCGTTTTGATTTTAGTAAAATCCGCGAAGATTCTATTTCTCGGTTTAAATCATAGACGTGTAAAATCCCGTGCATCCTTCCACATCATGTCTTACTCTCATCGACCCAGTGATTTCGAAGTGCTTAAACTATATGATGTTGTGGACAACAATGATAATGTATGCTACATCGAGCGATTAAAGATGATTGAATTAAGCAATGAGGATGTGAGATCTCCATGTTCGAATCTAATGAGAGAATTGCACCACCAAGCTACGAGAATGCCATGCAAATGAAATGCGACATTGAGCCCTATCGCCTACTTCATCGCACCTCATTCGGTTGTTATCCATAGTCAGGATCGAACATGTAGTGCTCTTTTCCGCCAGACTTACCTACATTGACAAGAAGCTTCTTGTTGAACTTAGAGCATTTAAAGTCGCAACTTACCAATGAAGAAGTTCAAAAGGATGGTTCGATGCAACTCTTCAAGTAATCTACAAACAATTTCAACCATTCATCGGTGGGAATATTCAGCAGATTACGATCAACACTTGACCGAATTTCCTTCAAACAACATAATGGAATGGAAATTGAGAATTCATTGAGACATTTATCCAACTCATGGATAATATGAAAAGTTCATTGAAGAAACCGCACAAAAGGATGAAAAGTAAATGAGTGTCGTGCGGTTGAGAAATTGTTGTGATAAGTTAGGTAATGTATCCGGTGAAGAATCGGGTGGTCTTGAATGCGTAATGTTAGAAAACAAATAATGATGAGTCGGACAATGCTAAAATAGAATCTTCATGCTCATGTCCACAAGAGAGAGAGTGCACCACCACAACCCGTGCAAGCTAATGCAAAGGAACGCTACATGGAAGCTTCGGATGTACCTAAGATAGAGATGCACCGCCACAACTCATGCTGCGTTAATGCAGAGGAAACTTGCATGAAAGTTTCGCAGTACCTAGGTATGCATCTTCTTCTCAAAATGATGATTATGGATTGCATGAGTACACCGCATTTGTGCTGATGATTCCTTGACCACCGAACTCAATACCTATAAGGATCAAGTTGCCATATCTGAACAACGTGCTAAGTTTGAACTTACCACTCGTGAGCAGGAGATGGATATCCAAATGCGTACAATTATTAGAAAAAGTAATTTTAGAGAAGAAGTATTAAAACAAGAGTTAAACTCCTTACAAGAAAAGCTTTCCAAAACTGCTAAGCAAAAACACGAACTTCAAGAAAATGTTAAAATGCTTAAGCAAGAATTCAAAGCTAAGGAATCAAAACTTTTGAATGATTTTTCCAATCTAAAAACTTTGAAAAACAAGCTTGAAAATAAGTTGTACGTACAAGGGAATACCATTCAAACTGCTCACATGATCACTAAGCATCGAGTCTTAAGCGATAAGCATAGCATTCCCTTGTTGAGGAACCAAATCCAGAGGTAATTAAAAGGCTAGAAATGCTCATAAGGTGCTTTATGATGGTAATGAAATCCTTAAGCCTGGCGAAACCTAGTTGCGTTGAGTACACCGAGGAAGATAAGAAATCGATGAAGTCACTAGGGAGAAAATGAATAAGAAGTTAGAAGATCCCGAGTGTAAAAGAATAACATAACGATCAAACCCCATAATTACACTAAAGAAAATTGGATCTCCTTGAACAAGTTTAAGCCTCGGACTCTATTAACCCCGAACAAGTGTTACGGAAAAGGATATGGAAATGCAAAAGTCAAAATCTTGTTGAAAAGAATCCCCTTGTAGGAAATCGCCTAAATCAACTGTGTATCCTCCTAATACACCAATGCACTTAGTTCCTAGATCTCTTGCCACTAAAAGCAAGACCTTAATCGATGAATATGTTATCTTTCAACTATTTGTTGATTTTGAGAAAACTTGTAAGAAAAGGATCACACCCACCGTATAATCAAGGGAAAGGGTTTTGAGCAAACTAAAGAATGCTATTTAACCGAGGTCATGCCTTTCTTTAAACAACTAAAAGATCAATTTGAGAGTCTTAAAAGGGGCGCATTCGATATTAAAGAAATGGAAAAGGTATTTGATGCAATGATTGTTGAGGTTAGTGAATATGAGAGAATTAAAATATAGTGAGATTGAGAGGAAGAACTTGCATACACCGAATGAGAATCGATTTATGAATGTATTGCTCAAGATGTGTTTTCATCGCTACAAATTGTTCCATTAATGCTTCTCAATTTCATGAATTATCATTGCTCTAAAGTCTCCCATGATCGTGTCATTGAGCTTGAAACAACAAATTCAAAATTGCATGAGAAAATAGAACAGGATGATCATGATAACTTGGTCAAACATTATTCTAAATTAGAAGTTGAACATCTTGCTTTGCAATTAAAACATCAACATCTCAAAGAAAATGTTAAAACCTCAAATATCAAGACATCCTCCGATGCTCCCGAGTTTGATGCGCTTTTGAAATTAGCAAACGTGATGAACAAATTCGAGCTCATTATAACACGATCAAAAGATTGAAAGCCCAAATTTCACAACCGAAAGGTGAAAAGAAGGATGTGATTGGTTCCCATATGCCTCCACCTTTAGATTCTCGAATTTCCAACTTCAAAACATAATTGATAACTTGCAAAAGGAAAATGATTGTTTTAAAGTCGAAATTTCAAAGGTTAATGATCAAAACAAAGAGTTATGTGATTCATTTAAAGTTAATCATGATAAACAAATTGAAAAGATAACTTCTTTACTTAACGATATTGAGAATCAAGCGTGAGGTGAAAGGAAAGTTGCCAATCCCAAATTGCAAATACTGCTTCCTAAGGTTTCGATTGTGATAAATATGCTATCGATATGTTATATATTCCCCGCCCATTAGGAATAATGAACTTGCACATAAAGCATATCTCTCATACCTTAAGGAAAGTTTGAAGGGTCTCCGTGAGATTGTTGAAGATGAAAGATTAGAAAAACCTTTTGATAGTACTATAGCCTATGCTGCATGGATGCCAAACGATCTCGGGAACTCTTAGAGTATGTAATTGTCACAAGTCCGAAATCTAGCAATAGGCAAGATAGAATAGTTGTGCCTTGTTCTATGCCTAAAGCCAAGCATGTGACCCTTGATATGCCTTGTTCCATGTCAAAATTCAAGCAAGCAACCTTTGATGTGCCTCCTAGAACTTCGGATCCCAAAGACTTCTAGACCGAAATGCGAAAAGTAGTGAAGCCATGTAATGTTCCCATCATTACTTCTACAGATGTTAAGATTGACACTAAAGTTAGCGGTCAAAACCTAGAAGCAATGCAAAGAAGGATAGGATTACGCAAACTAAAAGTGATCATGATAAGAAAGTAAAAGAACACCATAGGGACAAGAAGTTCGATTTGAACAAAAGAATCGTGTTAGTTCTAGTATTAGCTCTAAGCTTCTCAAATTAATTCGAGGCCTTATGCTATCTCTGCAAAACATGTAAAAATGTTTATTTTCGGTAATCATGATAAATGTGATGTGTTATTTCATAGATCTAAGAATCATACCCCGCTTAAGAAAGTTTGGAAAGCAAAGCAGTTAAGCAATCACGAAACCTACAGGAAGGTTTTTACCAATGTAGGATTTCGATGGAAGCCAACAGTCGAATGTTCACGAATGGCAAACCTTGCTCTTTAACTAGATCCACTATGCCGAGAATAGTGCACATTTAAGGTTTGGAAGCCAACCGGTAGAATAATCCCATTAAGCACAAAATGTCATTTGACTAAGTCGATGCCTCTACTAGTTCGACTCCTAGGGATAATGCCATTGCATCTAGGGTTTCTGCCGATTCAAAGACATTTGTGCTAACCAAAAGGAACCCATCGACACATGGGGATCCAATGTTTCCAATTCTATGTCTTCGTCATTGTCCAAAGCGGTCGTATAAATCGTCCTTGGTATTTGGATTCGGGCGGCTCTAAACATATGACTGGGCTCTTAACAATGACGTCTGCTCAAATCGATTCGGGCCTCGTACTTCATCATAATGGTGTCTGCAGATAACACTTGAGGCCCGTTCCTCAAAGAAAAGAAAGGTGTATGCTTCAAAGGCGCTTTATCTTCTTAAGAAGAAATCTTCATGTTTATGACCATTCTCATCGACATTCTTCATCAACATGCTTCATGCTTTTCCATGCGCTTGGTCATCAAGTGAACCGGACTCTCGATAATTACTCTTATTCCTCTTGCTCAATATAATGAAGATGGCGACATCATGTGCTAATTTTGTGGGGAGAAGTGTGAATATAATACATTTGGATGATAATCACTTGGTTAATCAAGAATGGCATCTCTGTATGCAATTCTTGAGGGAGAAAAGCGTGAATTTTTGCATGGTTGGTGATATTTGAGAATATATGGTCAAACGGCTCCTAACCCATGTAAGAACCGAGATTCTTCTTATCGGATCATCTTCACATGTAGTTTCTTCTAAGAGCCGTTGGTTGACATCTTCACACGGCCGATATGATTAAATGACAAAGTGCTTCTAGTTCTTTGGGTGATTTCTTTGATGAACATCTTTACGTTCTTGTTTGATTGGGAGGATTTTAATTAAGGGATTTGCTATTTACAAGTTAATGGGAATGCCTTTGGTGTGAAGAAGATGTTAACTGTCTATTTCCCCATTCGGATAATCTTGAAGAAGGTCGAGTCTACAATCTAATCTACATTTGAAAGCTACATGATTAGAAGACTAAAGACAATTGCATTTGATGATCTAAAGTCTTCTTCTTAATCCGGCTGAGAAGAACACTTGAAAATCTTAAATCGGTTTAGGGAGAGCACTAATTGGGGAGATTGAAAAGCCAAAATTTAATCCCAATTAGACTTGCTTTGATTCTTTAGCAATGATTCATTGCTTGATTTTTGATGACACTCCTCCAACGCCTAATGCTTCAATTACTAAGGATAATTGGGATTCATTATTTGGGATTCATTGTTTTCAAAGATATGTTTGATGAGTACTTCCAACCTCTAACGAATGTTGATCATCCGCTTCAAGCTCATGCTCGGTTTCTATTGACTCAACTGGTTCACCATCTAAGAAGTACTTCTTGGAATTCTCAAGAAACCTTATCTCCGCTTACTTCACAAGGCGTTGTTAATGACTATCATTGCAGTTGCACTCATGAATAGTGATCCGCTCTTTGGTACTCCTTTGCCAAATCTTCACGGATCATTGTTTCATTTTCTTCTCCAAATGTGCACTCTGTAAATCAACCACATGAACATTAAGGAAAATGACTTCCTCATCCGCTTAAAAACATTATTGGTAAATCTTCGGATCGGTTTCTACATGTATACCGTAAGGAAGAATGCATTGATGTTGAGGAATCATTTGCTCCGGTTCACCGGTGGGTCAATGTACATCCGATTGTATGTTTATTCACGTGTTGGACATTTGACACAAGTTGATTACTTGAGTTAATCATTTATCACTTATTTGAGATTGAAGTTGTCCTTCACAAAGGCGTGTTCTTATTTGATAACTTGCTCGGGCTTAAGTATTTGAGTTGAAGGCTTGGGTTATCTAGTTACCGGTGATGGAGTGGATGGTTGAAGACCTAGTTAACTATCACTATTAGGAGTTACGTTGTTTTACTCGATGTCACATGTAGATGACGATGTGGATAATATCAAGAGGTGTTAATGTCTCATACTTTGTTTGAGTGTGAGTACTTAGAGATTTGCTTGAAGCATAGATTCTCGACATCGTTCTTCCATCTTTAAGTGCAAGCTTAAGACACAAATGCGGGAATTCGACTTCGCTTTCAAGTTTGGTATATCGGGTTTTTCTTCAACAAAGGTCACTTCAAATTGTCTACATATGGGTTGATAAAGATAGTCGAGAGAGTTTATGTAGCGATTGATTCTCACGAGATTCATTTGGGCTATTTGAATTCTTCTCACAAGATTTCAAGTTTATGGATATATTATGTTTTGTTGATTACGAGGTATCAAAACTATTTGGGGAAGGATATATTATTCCAACTATTTTGGGGAAGTGGTCTCGGAGACCTTTGGTTTTTTTACTTGATGTTCGGTTGGAAGAAAAGTGAGAAGAATATTTGGACGTGAGATGATACTTCCTATCGACATCTTATATTCGGTTTATGATAAAGTGCTTCCGGTTATATGCACAACATGTTCACTTGATCGAGCTAATTGATTATTTCGAGTTGACATCCACAGAGATGATTAGTGACTCAACATGTTACATGGATTTCATCGTCTCTACTCTTGTTGGGTACATGTGTACATTATGTCTTTGATTGGTTATATGTTATATAACCGGAATGCACTTGGTAAAATGAAGATGTTGATATATTGTTCCCTAACTAGACAACCGGTCAATCTCGAAGAGTAAGGTGTACATCGGGATGCACAACAGTTCATGTGATCGGTCGTCGCTTAATCCGGTTTGATAACCACCGAGACGATCAATGTTTCAACTTGTTACTTGGTGTTCTCGTGTTCTTGTGTCTTGAGCTTCAATCAATGAGACCGCTTTGTATTCAACTCTACTTCTTAGGAAATGGTCTTTATTCGATGTTTGTCGGTTTGGGGAAGCTATCAAAGATTCAAATTGAGAAGGCTCATGTTCGACGATTTTCTTAGAAGCCTCGGATGCTTTGGTGGCGAAAGTTTAAGAGATGTTGATTCTATCTTCTACAACGTCTTTGAACGATATCCTTATCTCGGTACTCATTTCATCATCTTCTTAAATTATTTATCCCTTCTTTGTAAATACTTTTCGAAAAACAAAATACAAAAATATAAAACCAAGAAAAATCAAATAGAAAAATATAAAACTTTCAAAATCCATAAAAATTTGAAAAATTCAAAAATCTTCAAAAATATTGTCATTTTGTCATGTTTTTCTCGATTCGATTATATCTACGGTCTTTGTTGTCATTCAAAGAATGACACGGGACTTTAGATGTTGTTCGAATTTTAAAAAAAAAAAAAAAAAAAAAAAAAAAAAAAATAAAATCAAAAATATTTTGGGAGAAAGAGAAATATGGTTTATTGTCATCTTCAGCAATAACCCGCTTTTAAAAGAAAGAACGAGCCATGTTTTACCATGTTTTCAAATCTTATGCTCGATTCTATAAACTCTTATCTCTTTGAAAACTAAATGCTTTGAAAAATAACTCGATCTCTATTTTTGATAATCATCGGGACTTATTTGTCAAAATATCTATCTCTCAATCAACAACCTCGTCATTGATTGAGGGGAGAATGATTTCAATTAAATTAAAAAGTTATTTGGCATTAAATTGTTTTCAAAAGATATACATGCATGTTTTATAAATGGAGTTTAAAGTCTTAAAATCGATCCATATCGGTTAAAACACTTTCACAATCAAGTCACAATTCTCCTTAAAGCTTTCAAAATCAATTTAAATCTATACGAGATCACAAATCTCAAATGATTTGATAATTGTGATCGGGGAGAATGTGTGATTTAAATTAGATTTAAACGATAATCGGATAAATGGTTATACATGAATGAACATCTTGTCCTTCTCACATGTGACAAACGATTTCAATTTTCAATGCACATGTTGAGGGGAGCATCTATCTTAAACCTTTGATTTGAAACGTGATCATTCATCCTAATGTGCGGGTTCCTCTAGTATGTGCAAAACTCTTTTCAAACCTCGAGGCACATATTGAGGGGAGCAAAATTCATGGAAACCTCATCCTTCCGGATTGCTTTACCCACTTGATCCGTTGAGGAAGTGATGTTGATATCTTTAGAAAATGGTAATCAAAAAGTTAATTCTTTCTCTTGCCTCCATGTGCTTAACATTTTCAAATACTTGATGCACATGTTGAGGGGAGTTCTCGTTCTAAAATATCAAAAACAATTCGGTACAAAATGCTTTGATAATATATCACAAGTATCGAATTGATTTTCAAATGGTTTTCAATTGGATCCAATGGCGGATGAACAATACCAAATTGACCGACCAACTTTACTTTATGTACGGTGATATAAGGATGATAAGGTTAGGTATTGGTTCCCATGATCCGCCGAACGGAGGGATCTACCGAGGACAATCCACTAGTTAGTGTAGAAGTCCTTAGGTATGATGATAAAAGGAGAAAAGTGAGATATGGGAAGAGTGCGGACTAAGACCGAGCTAGTCTTGGAATAAACCCAACAAGGTTCTAGCTATGAAGTCTCGGTAAGCACTAAAGGGTTGAAGAATTAAAAGAATTGAATGAAAATAGGGTGAAAACAAATAGCCCTCCATTAATTCAACCTTAGGCGTAAACCGGGTTCACTTCATATGCTACCGATGGTAACATCGGTATTGAACACAAGGCGTCATGGACCCGGTGGACGACCGCACTTCAACTTTCCAAACCACTCAAGTTCCTCTTAAAGGGCTTGTTTCATTCTCACGGGAACCGACATTATCTATCGACTTTCTCTTAGAGATGGTTGATATTGAAGTAGGAGACCCTCTCCCTAGTCTCCGCATAGGATCCAAATATGCACAAATTGAGTCTAGAGCCACGAGATCATCAATTAATCTCACTAGGACACTTTCAATGAAGACTCTCATTTCACACAATGTGGAAGAGAGATTATATCTTGAGTCCCACGCATTATACTTGTGGTATTGCCGGAACATCCGAGTGATGTGTTTACATATTCACAATGAAGATGGAAAGCCTTCGAGCCAACATCAAACAAGCTCTCGGTAGGTGGCATGTGAGATCTATCATATAGATCAACCATGTGACAACCGAATGAAACAATGGGGCGATTCAATTTCTTGAATCAATCTCGGTTCGAGTTATGGATTGACGGATACCTTTAAAAACCGGTCATTGTGCTTAAAACTCTTTACTTTAGCACATCGATTGTGTACTCATTTTTCAAACCAAAAGGTATTTTTATGATTGATAATTGATTTTCAATAAAACCTTCGTTGTATTGCAAAACAATTTCTATTGAGCAATACACGATTGTTTTCAAATCTATTTTCTTCAATCGGTGGACTTATAATTATTGGTTCACTCACTCCGTGTTGTCTTCTTTGAGATGTTCGGTTTGAGAACGGCTAGAACAATTCGCGAAACCACATCAAGGAGATTCTTATGAATCCTACGATCACAGTAAGATTTGTCTCGATCAACGGGAACCGTGGGCGTGTACCTCAATTCATCGAAGTGATCAAAGACACTTTCGTGCGATTTGTTGCTAACTGTTGTATGCGAGTACGCCCGGCGTTTGCGGTGATCGAATGAAACGGTCAATCCATAGCCGCATGCTCACTTAACACATTCATCTCAAAAGAAATCATGATTAGTGCATCAATGACTCGATATTTTCACTCCATGCTTACGCTTTCTGCTACCAATATCATGATTCAACAAAAGCTTCCGCTACTCGATGAGAAGAAATCATGATCCAAAATGTGAGCATGTCGGTCCCAAAGTCACAACACCACAATGGATGTCTCGAGATTGTTGATAGTGATGATCTCAAATGATGGCTCAAAATTATCATCACGTGGATCGGTAAAGACCTCCACTTGGAACAATCATACATGCAATGTGAAGAATCAATAACTACGAGTTTAAGTGCAAAGAACTACATCAAGAATGCAAGATCAAGTGCTAATGTAATATCTATTTGTATTCTATGTATTTTTGGTACATTATTGAGGTGACCTCCTTAGGGAGATTGTTAGGAATTAGAAATTCCCGTATTAAAGAGTCGGTCACCTCAAGTATATGTAATCGTTAAAAGCTCGTAGTCGTAGTTCTTTTAAGTTAAGTAGTAATTTAGTTAAGTAACACCGTGGAGGACGGACGGGTCTTTACCCATCGTATGCACGATCCACGCCCCAAAGTGTGGCGATTATGTAAGACTATAAATACTCTCTACCTCCCAAGGTAGAGTTGGAGCTCATAATAATATCTTTCACTTTCTCTCACTAAGTTCCCTAAACCTCTAACTTTCTCTCTAGAATTCCATCTATATGCTACTTTGTGTTATGGTTTGATGTGTATGTGAAAAGTTAATATCTAACAATTCTCATCAACATGCTTCATACTTTTTCCACGCTTTCGGTTATCAAGTGAACCGGACTACGATTGCTAGTACTCTTATTCCACTTGCTCAATATAATGACGATGGCGACATCATGTGCTAATTTTACGAATGAGAAGTGTGAATAAAATACATTTGGATGATAATCACTTGTTTAATCAAGAATGGCAACTTCTTCTTCAATTCTTGAGGGGGAGAAGAAGTATGATAATCCTACATGTTGAGGTATAACTGAGAATAAATGGTAAAACGACTCCAAACTCATGTAAGAACCGAGCTTCTTCTTATCGGGTCATCTTCACATGGAGTTTTTTTTCTTCTAAGAGCCGTTGGTTAACATCTTCACACGGGCTGAGTTGTTTGATGACAAAGTGCTTACAGTTGCGGGGCTGATTTCCTTGATGAACATCTTTCTGTTCTTGTTTGATTGGGAGGGATTTGACTTAAGGGGATTTTCTATTTGTAAGTTAACGGGAATGCATTTGGTGAGTTGAAGATATTGACATTTTATTCCCCAATTGGACAATCTTGAAGAAGGTCGAGTCTACAGTCGGTTCTACATTTTTTGCTACATGTTAGAAGACTAACGACGAGTTGCATTTAGCGATCTAAAGACTTCTTCTTAATTCAAGCATTCATCATAAAGATTTTCGGTTTAGGGGAGAGCACTAATTGGGGGAGATTGAAAAGACAAATTTAATCCCCAATTAGACTTGCTTACATTCTACCTCAGCAAGTTGATTCCCACAAGATTACATGTGTTCTTCTCAAAAGATTTCAAGTATACGGGCTTACGAAGAGTTGCTGATTCTGAAGTATCAAAACCAGCAAGGGGGAAGGAGACACGCATCTAAATGCGAGTAAACTTGATGAACTTAATACTTCTAAGTGATTGAAAATATCCTGGGAAGACGTATGTCATTACCGCAGAGAAACTCAAGGTTTGACTCATGACGTTTAGTGTTCTTATTCCATCTATGTGGGGGAAGAGATGGAAGAGTTAGTTTCGGTGATAAAAGAGGTACACAAGTGTGTGACAATTTTGATGATATCGCAATCATCGGGGAGAGGCTGTGTACATTGGGGACGCTCAAGCGTTTCACTTGAGTGCTTAATCGATGATTCGTAGATATAATCACTTATTCCGAGTTGACATCCGCAGAGATAGTCCTCCGCAGAGATAATCAGTGATTCGGCATGCTTCTTCAATGTTATCGATTATTCTCTCTTTGTGAATTCGGGTATTTCGGGTTCTTGAGCTTCATACACTATCATCAGGGGAGAGAAAAGTATACATCAGGGTTATTCTTTTTGGGATCCGGACTTAATCTACTACTTCGATGGTATAAGTTTCTCTGTCTTCGGGTATATGCGTATTCGGGTTCGTGAGCTCTAGTCTAAGAGACTGACTGCACCAATTCATCTACTTGGAGGAAAGTGGTCTCTTGACAACTTTTTGGTATGGATCGCTTCAGACTTCAGTGGAATGAAATTTGAGAAGATTTATTTATGTGTGGGATGATACGTTGCTGTTCTCTTTGATGATATAACCCCGAACGAAGAATCTCGACTATCGTTCTTAAAAGGAGAAGCGGGATTTATGATAATGGTGTGCTTCTCTGTACACCTGGCTAAAGCAAGCTTGAAATAGAGCTTCAAACCTGCTCATCTAATGGATTTTCGGTTTGGGGGGAAGCTGCCAAAGTCTCTCTTTCTCAAAGGCTCATGTTCTATCTTCTATTCGGGAGCCTCGAAAGCTTTGGTGGTGAATGTTTAAGAGATGACAAATTATATCTTCTACCACGTGCTGCTCGATATTGTAACACCCCCAATTTCGTGATACGCAGCGGAATTCAAGCTGAGTGTTACTTCATGGTTCAACAGTTACAATAGCAGAAAACGAACTCTAATTGTGTCATATTAAAAGGTTTATCATTCGATATAAATATCAGAGTTTACAAAATGAGGTCCCAGTGGTTTTAAAATTTATTAAATAAGTTTTCGAATGATAATCTGACCTTGAGTATTCGTGCCCTTCCGTGCCATCCTCATAAATTATGAACCTGAGATAAACATGCTAAAAAGTATCAACACAAAGGTTGGTGAGTTCATAGAGTTTATAGGTAAAATAATTTAGTTCGAGAGTTTCGAGTTTGAGTGATAATCATAATAAATCTGAGATATCGATAAAATAAGTAGTGGGCTACGTTGTTATACACCCATAGTTTGTTTGTTTAGTAATCATTTGAGCGCAAGTTTCAAGGTTGGGTCATGTTGTTGTACCCATAAATTCGATGAGTTCTGACATTTGTATCATTGCAACACGGTATATATTGCCTTAAGTCTCATGAACACAAACCTTAACACGAACGCGTCATAATAATGACGTAAGTTACAAACATCATAATAATGATGTGAGCAACAATGCCCTCGGTAGGAGTTTGCCATTCTCTAGTATTCTCAAATAAAGTGCATTTGGTTACCTATCCGGCTAACACAAATGGGCGTCAGCGCCAATAGATCCATTAACTATATTCGCGTTCACTCGCAAGTGATTAATGGTTCATGATATGAGGGACTTTTAGTGGCAACAGTAAGTAACTTAAGAAATAGCAATCAAGTGTAGGTGTAGCATAGAAAAATACTTGTGTTCGAATTTGTAGCATGTATCTCCCCACGAGTTTGAAAAACAAGTAAAAATGAACTATGAACTCTGATGATGTACCCTCCGAGTAACTCGAAGGACACTCCTCCCAGATGTGTCGAAGCCCTTCCATACGAAGGCCCAAGTTAGGATTCTGAAATATCCATAGGCGTCAAACCATTCGTTGGTATGAAGGTTACCTAAGGGAATTAGCCATTCGAAGCCTAAGCCCTTCGGGTATGGTGATGAAGGAACAATGGATAAGGAACCTCGACTTA
The DNA here is from genome assembly GCA_022545495.1 of Chrysanthemum lavandulifolium. Lineage (NCBI taxonomy): Eukaryota > Viridiplantae > Streptophyta > Magnoliopsida > Asterales > Asteraceae > Chrysanthemum > Chrysanthemum lavandulifolium. The sequence goes on from CM040240.1 coordinate 302,726,969, forward strand.
GTCAAACCCACGATCTCCTCTCTGGCTTCCCGTCAAGTGCGAGAGCGTGGTCACTAACCTAGCGGTTACCCACAATCATGGGGCGCCCCATGATCTCCGACATTCATGCAAGAGTACCTCTAACCGTATTTCTTCCACTATAAATAGGTTAGGCGGGCAATGGTTTGTGGTATGCTCATTTCACACTCATCTTTTACTTACACACACTTATATAACCAAAACTCATACTTACTCTCACGCGGAGGTGGTTCGCGGGGTCCTACCCCTCGCAATCACTTAACGTAGTGTCTTAGTATTTCTTATTCTCGGGTTACAAGCGGTCTTGGCTGGAACATACACCCTCATTACTTTGATCCTCGCCGAGCTGGTAGTGCAATCTTTTGCACAATTAGTGGCGCCATCCGTGGGACCACAACTATTAGTCCGTAATCACCCGGTCCTAATACCTTAACCAACTACGCTACTTTTCCGTCATGGAACCGGGAAGAGAAGATTCACCTCGACCGGTTTCTCTACGGTCCCACTCACCACAACTAACACCGATAACCTCGCCCCATGACCTCAACCTTCACCACACGATCTCGTTTGGAAACTACTCCCGTGTATCACACCTCAACATCCGTTAACCCTATTCACGATATCGGTCCGCCGTGAGGCAAACTTTGAGGCCTTAGATTCTTTGCTAAGGGCTCACAAGAGACGAGTTCGTAACGTAAATACGGAGGTGGTTGGAATACTCCAGTGAGGGAGTATGGCGAGGAGATTGAAGCGGAGGACATGCCTCGACTCATGGGCAGGGGACGTTCGGCCCTACGAAATGGTTCCCCTTACATTAGAAGATCAAATGGAAGGACGGTGGGTTTTGAAGAAGGACTCGGAGGAAATCCGGGAAGAAGGGATATAATGCATGGTGAAAGGTGGAGCGAGAACTACAACGGAGGAAGCAACCCGGTGGGAAATGGGGGTAAACCCGCCTCTTCTAGCACCCATTTAGGAAGAGAAGGGACGGGGGCTCCCGTACCTCCCTCTTATGTTTCGAGTGTCGGAGATCCACCTCCCTACTCCAACATGAACCAATTACCCCCTCCGGGAATGAATCCCTACCTACCTGCTCAAACCTACAACACTTACCCTCCAAATGGTTCAATCCCCAACCAGAATTACCAGCAAATGCCCTATGGATAGATTCCTACACAATCGATGGGGGTATACCCTTCGTACCAACCCTCTACTGCTTACACTACCTATTCACAACCATTTCCTAACCCGTATAACCCTACACCTGTTTATCCACCTACATACAACCCTTATGGTGCCGAAGCCTCTGGATCTTGCACACCCTTCGTGAAGTGGATCGAGGACTACCCTTTACCTGACGGCGTGAAGATGCCTACTCATATAGGCACCTACGATGGGAAAGGTGATCCCGATAACTTTCTCCACTTATTTGAAGGCGCTATCAAAATGCAAAAGTGGGTCATGCCTGTAGCATGCCATATGTTCACTTACACGCTCAGAGACTCCGCAAGAATATGGTGGAACGGACAGAAGTTGGGAAGCATTGTGAGTCTAGATGATCTTAATGCTAAGTTCGGTTGCACTTTAGCCGGTGAAGAAGCACACAAAACTCACTTAACCGCACACCATCAAACAAAGGGACAACGAAAGCACGAGGGCCTTCGTTACGTGTACACCGATGAAACCTTGCGATTCTAGGTTTAAGCGAAGATCGAGAGGATCTCCGGTTTCGTACATGGCCTTCGAACTCGAAGCTTGGTGGAGTTCACGTCACCGATCTTCCCAACACCTACAAGGCCTTGATTGAGAAGGCTTACACGGATTGAGTCTAAGGAGGTAGCGACAAGCGGGGCTCCGATAGAGCAAAGGGAAGCATCGACAAATTATCTAGAGGGTCCTCTGGGAAGGATCCAAAACAAGAAGAAGAAGAGATCGCTTCACCCCTACAACAAAGGCTCGAACCATGGTTTACGGCAAACTTGGTTAAATCTCCCAGAAATCCTAGCCACCGAGAAGGCCAGAGTCCTTCGATCCCCGCCTCGAATGATAACACGAGGCAAGGCCGAACATGTCAAGTATTGCCATTTCCATGAAGATCATGGACATAACACGAACAACTGCAGGGAACTAAAGCGGATCGAAGAGGAGTGCGGTCCGGACGATTAGCACATCAGTCAAAGGCATCAAAAGGGAAAGGACAAGTTCTCCGATACTCACCGGGAGAATGGAAGGGAATAGCGAGGAAACTATGCCCGCAGAAGCTCCGATCATCGATGGTACACAAACACGATACCACCTTGAAAGGAAGGAAGCGAAGGGGAGGCGGGAAGTGTGGGAAATAACCTTCCCCACATATTAGGGCGAGACACCTTCGATCGATCCTGTGATCATCAAAGGTACACATATCCAGGGGAAGTGAACGGCGTATATGGATTCGCTAGCTCTGCGAAATCATCTGAGCATTGTTTCCTAAAGCTCAAGTCATCTATCTCGCTCACGGAGGGTTGACTCGAAGGCACCGCTAGTAGGGTTATCTGGTGAACACTCATGGCCTCTGGGAGAAGTACCGTTGGAAATCACCATAGGCGAAGGCCCCTTATCCCGCATGGAGACACTCATTTTCATCATCGTAAGGTCAGATTCTCCTTATAATTTGTTAATAGGGAGAACAGCTATGCAAAAAATGGGAATTGTTGTTTCTACCATACACGCTGCTATTAAGTTCCAAACCCCCTTTGGAGTAGGAACTGTTTATTCTAGTTAGGGAGCGGATAAGGGTGTATATGGTGTCAAAAGATCGAGAGAAGAATCGAGGAGCCTCAATGGCAATTCTTAGTTGTCTGAGATGCGGAGGAGCGAGTTGTTGTAAACCCTAGCTATCCGAGCAGGGCGGTGGTAGTAGGAAAGCAACTCCGTGAATTTCAAAGCGAAGCTCACCGGTACATTACGTACTAACCTTGATGTTTTTGCTTGGAAATATTCGACATGATAGGGGTTCCAAGAACATTGCTAATAGATGGGCGGTCCTTGGAGCGGGCATAAACTCAATGAGTGAAGCACATTGAGCCCATAAAGCGAAAAAGGAGAAGCCTCGCCCAGGAGAAATCTTGCAGCTTGCAAAGTCGACGAACTTACAGCGAGGCATCACGAGGAGGTCAAATACCAAACTTGGGTGTGAACCCACCACAGTAAAAATAGCGACGGAGGTGGCGCATGTGTGTCGATTTCACCGACATCAACAAAGCATGCACGAAGGATTGCTACCCCACCGTGTTGATCGAAGGTGGAATCCTTGGCGTTTTACGGTTAAAATGCTTTTAGATGCCTATAAAGGGTATCATCAAATCCAGATGGCAAGGAGGACGAGGAAAAACGACCTTCTACACAAGTAAAGGTGTCTCTTCGTTCTGAAAGATGCCCTTCGGTTTGAAGAACACGGGGCTACTTACCAATGTCTAGTAGATAAAGCCTTCAACAAGCGAGATGGCGTAAATCTCGAGGCCTACGTTGATGACATGGTTATCAAGAGCAAGGCGAGGAGGACCTACTCCTTGATGTACAAGAAACATTCGATCGACTCAGGGCGATTAACATGAAGTCGAACCCTAAGAAATGCTCCCGGTGTCGAAGAGGACAATTCTTAGGACACTTGATCACTAAGCGGGGTATAAAAGCTAATCCCTCTAAGGTCAAAACTATTTCCGATCTCCAAGCCCCTAAGTGCCTAAAAGATGTGCGAGCACGAATGGGAAGTGGCGACCTTAAGTCGGTTTTTATCAAAAGGTGACGGTCCCTACCTTTCTTCAAAACACTCAAAGGATGCATGAGACAAGAAAACTTTCCAATGGAGCCGAGATCAAGCAACCTTCGAATGTAAGATATAACTTTTCACATACACATCAAACCATAGCATAAAGTAGCATATAGATGGAATTCTAGAGAGAAAGTTAGAGGTTTAGGGAACTTAGTGAGAGAAAGTGAAAGATATTATTATGAGCTCCAACTCTCTACCTTGGGAGGTAGAGAGTATTTATAGTCTTACATAAGCGCCACACTTTGGGTCATGGATCGAGGCATCTGATGGGTAAAGACCCGTCAGTCCTCCACGGTGTTACTTAACTAAATACTACTAAACTTAAAATGAACTACGACTACGAGCTTTCTAACAATTACATATACTTGAGGTGACCGACTCTTTGTCTGAGAATTTCTAATTCCTAACAATCTCCCCTAGGGAGGTCACCTCAATCATGTACCAAAATTACATTGAATACAAATAGATATTACATTTAACAATTGATCTTGCATTCTTGATGTAGTCCTTTGCTCCTAAGCTCGTAGTCATTGATTCTTCACATTGCATGTTTGGTTATTCCAAGTGGAGGTCTTTCTTGATCCACGTGATTATAAGTTTGAGCCATCTTTGGAGATCATCGACTATCAACAATCTCGACACATCCTTTGTGGTGTTGGTATTTTGTGATGTTGTGACTTTGGGACCGACATGCTCACATTCGGATCATGATATCTTCTCATCGAGTAGCGAAGCATTAGTTGATTCATGATATTGGCGGCGTAGCGAAGCATGGAGTGAAAATATCGAGTCATTGATGCACTAATCATGATTTCTTTTGAGATGAATGTGTTAAGTGAGCATGCGGCTATGGATTGACCGCTTCATTACGATTAGTCGCAAACGTCGGGCGTACACGCATACAATGATTAGCAACAAATCGCATGAAAGTGTCTTTGATCACTTCGTTGAATTAAGGTACACGCCCACGGTTCCCGTTGATCGATACATGTCTTGCTTGTGATCGGTATGATTCCAAGAATTTCCTTGACAGGGTTTCGCAATGTTCTAGTGTTCTCAAACCGAACATCTCAAAGAAGACAACACGGAGTGAGTGAACCAATAATTTTAAGTCCACCGATTGATGAAAAGAGATTTGAAAAACAATCGTGTATTGTTCTATAGAAATTGTTTTGCAATACAACGAAGGTTTTATTGAAAATCAATTATCAATCATAAAATACCTTTTGGTTTGAAAAATGAGTACGGTCGATGTGCTAAAGAAAAGAGTTGTTAAGCACAAAGACCGGTTTTCAAAGGTATCCAGTCAATCCATATCCTCGAACGAGATTGATTCAAGAGATTGAATCGCCCCATTGTTTCGCTCGGTTGTCACATGGTTGATCTATATAAATAGATCTCACATGCCACCTACCAGAGCTTGTTTGATGTTGGCTCGAAGGCTTTCCATCTTCATTGTGAATATGTAAACATCACTCGGATGTTACGCAATACCACAAGGATAATCGTGGGACTCAAGATATAATCTCTTTCCACATAGTGTGAAGCAGAGAGTCTTCATTGAAAGTGTCCTAATGAGATTTATTGATGATCTCGTGGCTCTAGACTCGGTTTGTGCATATTTGGATACTATAACGGAGACTAGGAGAGGTCTCCTTCTTCAATATCAACCATCTCTAAGAGAAAGTCGATAGATAATGTCGGTTCCCGTGAGAATGAAACAAGCCCTTTTAAGAGGAACTTGAGTGGTTTGGAAAGTTGAGGTGCATTGCGTCCTTTGGGTCCATGACGTCTTGTCTTCAATCCGATGTTACCATCGGTAGCATATGAAGTGAACCCGGTTTACGCCTAAGGTTGAATAAATGGAGGGCTATTTGTTTTCACCCTTCCTCATTCAATTCTTTTTAATTCTTCAACCCCTTGATGCTTACCGAGACTTCATAGCTATTACCTTGTTGGGTTTATTCCAAGACTAGCTCGGTCTTAGTCCGCACTCTTCCCATATCTCATTTTTCTCCTTTTCTCATCATACCTAAGGACTTCTACACTAACTAGTGGATTGTCCTCGGTAGATCCTCTCGGTTCAGCGGATCATGGGAACCAATACCTAACCTTATCATCCTTATATCACCGTACATAAAGTAAAGTTGGTCGGTTTATTTGGTATTGTTCATCCGCCATTGGATCCAATTGAAAACCATTTGAAAATCAATTCGAGATACTTGTGATATATTATCAAAGCATTTTGTACCGAATTGTTTTTGATATTTTAAACGAGAACTCCCCTCAACATGTGCATCAAGTATTTGAAAATGTTTTGCACACGGAGGCAAGAGAAAGAATTAACTTCTTTGATTACCATTTTCTAAAAGATATCAACATCGCTTCTACATCAAATCAAGTAGATATAGCATTTACGGGAAGGATGAGGTTTCCATAAGTTTGCTCCCCCTCAATATGTGCCTCGAGGTTTGAAAAGAGTTTTGCACATACTAGAGGAACTGCGCGCATGGGATGAAAGATCACGTTTCAAATCAAAGGTTTAAGATAGATGCTCTCCTCAACATGTGCATGGAAAATTTGAAATCGTTTGTCACATGTGGGAAGGACACGGCATGTACACTCTTATGAAACCATTTACGAATTATCGGTTTAAATCAATTTAAATCACATTCTCCCCGATCACAAGTATCAAAACATTTGAGATTTGTGATCTCGTATAGATTTAAATTGATTTTGAAAGCTTTTAAGGAGAATTGTGACTTGATTGTGAAAGCGTTTGAACGATAAGGATCGGATTTTAAGACTTTACACTCCATTGATAAAACATGCATGTATATCTTTTGAAAACAATTTAATGCCAAATAACTTTTAATTTAATTGAGATCATTCTCCCCTCAATCAATGACATAGGTTGTTGATTGAGAGATAAAGATTTTGACATATAAGTCCGGATGATTATCAAAAATAGAGACCGAGTTATTTTTCAAAGCATTTGGTTTCGGAGATAAATGTTTATAGAATCGAGCATGGAATTTTGAAAACATGATAAAGCATGGCTCGTTCTTTCTTTTAAAACCGGGTTATTGCACGAAAATGACAATAAACCATTTCTCTTTCTCCCAAAAATATATATATATATTTTTTTGATTTTTTTTTTTTTTTTTTTTTAATAACATTCGAACAAACATCTAAAGTCCCGTGTCATTCTTTGAATGACAGCTCAAAGACCGTAGATATTATCGAACCGAGAAAAGCATGACAAAATGACAATATTTTTGAAGATTTTTCAATTTTTGATTTTATGGATTTTGAAAGTTTTATATTTTCTATTTGATTTTGAAGGTTTTATAATTTTGTATTTTGTTTTCCAATAGATATATATACAAGAGATAGATGAAGATAGACCTTTACTCCTCGTCTTCCTCCTCAAGGCGTTTGAGAGTTTCGGTTGAAGGCTTTTCAAGCCAAGACGTGGAAGAATAAACTCAAAACGTTCTCTTGGAAAAGCTTTGGTGAAGATGTCGACTAATTGATATTCGGACCTACAAAATATAGTTCCACCACACCTTTTTCTACTTGTTCCCGATGAAATGATGTCTAATGTCGATATGCTTTGCTCTTGAGTGTTGAGCGTTGTTGCATGAGAGAGCAATAGCACTTTTATTATCACGATGACAGAGGGATTTTGTTGAATTCATAGCCATAGTCGGATAATTGAGATCTCATCCATAAGATTTGAGCACAACAAGATGACATGGCTATGTATTCAACCTCTGTAGAGGAAATAGAGGTACTCATTTGCTTCTTTGAAGACCGACTCACAAGCTTATCACCCAAAATCGAGCACCTCTGACGTGCTTGACGTGTATCTTGACAACTGCATGATCGGCATCTGCATAGGCCGTTAGTGACATACCGGTGTCCTTGGTGCCATAGTCCCATATTGATGGTTCCTTGGAGATACCGAAGACCCGTTTAAGCGCTTCAAGGTGCTTTTAGTAGGCTTAGCACGGTATCTAGCACACATGCAAACAATGAACAAGATGTACGGTCTACTAGCGTTGAGATACATCGTGATCCAATCATACTCGATATTTCGTTTGATCAATCATGATCCCCGAGAGGTCCTCATCTAGTTTGGTTCGGTCAATCATGGGGTGTCAGCGGGTCACTTGAATCAAATCCAAATTTCTTTAAAATCTCATTGCATATTTAGATTGATTTATGAAAATGCCTCCGGGACTTTGAGAAATATGTAATCCCAAGAAAATGACATTTGTCCCATCATTGACATTTGAAACTTTGAACTCATTTCATTTGAAAACGATCACATTCCATTGGGTCGGTCGAGGCAAAATAATATCATCAACATAAATTTGAACATGAATCAAATGTTTTCGACTACGGTGAACAATGTAGGATCAACTACTCCTTTGATGAATCCGGTTGATAGAAGAAACTTTGACAATGTATCATACCATGCCCTCGAGCTTGCTTTAAACCGTAAAGAGCCTTCTTCAAACGATAAGCGTGGTAGGATGCTCTTGATTCACAAATCCTTCGAGTTGGTCGCGTGACGACTTCTTTAAGATCTCCGTTTAGAAATGCCGTCTTTACATCCATCCGATAAACTACCATGTTCTTACTAGCGAAGATTAGCGAAAAGATTATGATTGCCTCGATTCGAACAGCTGGAGCAAAAGATTCTTCAAAGTCTATACCTCCTCTTGACGATATCCTTTAGCAACTAATCGAGCCTTGTTCTTCAACACATCACCATGCTCATCAAGTTTTACTTTGAAGATCCATTTTAGAGCTATAATCATAGCACGATCGAGGCGGTACTAACTCCCATACATCAAGACGATCAAACTCATGAATTTCATCTTGCATAGCATTGAACCAAATTGCTTCATTCATGGCGGTTTTAACATCTTTTGGTTCGATCTTAGATAGTACGGAGTTGAAGAAACACCATAAGGCATCGGTTGCAAGTTGTTTCCGGTTGATCTGAGACGAGAGGATTACCAATGATGTTGTCTAATGGATGATCGTGAGTCCATTTTCGAGGTGTTCATGTGGCATTTGTTGAGGAACCGAGGTAGGCGAGTCGATGTCTCACGAAGAAGATGGTTCGATGATGATTCGGGAGTAGCAAATATGTTTTCAAATGGAGCATCTTCGTGGTAGCAAAGGATTAACTTCATCATTGATGCCGTAAACATTTCCATGATGTACATTTGAAGAATGATGATTTGTTGATGAGGCGAAGGATCGCAGCAGTGCTTCTTGGCTTAAAGATATTGAGATCAAGGATTGACTTCATTCATCGGAATATGAGCAACCTCTCTTGTAGGGATCAAGCACCTCATTATTAATTGAATCATACAGTTCATCAAACATAGGATCAAACAATTTCTTTACATCATCTTCGGATGGAGGTACATATGGAGTTTCTTGAGAGGAGTTTGGAACAAGGGATGAACCAATGGACTGTTTTGAAGTGCGGGTCCCGAAATGGAGTGTCCGAGGAGCCATTTGACGGTCACTCATCAAACGTAACGTGAATTGTTTCCATGATATTTCGGGTTCTTTTGTTGTAGATTCGGTATCCCTTTTGTTTGATGCATATCCTACAAATACTCCAATGTCGACTTTGGCCCTAAGTTTGCCTATGTCTTGACCCTCATTAGTTGGATAGCACAATGCACCAAACACACGAAGGAAAGATAGATTAGGTTTTGTTGTGGACAAGTTCATATGGAGTTTTTCCATGAATAGTGTGAATCGGGGAACGATTTTGTGTGTAGCATGCGGTGGCAATTGCTTGACCCGGAGAAACATTGGAACCTTTGAGTAGATCATCATTGTTCTAGCGGCTTCAACAAGAGTACGATTTAGTCTTTCAACTACACCGTTACGCTGAGGGGTTCGTGGAACACTTCTTTGATGGTCGATTCCAACGCTTTCATAGAATTCACTAAGTTGTTTGTTGACAAACTCGGTTCCATTGTCTGCTCGATAATTACGACGGTTTTGTTTAGTCTAACTCGCAATGTTTGATGAGTTTGATGATGATATCGAGTTTCATCCTTTGTCCTTAAGAACTTGACCTGGTGAATCTAGAATAATCATCAACCACAACTAACACATATTTCTTCCCAAAGATATTCTCGCACCCTCATTGGTCCACATAAATCCATATGAATCATATGAAGAACTTACGTGACGAGTTAGTAGGTTTGGGTTTATGGGCATACTTCTGCTTTTTCCCAATTGACATGTCAATGACGAGATGATCCTTTTCATACTTTAGTCTAGGTAAGCCTACGACTAAGTCCTTTCTCGGAAAGATCGTTGATGGTGCCAAGTTCAAGTGATTGAGACGACGATGCCATAACCATGACTTTGTTTTGAAGCCTTAGATAACAAGCGATTGGAGAGGCTCTCATCATGTCATCGATAGAGATGGTGTAAAGGTTTGAGCCACGAGTTCCTTTCAACAGTTCCTTACCATTAAGATCTCTAACAAAGGGTATGTTTTCTCAAGGCTACTTCAGATCGAATCACGAAATTGACCAGCAGAGAATGATTATGACCTAAACCTTCCACATAATACACTGGAGATGACACTATCACCAACAACATAATCTCCATAACCCATAATGCACCGAAATGATCATTACCAAATCTATCATCCCGATGAATTTGCTCACGAAGTTCATGAGCCGTGACCGGTCTCCAATCATATGCTTGGAGCACTGAGTCCAGTACCACGAGCGATTTGAACGATCTGCGGTTGAACATGAGACAAGAATGGATAATCGGATAATTGGGATCCCCATGCAAGAATGGGTTCCATATGGTTAGTAGCAGTTGGAACACCCACATCGTAGATAGAAGCATTCATATCGAGACGGTGAGGTAATGGAATCATTGTGAATAGATGCAATACTAGTGTCAGTATTGGCCTGTTTACATGTGACCACTTCTTAAGGGAATAGTTCTACCAAGAGGCATCCATTTTCTAGTGGGCATTATCGATTGGTCTTATGACCAACAGGTATCCAATAAAACCTATTCTCATGAATGTTCTTCCCGTGGGTTTCCATTGTTTTCTAACTTTCTTTCGCTTATGCCTTTTAGCCTTTTTAGCATGATTTTAGCATTAACAATATTAATCGGACAATTAACATCATTAGGCAAAACATTGACACCACATTCATGATTAGAAATGTAATTCAAGCGATCATCAAGACAAGGTTTGCAAATAGTATCGAATTGAATTAATTACATGACGCCTATGGCTAATACTAGAATCAACACGATTCGCTTTATTCAATTCAAGCTTAAAGTTCCTAGATTGTTCTTCTACTCTTTTCCAAAGGCACATTCTTAGCTTGCGAGGTCCTATCATTCCTTGTATTGTCTTGAGACTTTGACCCGCCTCCTTTAATGTCACCGACACTCTCAGTAGGGAATGGGAACATTAGTTTGTTTTACTACTCTTTGCACCACTGTTTAGATGTCTTTGGGATCGAACTACATGCAGTGTACTACGGTTCACACTCTTAAAACTAGAGGTACCGAGATTTGTACTCCTAGAAGGCACGCTGATTTCTCTTTCTTAGCATTGATGGATCTAGAATCGACCCTTTAACGGCACACTACGGTTCACATTCAAAACATTGGGAATCGAGTGCATATCATACTTGGTATTAGGCATTGAGCATGGAATCAAAGGATTAACTCTCTCACCTAAAGACTTTGGGCATATTGTGATCAAGCATTCTAAGATTTCTTGAGATCGTTTGGCATATAAGCATGCATGTCCAATTGCATTATCATGAGGTTTCTCTAGCTTATCCTCTTCAACGATCTCACGCAGGCATTCTAAGCAATCCTTAAGGGATGAGAAATATGTTTGAATGGCAAGTTTGTTGTTCCTTAGATGAGGGGACATATGTCACGGATAAAGCATATTTATTACCGAGTGAGCCTTAGATACAACATTCTCCCCATTGATCATTGGCATTTTCCCTTTACCCGACTCTTGATTCTCAATTTCCTTTTGCAATGAAGTTATTTGTTCGTTGTTTTTGTTCTGAGTGACTTTAATTGATTCAAACAACTCATTGAAGTGACGTTTAACCTTTTCATTTTCTTCTAGAAAACTTTCGTTTTCCTTTTGTAAAGCATTTACTAGGTTTTGAAGATGAAACGTTTGAGAATTCGAGAATCTAAAGACGGAGGCATTTGGGAGCTGTCATATTGTTTGTTTGACCCTTTAATTGAGTGATTTGGGCTTTCAACTTTCCGATCGTGTTGCACCGAGCTTGAATCATTCATCACGCTTTGTTAATTTGAAAATCGCATCAAACTCGAGCATCCAAGATGTCTTGACATTTGAAGTTTTGACATTTTCTTTAAGATGTTGATATTTTAGTTGTAAATTAAAATGCTCAACTTCTAGTTTAGAAAAATGTTTAACGAAATTTTCGTGATCATCCGTTCAATTTTCTCATTTAGTTTAGAATTAGTTTTTTCAAGCTCAATGACACGATCATGGGAGACTTTCGAGACACGATAATTCATGAAATTTGGAAGCATTAATAGAGCAATTTGAAGCGTTGAAAACACATCTTGAGCAACACATTCAAGAATAAGATTCTCATTTAATGTATGCAAGTTCTTTCTCTCAATCTCATTATATTTCATTGCACGCTCATAGTCACTAACTTCAACAACCATTGCATCAAATTCCTTTTCCATTCCATAATATCGCTTTCTATTCCTTTTAAGACTCTCAAAGTGATCTTTTAGAAGTTTAAAGAAGGGCATGACCTCACCAAATAACATTCTTTCATTTGTTCAAAACCCTTTCTCCTTGATTATACCTGGGTGTGATCCTTTTCTTGCAAGTTTTCTCAAAATCAACAAATAGTTGAAATATCACATATTGGCTAATTAATGTCTTGCTTTTAGTGGCAATTTTTCTAGGTACAAGATGCATTGGTGTATTAGGAGGATACACAGCTGTTTCTAGGCATTTTCCAAAGGGAGGGTTGGTTTCAACAATATTTTCCGCTTCGTTTATCTAAATCCTTTTCCGTAAGACTTGTTCGGGAGTCAACAATGTCTCGAGGCTTAAACTTGTTCAAGGAAATCCAGTTTTCCTTCTTGTAATCATGAGGAGCGATAATTATGTTTTCTCTTTGCATTTAGGATCATTTTGTTTTTATTCATCTTTCCCTAGTGATTTCATTTGATTTCTTATCTTCCTCGGTGCACTCAATGCAACTAGGTTTCGCCTAGGCTTAAGGATTTCATCACCATCATAAAGCACCTTATGAGCATTTCTAGCCTTTTTAATTACCTCTGGATTCGGTTCCTCAACAAGGGAATGCTATGCTTATCGCTTAAGACTCGATGTTTGGTGACCATGTGAAGCGATCTGAATGGTGTTTCCTTGTATGTACAACTTGTTTTCAAGTTTGTTTTCAAAGTTTTCGATTAGAAAAATCTCTCAAGAGTTTTAATTCCTTTGCATTAAATTATTGCTTAAGCATTTTCACATTTTCTTGAAGTTCTTGTTTTGTTTAATTGTTTTAGAAAGTTTTCTTGCAAGGAATTTAATTCTTGTTTCAATACTTCTTCTCTAATCTTACTTTTTCTAATTCTTGTACTCACTTGGACATCCATTTCCCGCTCACGAGTGGTCAACTCAAATTTTGCACGTTGTTCATAAATAGCAACACGTTCCTTATAGGCATTTAGTTCGTAAATTATGGAATCATCGTGAGCACATGCGGTGTATTCATCAAAGACATAGTCATTGTTGATGCGAAGATGCATCACTTGGTACAACTTCACTTTCACTTTGTTTCACGTATTGATCGTATGGGACAATATTGTTATACCCATATCTTCAACATTTGATTCAATAGTTTCAGTTGATTGTACTTTGTCATGCATCCGCTGCACATCGACATCATCGTATAGTTTTAATACCTCGAGATGAGTTTGTCCTTGGATGGGCCACTTGTGGTGAAGAAGAGATCTTGGGAGAAACCATTGGAGAGATGCTAGCCATAAAGATTGTGTGTGCGATGAGGTCCATCATCTACATCGTAGTCGTATGCATCACGATCGGCGACTTGAAAGGCGTTCGATGATTGTGACCTATCTCTTGAATAGTTGCTCATCCACATCTCGCATCATAGGTCTTGGCATTGCCTCAAGAAGAAACAAAGAATTCCTCTTCATCCAACGCAGACACCATTGTCCCGAGCTTGTGCGGCAATATCTTATCTCTCGAAATGTCGGCGATGCATGGACGCTTTGGAGATGTGCGGTTCCTTGCAATGTGTCCTTCACCACCACGCTTATAGCATTTGATTGGCTTAGCTTGACCTTGGTTACCATTTCTTCCTCGATTACGTTGCCAACATAACCTCTCCCAGCTCCACCTCTTCCCCGATCATCTCTGTCTTTCTGAACTGGTTGCACCACGATCCTTCCATCTTTAACGGTGGCTTGATTATGTGGGTTAGATGCGCTCGAGGTTGTTGTTGGTTTGTGGGAGAGAATTCATGTTTTGACTAATGAGAAGAGCTAGTTGATTAATGATGTTACCCACGTGCATCATCATCGCCTTGTTTGAACATAGGATCGTGGATGAGTTTGTGATTACCATTACCCAAGGTATGACTTGTGATGCTTTGGTTGTGATTCCAATGTTTGAGTAGAAAGTCATTGAGTCATTAGACGAGCTTGTCTCTCCTCGGTTGGTTTTGAACCGATTGAGAATCAATTTTTCAAACATAGCATGTCTCTCATTCTCAAGGAGGAAGGCATATAGTTGCTCATAGTTTGTATTCTTCAATCCTTTAGTGAGTTTCACAACCGTGACAAACTTGTGCCATTCGGATTCATGTTGTTCACAAACTTTGAGTTCAAATTTAATATTAGGCATAGTCATTCGATGTTCCTCATGTCATTCACTAACTTATGAAATCTCACATAGTACTCATAGACACTCTCATCCGGTTTCATCTTGAAGTGCTCAAATTCGTCATAGAGTTGGGATTCTCTCCTTCCATAGTTAATTCGAACACGAGAGAAGCATCTTAACGTTGTCCCAAACCGCCTTTGCATCGGTGTTATGATTGATCGACTTGTAGATGTCTTTAGGGAGACCTTGAAGAACAATGTTTGAAGCCCCGATATCCGCATCGAATCTCTTTTCTCCTTATCATCAAGCTCATCATACATCTTAGGTCCGTCCATTCCTTAAGCAGAGTACCATCTTCATTAGTATCAAGTATGTCTCTAGTCGTCTCAACTCGATATGGTCCTTCATCAATGGATTTGAGAATATTGACACCATTTTCCTTTCCAAGGCAATACAATCGATTCGTTGAGCCCAAGAATCGTAGTCGATTCATCAAGCATGGGTGGGCGAGTATCTGAGCCACCGCTTGTACATCCTCGACAACAATGGAGATGACGGTAGGGACGTTGGTAGACATGTTAACAGATTATACGGGATTTTATAACTCTATGATTAAACCGGAAATAGATTCTTTCACGGGTTTTACTAAATCAAGAGAAAACCGTAAACACTCACTCAAGTCGCTGAAGATAATACACTAAGTCGCTAGAAATTAATGCACTAAGTCGCTAAGAATTAATACACTAAGTCGCTAACACTTAATTCGCTAGCCAACTAAGTCGCTAGAGTCCCAAGTCGCTAGACACAAAGCAAGTCGCTAAGTAGTAACTCGCTACCTCTCAAGTCGCTAGCAAAATTTTGGCGGTAATTGCTACCCAAGTCGCTAGAAATACAAGTCGCTAAAGAGCAACTCGCTATGCACCAAGTCGCTACCACTGTCGCTACTCGTGAGTGGAGAGTCCACTACTTGTACTTTAACTCGCTAGATCTAACTCGCTAGGTTTACAAGCGTAACTCGCTACAATTTTGTGAAGCAAGTCGCTATGAAGAAAGTTATCCGTGAACTAAGTCGCTAGCATGAAAACCTTATAAACATCACTTTTAACCCAAAACAACCCAACCAAGATGATTCAAGCTATCCAAATGAAAACCTAAGCACTTGTGATGATTCTAAACAAGAAAGTACTAACAAAATTCAAACTTTAACACAAGAAATCAACCAAATGATGCAAAACCACTAAACTTTTTCAAACTCAAAACCACCTAAAACCACTAGAAATCAAAGATGTGCAAGATGTGATCTAACCATGGCTCTTGATACCAATTGTAAGATATAACTTTCACATACATCAAACCATAACACAAAGTAGCATATAGATGGAATTCTAGAGAGAAAGTTAGAGGTTTAGGAACTTAGTGAGAGAAAGTGAAAGATATTATTATGAGCTCCAACTCTACCTGGGAGGTAGAGTATTTATAGTCTTACATAAAACGCCACACTTTGGGCTGTGGATCAGGCATACAGTGGGTAAAGACCCGTCCGTCCTCCACGGTGTTACTTAACTAAATACTACTAAACTTAAAATGAACTACGACTACGAGCTTTCTAACGATTACATATACTTGAGGTGACCGACTCTTTAATACCGGGAATTTCTAATTCCTAACACAGAAGATGAAGGAGTTCATCGAAATACTTCCAACACTCATAACCCCAATCAAAGGCGAAGTGTTGTTTATGTACCTGGCATCCTCAGCGGAGAGTATTAGCGCGGTCCTTATGGCGGAGCGAGACAAGCGACAGATACCCATTTACTTTGTTAGCAGGGTCCTACAAGGAGCGGAGATCAACTATCCAACATTGGAAAAGTTAATACTCGCCTTAATTTACGCAGCAAGGAGGCTCAAGCGCTATTTCGAGCCCATCCATTCTGCCTTAACCGATAAGCCACTAAAGCGGATCTTGTCGAAACCCGAAAAATGCGGGAGGGTGGCTAAATGAGCTCTTGAGCTCGGAGAACATGAAATAGAGTTTAAAGGACGAACTCTATCAAAGGGCAAATTCTTGCGACTTTTTGGCGTAAACACCTTCCGAGCCCGATGAGGAAAAGGAAGAGCCCAAAACTAACCTTTCTCAAGTGCAGGTGAATGGAATCTTTACACGACGGAGCATCCACTCGACGGCTCCCGAGCGAGTGTCTACGTCGGGTCACTCTCGGGGTAGGAGCATACATACGCTCTTCGGTTTGAGTTCGAAGCCACAAATAACGGCGGTAATCTGACGCTACTAGCAATACTCGATTAGCCAAAGATATTGAGGTCAAAGCTCTCATTGTTGTAGACTCCCAATTGGTCGCAAACCAAGTGGCAGGTTCCTACGAAGCAAGGCAACCCGTCATCGAACAGTACTTGGAGAAGATGAAAGAGATGCTAGAAAACTTCGACTCCTACACCATCCAACATGTTCGTAGGAACCAGAATAAAAAGGCAGACGCACTAAGCAAGCTAGCTTCAATGGCCTTCGCTCATCTTACTAAGGAAGTGCTCATAGAAGTCCTTCCTGAAAGATCCATTGTTCTCAAAGAGGTTGCTGACGTGATTCAAGAAGAAGGAGAGACATGGATGACCCCCATAAGGGAATATTTGATAAGTGGTCTTCTCCCTGAAGATCCCAAGCTTGCAAGGAAGATTCGAGTTAAGTCCCCGCAATACCGGCTAATAGGGGAAACCCTATATAGGAGGTCATTTTTGTCACCTTGGTTACGATGTGTGGGCCCCAAGCAAGCTTCGAGCATCATCTCTAAAGTCCATGAAGGATCTTGCGGTCTCCATGCAGACCCCGCCGCTTGTCTCAAGATAATGAAGTTGGGCTACTATATGGCCCTCGATGCACAGGGACGCATCCGAAATCATTCTCAAATGTGAAGCTTGTCAGATACACTCAAACGTTCCAAAAATGCCGAAGCAAGACATGACAAGTGTGCATCCGCATGACCCTTCTCTCAGTGGGGCATCGATATTGTAGGGCCTATGCCTATAGCGCCCGGAGGAGTCAAGTTCTTGCTGGTAGCGATTGACTACTTCACTAAGTGGGTGGAAGCGAAACCCCTAGCCCCTGTAACAGGAAGACAGATCGAGAAGTTTGTATAGGAGCACATTATTTGCAGATTCGGAGTACCCCACATCATCATATCTGACAATGGGAAACAGTTTGCGAAGGAGTCTTCTCGACTTCATCAAGGGCTCAACATAAAACAATCTCGACATCCGCTCTATCACCCGCAAGGTAATGGACAAGTGGAGGTTACAAACAGAGACATCATCAAAGGGATCGAGAAAAGGCTAGGTCGAACTCATCATGGATGGGTGGACGAGCTCCTCAAGTCTTATGGGCTCACAGGACACATCCTAAGTCAAGCAACGAGAGAAACTCCTTCACCCTAACATAAGGAATGAGCGATCATCCCTTCAGAACCGATTGTACACACGGAGCGTGTGGCAACGTATGATGCCTCCCAAAATGATGAAAGGATCAGGAAAATCTTGATCTACTAGAAGAAAGAAGAGAAATAGCCTCCATCCGGAGAAGCAATACACAAGCATAAGATTGAAGGCTACTATAACAAAAGGGTCGACCTTCCACTTTCAAGCTCGGAGAATATGTGTCATACCTCAACAAAGTGCAAGCAAAGCAGTGTCGGGGAAAGCTGGGACCAACTTGGGAAGGACCCTACATGGTAGCCGAGGCCTCAAAGAATGGAGCCTACAACCGGCCACCCTTCTCGGAGAACCCATCGACAGGACATGGAATGGTACGAACCTTCGAAAGTTCTATGTTTAAGAAGTACTTTAACTTTTTCTTGTAATCAAAAGCTTCTCAAGGGAAAGCACACATTATTGGTAGTTGTCTTTGTTTTCATTTCAAAATGATGTAATCCTCTACCAATTCAATGATAAATAAGACATTTCCACAAATCTCTTGCTTCGCTTTCTTAAACACAAAGATTTGTTCACCAAGTCGTTAATGAGTTTCAATGTCGAATGGCTTGGGGTGTAGTACATGCCTTATCATTTAAAGCCAACTTAACATTCATATTAACTTTCCTAGTAGTTTTTGGCGCTTGTAAATTTTTTTTTACAAAGCCATGCTATGTAAAGGATTTGAGATAGAGTGGGTCGCGACCCTCTGTCAATGGCCAAGTTGGCCATTATATTCTTGGTGTTGTAATTTACACACAATGAGGTTGTTGAACCTTAGGTTGTAAAATTTAAGCGTCGAAAAAATGGCGTACGAGAAGTTAACAAAACAAACATAACCTAAGTGTGTAGAGGTATGTCCTCTACACCATTGCATTCAAAATATGGGCTACTGCCCTTATACCTGCATGAGGAGCCTAGGCTCCAGTCAAATTGTTCTTGGCCCATGGCCATACATCACAAGCATTTAAATTGTTTGGGAAACAAGACACACATTGTCACATAAAATAAATTGTCTTAAGGGTACATGCCACCCTTTGGAACCAAATTACTGCTAACAGAGCAGCCTTCATTCTTGTTTCTTCTGGAGATGGAGGAGGAGGGTTGCACCGAGATCGGCTTAGTAGACATGGTCTTCTTGGTTGGAGTGGTAGGTTTCAGCTTCGCGGTTTCTTAGACAGAGGTCTTCGAGGGTGCCATTGGATCTTTGGTTGCCTCAAGAAGGAAGGAGTACTCAGTAGTTGCAAATGCATTTCCTACCTCATCATATTCAGCCTTCAAGTGGGACGGTAGCATTCAATCTTGGAGAGATCCACGGGCCACGGTTTTGGCGACCTCCTCCGAGCCAAACACCGTCCATGAAATAGGGTGATTTGATGACCTTCCACATCCGAGCTCCCAAATTATCACCGTGGTAGAGCTCCATGGCTATGTAAGGCACCACCTTTGAAACAACTTCGCACGATCTTTCTGCAAAGATCTTATACCTCATTTGCGGTCCGTCGATCTCCTCCTCAACTTTACCTCTACCTCTCCAAGCCTAACCTTGTCACTTTCCAACCCAAAGACATTTAGCCTCGAGAGCAGATTCGACCGTGAGAGTAATAACCTTGGCTTCTTCCCGCTTAAGATTTCCACGCCCACGGTCAACCGAGCTATCTTTTCTCGAAGGTCCCGGACGACGGGTTCTTCTCAACATTCCCTCAATCTCGCCACACTTCGCCCACTTGGCCACGGTTCTCGAGCAACTCCTCGGTCTTGGCATTCAAGTGGTTATCCATCACCGCCGCCTCGCAACCCCATTATCATGCATGTCACGTAACTTTTCAATAGACATGTTCTCTAGCATACTCTTCCACCGTGGAGGGTCACATGGTCAACAATCCGATGACAGCTAAGGCGGGTTGGAAGCTCCTTTGTCTCTCGAAGACCCACGAGCAACAAAATATATATGAGTTAGCATAATAGTTATATTTTAACTTCACAATGTCTCATAAGACAAAATACTTACCATGAACCTCAACGGATTCATCGGGTAATTCAAGGCGACTTGACAAACTTTTTGCCCTGCGGTTCTCCGCTTCACAACTCTACTCCCAGAGGTAGGCAGGGGATTCTTCCTTTTGTTGGTGGATTTCACAGTCTTGGCCGCTGTCCCTTTCCTACTCTTGAAGCCTATCAGCTATTCCTGTTGAACCAACGATGGGGAAATCCACATCAGCAGGATCGTCCGAGTCAACAATGTTCTCCACCAGTTGGGATGGAACCTCCAAAGCAAGTTGCGGGGGTGCTGATGGAATAGGCTCTGGCTTCAGAATGCTTACCTCATTGTTGTTTACAGATGTTGAAGGGGAGCCAACACCATAAGACTCCTCAGCCTTCTCCGCGGGCACGAAACTTAGATCTTCATCAAATTCTTGGAACATGAAGTTTCGAACGACATCTCTCAAAATAGAAACATAAAGAAATAAATATCGCTACACATTGGTCCTACTTAAATAAAAGTGGATAAACATACTTTGTCCTTGGTATATGATCATAGGCTTTGGGGACCCTCTCAACTCGAGCAATCCCACCATGTATAAAATGGCTTCGGGAATACTTACACATCTACGTGTATTTGACCAGCGTTGATAACAAGGATCACTCCGAACCTCGTAGGCGGGGGTCATTATACCGCTTAGCATTAAACCTATTTTCCTTGTTCAAGCCTCAATATGTAGGGGAACAATAGTGTCTTGCACGTAGAAAAGCTACCTTCCAACCCGATATGTTTGTGCACACTTTCCCAAACAGGTTGGGTACATCTGCCTCAGGTCTTTTTGCTAGTGTTAACCAATTGCCCCCAGGGTACAAGTTCAAGAATCCTCTTAAAATTGTTAATGTTGGTTCATATCCGTAGGCTTTGCACATCACTATGAATGTGGTTAATTTGGCAAAACCAAAGGGATTGAATCTAGAGATATGAACTTTGTAGTACTGCATAAATTCTAAAATCAATGGGTGCAACGGAATCCTAAGGTTTGAGTGACTAAATGCATGGGTATACAACCCTACGAAACCTGGAGGGGCATCAAAGATACCCTAAGTGGGTTTGGGTAACATCACTTTATGTTCTATTGGAATAGGATAATCGGCTAAGTTATCATGTAAATCTTTAGCAGACAAAGTGCATTTTGTTGTTTTATAATAAACTTGAATCCATGTTCTTATTTTTAACAAATATGACAAGAAAAGAGAAGCACTTACTTTGTTTTCAAGATGGCGTACTGGAAAAGATTATCGTGTAAAATTATCTGAAGAGAGTAAAATGAGTTAGGGTTTTATCTACCCTCTTTTATACTCTCTTTTGACTCTATTATCCACCGCACACGTTTCCCCACATTTACTCTTATCCGTGTAGATTTTAAAATTTAAAATCGAGAAGACTTTTGGTCTCCGGGTATTATGGGAAGTTGTGATTCCTGTAGCGGGTAGTGATAATGATTACGTAGCATTTATTGCGCTTCACGATTCTTGCGCAGCTTTCTCCCAACTAGTATGTTTCGCAGCGGGATGATGTTTTTCGAAAGATGAAGTCGAAGCAATGTCTCCTCGCTCATATACATCACTTTCGACCGGGGCTTGATGATGTACCCTCCGAGTAACTCAAGGACACTCCTCCGAGATGTGTCAAATCCCTTCCATACGAAGGCCCAAGTTAGGATTCAAATATCCATAGGCGTCAAACCATTTGTTGGTGCGAAGGTTACCTAAGGAATTCACCATTCGATGCCTAAGCCCTTCTGGTATGGTGACGAAGGAACAATGGATAAGGAACCTCCCGACTTAGTCAAACCCACGATCTCCTCTCTCTCTCTTGCTTCCCGTCAAGTCCGAGCGTGGTCACTAACCCCAGCGGTGACCCACAATCATGGGCGCCCCATGATCTCCGACATTCATGAAAGAGTACCTCTAACCATATTTCTTCCACTATAAATAGGTTAGACGGGCAATGGTTTATGGTATGCTCATTTCACACTTATCTTTTACTTACACACACTTATATAACCATAACTCATACTTACTCTCACGGAGGTGGTTCGTGGTCCTACCTGCGCAATCACTGACGTAGTATCTTAGTATTTCTTATTCTTAGGTTACAAAGTAGTCTTGGCTGGAACATACACCCTCATTACTTTGATCCTCATCGAAGCCTCGGTAGTGCAATCTTTGCACAATCAAACTCACAGTAATATGTAAAAGTATAAAGTACTTTTGAATGTAAATGTAAATAGTTGAGCATGTATCTCCCCCAAAGAATTAATAAACAAGTATAAAAACTGGGCTATGAACTTACCTCGATGTTACAGTAGTCTGGATGGAAACAAATGAAGTAAAGCTGATAAACTGCTCCGACTCGTGACCTGAGTTAGTATATCATGTTTTTAGTGTCAAGTTTATGTGATAACGATGCTTTATCGTTAGTTAGGTAACATGAAGTCTCTTCAAAAATTAGCAATACTTATATTTCTTATTTTTATGTTAAATATTTTATGTTTCCAAAATGCTATAATTTACAATTTTAAATATTTACGGTTTTTACCCTTGCACTTTCAAAATGACACTTTAAACCCTCAACTATGGGTTATTGACAAAATTAGCCCTTGTATAATTAACTCAGAGAAATTACATTTTAGTCCAAGAAAACTTTATCTTACAAAAATTACAATTTTTATGCTTGAAATTTTATAAGAAAAATTCACCTGTTTTTGGCCTAAATGGATAAAAGTATGGGTAACTAAAAGTGAGGCCTTAAAATATTTTTACTATGTTCTTGATACGTTCAAGATTTTGTCCGGTGATCTTTCTAATGGTTCAAACTAGAGGTCTTAAGCTTTTACGGTTTGGTCGCAGTGATTCTCCAAAGTAGGGGGTTAGGTGCCTTTTGTTGGTTTTGGGTGATATCAAGGCCAAATGAGGACAAATTTTCCACGAGGCAAGCTAGTGTTTTTACAACGCATTTGCCACATCAAACACTTTGCTATAAGCTCTTCTAAATGGTATAAGTCTCATGTCCTAGTTATCTTTGATTAGAAAGATACAAGTCCACAAACATGGCCACTTGGCCACGACGCGTTTTATGAAAATATCAGTTTTAACCCCTTAACTTTTACGGGGTCACCTAGAGATGTTGTAATATGTTTATTAACTCTTTTTAAGTTATTTCCCATTCTCCTATAACTCCCACGACTCAATTTTTGAAAAATGTACACAAGCCTATTTATGAAAATTCCCGCGAGTCACCCTCGTTGTGGTTAATTATAAACTAGACTATAAGTGTTTTTAGAGACGTTATTGGAGCATTAACAACTTTGCAGCAAGCCCTTTAAAACGGTGTAAACGTCATACTTTGAAACCCTTTAATTAGCAAAATATTAATTACGGAAAAGGGCTACTTAGGCTATTCTTGCCAAATTGTCCCGTGTTTTTCCCATATACCTATTGCAAGGGACTTTGGTGTTTAGGAATTTTGGCCCAAATGAAGTGCGGTTTTAAGCATGAAAACTAGGCTTTTCAACCACGTTATGGGGCGTTTAGAGTTTCCTAGGTGGTGTTTAAAGCGGTACTTTGATTGACCCTAATACCTTTGACATGATGTAAATAAATGGGCTGTAGGGGTCAAACATATATATAACATTTGCTCAACCCGTGCACCGAGTTTTGAAGAAAACGCCGTTCGGAAAACTTTCGTGCTTTAACTTTTTCATGAAACGAGCCGAATGCCTCGAATACCACTTTTATGGTGGTTACCATAACTTTTGACTCGTGTACTATGATTCACTTGCAATCGTCCCAAAGTAAGATCAACTTTCTCAAAGTAAACTATTCGACACTTGAATCGTATCACTTTCCAAAGTAAACTATTCGACCCTAATGGGGTATCATGAATATCTACTTGGGATAAGACCAAATGCGCTAGAGAATTAGGCACAATTCTTTAACCCTTTCACTAATAAGTGTTTAGGTTCTTTGTTTGTATTCAAACGTATTTTCTCTCGTGTTTTCATCCGAAAATGATCTCCTATTTATAGGAAATACTCTTGGCTAGTCAATGGAATTATGAGTATTAATCGCCCATTAATAGCCTCATAATTATCCCCATATAGTCGTTAGTGGTTACATGACCAATTAATCATGGTCATAATGCGCTTTAAACCGCCACTTGAATAGGTCAAAACCGCTACAAGTTGTACCATCATCAAGATTTCATAGTGCCATTAGTGGTTACACCGCTTCAGTGGAAACACCACCGCTTCGATGTAAACACAACTTCATGAGACACCACTTCTGGAAACACCACTCGCGGTGGATACACCATATCGCTGTGGAAACACCGATAATCGATGGTAACCACAACAATACTTTCACCAAGCACTACCAATACAAACCACTACAAGAGTCGTGGTGTTCATGGACCTTATGGGTGTACACCTGCACCTCCTAACCCATTACAAGGTGTGAACTAATCCCACAAGTGCACTAAATTTTCCAACAATCCTCCCCAAATTTAGTTCACTTCCTTTGCATGAAAACAAACATCAAACAAAACATGTGCATAAATGAAAATGTCATGAGGATTGAATTTCCATCTTAGTAATTACACGCTCAAATATTCGAGAATCGTGGTGTTCTAAGAATTGAACCCTTCAACCCATTTGAATACCAAGATAACTACACACAAGCTTTCAAACACTTATCGCCTCCCGACACTATACAAGCCATGTGTCCATATCCAAATTCATAAATGTTGTAGAAACTAAAGTCCAAAGCTTCCTCAAGCGGCAAAACTTCAACATTTACATAGGTGGTTCCTCTTTAGTCATGCTCCCGCCAAGCACTTTTTCAAAGAAAATTAACCATTAAGTAAAGACTTCATCCTCCTTTCAAAGAGTTCCGAGCACAACCTTGGGATGTAAATAAAACATGTGCTCCACCATCGAATGTTCACTTTCCACATTGAACTCGGCTCCCAAGTTTCCTTAGGAGGAGTTGGGTGTCCTAGCATTCAAGTGACTAAGTTGGACTTAAACCCATCCCTTTAGCGACTTTATAACCAAGTCTCTAGCCAAACCCTTCGTCAAGTGATCAACTAAGTTCGTTGAGATCTAACAAACTCTATAGATACCACCCCATTCATGATAAGCTCACGAATCATGCTATGCCCGACACCTAAGTGTCTAGACTTACCATTGTACATTTGGCTATAAGCCTTAGCCAATGTAGTCGCACTATCACAACGGATAGAAATAGGTGCTATAGGTTTAGGACACAATGGAATCTCAAGAAGCAAGTTTTTCAACCATTCAACTTCTTTACCAAAGAATGCCAAAGCCACAAATTCAGATTCCATTGTTGAACCGGTGATGCAAGTTTGCTTCTTGGATGCCCAAGAAATTGCACCTCCACCAAGTAGGAATACCCACCACCGGTAGATCTAATTGTCTTCGCAGTTATCGATCCAACTTGCATCGCTGTATCCTTCCAACATCGATGGGTAACCAATATATGAGAGACTATAATCCATAGTTCTCTTCAAATACTTCAATACCCTTTGAACTCGCTTTCGTTGATGAGCACTAGGTTACTAGTATACCGCTCAATTTTCCCACCGCAAAACCAATGTCGGTCTTGTACAAGTCATGGCATACATCAAGCACCAATTACCCTAGAATACTCAAGTTGAGATACGCCTTGCCATTATTAGGCATCGCCTTCTCACAGTATCCATAGGTGTACTCACAGAGTACAATCAAAGTAATTGAATTTCCTCAAGACCTTCTCAATATAATGAGACCGAGAGATAGAAATTCTTTTACTTTCATGTTTAATCCTTATACCAAGGATAACATCGCCTCCCCATGTCTTTCATGGAGAACCTTGATGACAAAAATTCCTTTGTCAAGTCAACTTGATTTTGGTCACCAAAGATCAACATGTCATCAACATATAGACAAATGATGACTCTTTACCGATTCATCAAATTTGCTATATACACATTTGTCATCTTGGTTAAGAACATAACCACTAGACAAAACCACTTCATCAAACTTTTGATGCCATTGTTAGGTGCCCGCTTAAGTCCATAAAGAGACTTAATCGCTTTTACACCTTGTTTTCATTGCCGTGCATGATGAAGCCCCGAGGTTGGTTCATATAAACCTCCTCTTCCAATTCACCATTCAAGAAAGTTGTCTTCACATCCATCCGATGAATAATCGATTGTGAATAGATGCCATAGCAATCGCCAGCCTTATGGTATCGATACGAGCCACGGGGCATAAGTATCAAAATAGTCTATCCCGACTTTTGTTTAAAGCCTTGAATGACTAGTCTAGCCTTGAACTTTTCAATAGTTCCATCTACCTTCATTTTCCTTTTGAAAATCCATTTGCAACCTAAAGGTTTGCAACTGTGTGGTAGATCAACCAACACCCAAGTGTTGTTCCCATGATGGAATCCATCTCATCATTGATTGCTTCTTTCCGTAAAGCAATATCCGGGACTTCATTGCTTCTTCAAATGTCTTGGGATCATCCTCAACAATGAAGCAATAGGAGTATTGGTCGAGACCTCATCCCTTGTTCCTTCAACTAAATACACTTGAAACTCGTGTCCAAATGACTTTGGAGTCCTAACCCTTTGCTCTTTCTAAGCATAGGTTCGTGTTGTTGAACCACAACCTCATCGGGGACCACCGATGGTTCATCATCGTGGACCTCGATACACCAAAGTCATGAGTTCCATTAGGAATCCTCATACTTGGTCTAGGGACCGATGAGAATCTATTCTCATCAAAGTTTGCATCCCTTGATTCAATTATGGAGTTAATTGAAACATATTCATTAGGTTCAATAACATAGAACCTAAAAGCCTTGGAATGCTCAAGATATCCAACAAAGATGCAATCAATGCCTCTTTCACCCAAAGTTTTCAACTTTGGATCGTGGAGTCTTACAACAACCCTACAACCCCAAACCTTGAGATAGTTCAAGTTGGGTTTCCTTTTAGTCCGAGTTCATAAGGGTAACCTTGTTCCTTTTGTTGGGAACCCTATTTAATAAATAGCAAGTCGTTAACATAGCTTCACCCTGTAACCCTTGACTCACCCCTAATAGGACAACATGGAATTAACCATCTCCTTCAAGACTGCTTTTTCTTTCGTAAATACCATTTTGCCGAGGAGTATAAGGGCGATCGTTTCATGGATTATACCAACAGATCGAAAATACAGAGTATCCATGTACTCACCTCCCCTATCAGTCCTTAATCTTTTGATCAAAGACCCAAGTTGTAATTCAACTTCAGTTTTAAACACTTTGAATTTATCTAATGCTTCATCCTTAGTATGCAACAAATAAACATAACAGAACCTAGAAGCATCATCAATAAATGTCACAAAGTACTTCTTATTCCCCAAAGATGGAGTGGCATGCAAATCACACAGGTCACTGTGAATCAGCTCTAAGAGCTCAGTCTCACGACTAACACCCTGAAAGGGTTTCTTAGTTATCTTGGTCAACATGCAAGTTTTACACTTTTCAGTGTCCATGTCAAATGCTGGGATTAACCCATCCTTAGACATATCTTGCATTCTCTTATAGTGTACATGGCCAAGTCTAGCATGCCAAAGGTTAGATTCACCGTCATTGGTGGTCACAAAGGTGAATTAACATTATCGATGGAAACAGATAAACTATCGGTGGAAACATTAAGCCCGAACATTTGATTACATAAATAACCAAAACCAATAAAAACACCACATTTAGACAAGACAAATTTATCGATTCAATAACTTGTTTATATCCATGATTATTCAAAACACTACTTGAAACCAAGTTCTTCCTTATATCGTGAACATGAATAACATTAAACAAAGTTACAATCTTTCCGAACTAAACTTAAGATCTACACAACCATGACCATGCACCAAGTGTCATTGACTCATTTCCCATGTGAAGAATAGAACCATCATTCGGTGACTCATAAGTCTTGAACCGCCTTCTATCTTTACACACATGAACTGTTGCACCGAGTCAACCCACCACGCAACATCATCATCCCGCACATAATGAGATTCAGTACATATGTAACATAATAAATCGAAAAGACTTATTAACCATATTCGACCTTTCGGTGAGTTGGAAGAAACACCACCCCCGAACCATTAGTGCCGATCCATTGGCTTTACCACCAACTTTAACACCCTTGCAATCCCTTTTAATGTGACCGGTCTTGCCACATTTCCAACAAGTAGGTGTTGCCTTCTTGTTAGGATCCGCCTTGTGTTGTCATGATATTTGCGCTTGCCTTTGTTGTCATTGTACCGTGGAGTTGTTATGCTCCACCATATTGACAACAGATGCACCAAGAGAATTGCTACTCTTTGGCTTGTCATTATCCCGCACCTTGAGAGATTCCTCAATGCGCAGATGATCGCCTAACTCAACCGAGTTAACTCCTCTTTATTATGTTTCAAGGTATGCTTGAAATCTTTCCAAGAAGGAGGAGTTTGTCAATTACACAAGAGACCGAAATAGACTCATCCATGTGCATATTGTGTTGTGTAAACCTTCCAAGTATTCCAAGAAGTTCATTGTATTGTTCCATAACCGGTCTTGAATCACTCATTTTGTAATTTGTGAAATTACTAACAAGGAACTTCTTACTTGATGCATCCTCACCATATATTTGGCATCCAAGGAGTCCCACAGCTTTGGAAGATTCAATGTTTTGATAAATATCAAACAGGAATCGACATACCATTGAGAATTAAGCCTCTGCATATGTAGTCATCATTCTCCCATTTGCTCCTCCTCCGATCCGCTCCACAAGAGCATCATCATCACCATCATCGTGATTGGTGTGGTTAGCACATAAACCACACTCATGCTTGACAAAAGAAGTGCATCTTCTTCTCGCCACCTCCTAAAGTCCACCCTTCAAACTTATCAAGCTTGGCAAAGTTTGAAGCCATGTGTTTCATTGCAACAGTTGCCATTGATTATCACTAAATAGTTTACTTTGATTGTTGGTGGTTATTCGTCCCAAAGCAGGGTAAGATAATCAACTTCAGCAGAAATGCTCAACTGCTCGCAGAAAACAAAACTAAGGTCAAGAGAATGAATACCACTTGGTGGTTACCGGATATCACTTGAATCGTGTGATCACTTTCCAAAGTAAACTATTCGACCCTAATGCTTGGGTATCACGAATATCTACTTGGGATAAGACCAAATGCAGTTAGAGAATTAGGCACAATTCTTTAACCCTTTCACTAATAAGTGTGTAGGTTCTTTGTTTGTATTCAAACATATTATCTCTGTGTTTTCATCTGTAAATAGGTCTCTTATTTATAGGAAATACTCTTGGCTAGTCAATGGAATTTTGAGTATTAATCGGCCCATTAATAGCCTCATAATTATCCCCATATAGCCGTTAGTGGTTACATGACCAATTAATCATGGTCATAATGCGCTTTAAACCGCCACTTGAATAGGTCAAAACCATTACAAGTTGTACCATCATCGCATTTCATAGTGCCTTCGGTGGTTACACCGCTTGGAAACGCCACCGCTTCAAATGTAAACACAACTTCGTGAGACACCACTTCGGAAACACCACTTCAATGGAAACACATCGATGTGGAATCGCTCGATGGAAACACAACGATAATCACTGGTAACCACAACAAGATTTTCACCAAGCACTACCAATACAAACCACTACAAGAGTCGTGGTGTTCATGGACCTTATGGGTGTACACTCCGTACCTCCTAACCCATTACAAGGTGTGAACTAATCCCACAAGTGCACTAAATTTTCCAACATGAGTGAGTTTAATGGACTTACTTAATGGTTAATTTTTATAGTTTCTCCCTTAGCCAATATCACAAAACAAAAAGGCTATTATGCATATGCTCATTTTATAGAAAATTTACATAAACCATGTTCCAACTTTAATTTTACATGATATGAGTTTATTATCCAAAGTGAGTGATAGTAAATGTGTAAAAATGGTTCAAGAAAAGAGTTGGAACACTTACAAGTTGTGAGTTGCCTAAACCGTAAAAAGCGACTAATGGTTGCTAATGATCTTCACCTAAGCTCTAGATTAACCTTTCCTTACACTAATTAGAGTTAAATTTCAGAATGTTTGGTGAGTATGGAAAATATTTATGGTGCGTGGGATGTGTGAGGGATATGATATAATGTGTGTGTTGTATGGGACTTAAAGAGAAGGGGATATGGGGCGTTTATATAGGCAAGGGAAGTGCATGGTTTTCCAAGTGCTAGGTCACCATGTCTCACAAGTGAAGAGACATGGTGAGGTGTTCCAATACACATGGGAGGTTCATGTGGTTTCAAGGGGACATGAAGAGGTGTGGTAAAACTCTAGCCAAGAGTTTTACCCACCAAATGTGACTAAGGTAAAAACCCTTGGTAAAAGGGTGATGTGTGAATATTAGGTGCAAGTCAATCAATTGTGGCTAAGGTTTTAACAAGTAATACTAGGTAATTAAGATGTAACTAGTTTAGTTCATTTTTAAACATGGTAATTAAGTGGGGCGTTAGGCATTAAGGGTAGTACTTAGGGCTTGCATTGTTATACCTATTGTGTAAATGGTATTTACATAGTTAAGTTTCTAATTTACTTTAGGTAAAATATAGTTTAGGTTAATTTACATGCAAATAATAAAAGTAAAGGCTTAAGTTTGGTGCATTGTTGTTTGTACATTAGCATTGTTTTGTTGTACTTACTAAAAATAAAATATATTTTTAAGGCTTGTGCATTATAGGGTTGTATCTTGTGCTTAAAAATTGGTACATTGAGGTTTATAATATAATTTATATAAGTATTAAGCTTGTATGCATTAAAGACTTGTACATATGCTTGAAAGACTTGTACATTAATATTTTGAAAATATATCATGTACATAAAATCATAGAGTTGTATATTAGGGCTTGTAACGGAAATTAAAGTATAGTTAGGTTCCGTGCTTTAATGACTTGTACACTAGGTATAAAATATTGTACTTTACCATTTATGAAAAAGCGTAGTTATAATAAATTAGGGTTTCATGTAAACTCAAATAAATGGTTAGCGTTTAACTTGAAAGTTTAATAATTGTACGTTAACGTAATAACGTTAAGTGGTAAATAAAAGTTGAAAACTTTCATACTTGACATATAAGGAATAAACTTAAGACATTCTGATGTTGGTGTGTGAGTTATGTCATATTAGTTAGTTGTTGTGATCAAATAAAAGGATATCGTTTCCTAAAAAAAATTGGATGTAGAAAATGGATAAGTATTCTTTCGTTAGGATATTATATTAGCTTAATACGAGGTGAAATTTACCGGTGGTTACAGTCTCACCCCCTTAAATTGAATCTCGTCCCGAGATTTAGTCCATGTTAAATGTTGAAGTAATGAGTATGAACTGTGGTTTCACTTGTGAAAGCTTATAAGTTAGAATTTAGTGTTTTTACATGTGAACAACATTATTCTAAAGGTCATATAAACTTAAGAAAATTTATTTTGAATGAAGATTGTTATTTTATAAGGGTCATCATGTTTTTGTAATTAATTTTGAAAATAACATGGTTCATAATAGTTTTTGAAAATCAAATTATTAACATCGAAAAATTTTCGGATGAGAGAAAGTTGTTAAACTTCAGCTTTTGTAGATGATGAATTAGTTTGTTCCATAGTAATGTGAACAGTAATTTCTAACGGTCATGAACAGTAACCCCCAACGGTCGTGAACAGTACCCCCAACGGCTACTTTTTCCTTTTATAAATACCCCATTTTAATCCTCATTCCTTCATACTAACTTTTCCAGCTACATTTCTCTTATCACACTTTAAAATGCCGCATATTATTACCATTGTTGCACTCGTGTATGTTGTAATATCTGCTATCTATTTAGCCAATGTCACGGATGAAGATTAGAAATTCTTGGCCGTGGTCTTAGTGATTCTTGTACCACTCGTGGTCCTAGCCATCGGCGTGGATAAATTATGGGGGTAATAGCATTGTGTTAGGAATAAATCTTTATTTTATTTGCATTATCGTGTAATCTTTATCTTTTTTTGAGGGTAATAAACGTATGTGTTAGCACTCATGGAGTTGCGTCTTGTGTTGGTTGTTGGGTCGAAACCCAATACGCTTAATGGTGTGTTTGTTTATGTAATATAGGCCGAGGCCCGTTTTAATCTAAATATGGGTTGTGTTTGTTTGTTTTACTAATGGGTTGAAGCCCACTTTTCGTTATTAAAAGGAAGCATTTAATATTGTTTATATATTGAGCTACGTCTCTTGTTATTCCATTCACCATGCTTAATAACTCTTTTATATTTGTTATACGAATAATCAAGATATCGCATCCACCATGATTCTCGCCTCATAGGTGTAGTCGTGTTTTTCATTATCTTGGCGGATCAACCAATTGGCGATACCATACCTTATTTGGTGATTTTTTTAACATTAGCACTACCGATGCTAATTATATCATTATGTATTAATATTCATGGATTCTAATGTAATAACGGTTTATTTGTGTTTTCCATATATCCTTGGGAATTATTGTGATCCTCGAGTTTGTACTTATATCATTTCAGATACAAATAAGCCCACTTATTTATAATTCATTATTTACATAGAGAGGCGTCCCAAACAATGTAAATAAAGAAATGTAAACTTATGGTTCGGCGATTCACAATTTCTTTATTTAAATAAAAAGGTGTCCCAATCCTTTCAAATAAATACATTGTAAGTCATCCTACTTAAGAATTTATGCATTAACATTCGTTCTTAACTGATGAGTTACAAGGAAATTTGGGTGTTCTGGGAGTACGGAAAGAGTGTTTTCACTTATTATTTAGAGATGGAAGTAAGAATATCAAGGAAAGTTGCCAAAATAGTTGGTGAGTATATATATTTAGTGTAAATAAGATAAGTAGGAGAGACCATTGTAATTGGTTACAATGTCTTGAGAAGGTTTCATAAATTTGAAAAACATAAAAGTAAGTACATGCTTGGGGAAATATGATTAAGTCATAATGCCTTAGAATAGGCATATACATGTATGTTTGTTTTGTGTAAAGTGATCAGAAGTACATATCAGTATACTAAAGTGTTTGTATAGCATAAACTGTCTAAAAGTCACATAATTACATGGAGGATGGAAGGCACGGAGAGCGAAAGGCTATAAAATGTTTTTGTGAAAAAGTAGTTATAGTTTATGTCTCAATTAGACCCGTTTCTCTAAAACTGAAGCTCTGATACCAATCTGTACCACCCCCAATTTCATGATATGCAGCGGAATTCAAGATGGGTGTTACTTCATGGTTCAACAGTTACAATAGCAGAAAACGAACTCTAATTGTGTCGTAATAAAAGGTTTATCATTCGATATAAATATCAGAGTTTACAAAATGAGGTCCCAGTGGTTTTACAATTTATTAAATAAGTTTTCGAATGATAATATAGCCTTCTTGAGTATCCGTGCCATCCTCGTAAATTATGAACCTGAGATAAACATGCTAAAAAGTGTCAACACAAAGGTTGGTGAGTTCATAGAGTTTATAGGTAAAATAATTTAGTTCAATAGTTTCGAGTTTGAGTGATAATCATAATAAATACAAATATCGATAAAATAAGTAGTGGGCTTTGTTGTTATACGCCTATAGTTTGTTTGTTTAGTAATCATTTGAACGCAAGTTTCAAGGTTGGGTCATGTTGTTGTACCCATAAATTCAGTAGTTGCAGCATTTGTATCATTGCAACACAGTATATATTGCCTTAAGTCTCATGAACACAAACCTTAACACGAACGCGTCATAATAATGACATAAGTTACAAACATCATAATAATGATGTGAGCAACAATGCCCTCTGGTAGGAGTTTGCCATTCTCCTAGTATTCTCAAATAAAGTGCATTTGGTTACCTATCCGGCTAACACAAATGGGCGCAAATCGCCAATAGATCTATTCACTATATTCGCTCTCTCGCAAGTGATTAATGGTTCATGATATGAGGGACTTTTAGTGGCAACAAGAAGTAACTTAAGAAATAGCAATCAAGTGTAGGTGTAGCATAGAAAAATACTTGTGTTCGAATTTGTAGCATGTATCTCCCCACGAGTTTGAAAAGCAAGTAAAAATGAACTATGAACTCACAGTAATATGTAAAAGTATAAAGTACTTTTGAATGTAAATGTAAATAGTTGACCATGTATCTCCCCCAAAGAATTAATAAACAAGTATAAAAACGGGGCTACAAACTCACCTCGATGTTACAGTAGTCTGGATGGAAACAAATTAAGTAAAGTTGATAAACTGCTCCGACTCGTGACCTGAGTTAGTATATCATGTTTTTAGTGTCAAGTTTATATGATAATGATGCTTTATCGTTAGTTAGGTAACATGAAGTCTCTTCAAAAATTAGCAATACTTATCTTTCTTATTTTTATGGCTCGGATGATGGATATTAAATTTTATCAAATCCCAAGTTGTTAAATATTTTATGTTTCCAAAATGCTATAATTTACAATTTTAAATATTTACTGTTTTTACCCTTGCACTTTCAAAAATGACACTTTAAACCCTCAACTATGGGTTATTGACAAAATCGGCCCTTGTATAATTGACTTCGTAGAAATTACATTGTTAGTCCAAGAAAAACTTTATCTTACAAAAATTACAATTTTTATGCTTGAAATTTTATAAGAAAAATTCACTTGTTTTTTGCCTAAATGGATAAAAGTGCGGGTAACTAAAAGTGAGGCCTTAAAATATTTTTACTATGTTATTGATACGTTCAAGAGTTTGTCCGGTGATCTTTCTAATGGTTCAAACTAGAGGTCTTAAGCTTTTACGGTTTGGTCGCAGTGATTCTCCAAAGTAGGGGGTTAGGTGCCTTTTGTTGGTTTTGGGCGATATCAAGGCCAAATGAGGACAGATTTTCCACGAGGAATTTGCCACATTAAACACTTTGCTGTAAGCTCTTCTAAATGGTATAAGTCTCATGTCCTAGTTCTCTTTGATTAGAAAGATACAAGTCCACAAACATGGCCACTTGGCCACGACGCGGTTTATGAAAATATCAGTTTTAACCCATTAACTTTTACGGGGTCACCTAGAGATGTTGTAATATGTTTATTAACTCTTTTTAAGTTATTTCCCATTCTCCTATAACTCCCACGACTCAATATTTTGAAAAATGTACACAAGCCTATTTATGAAAATTCCCGCGACTCACCCTCGTTGTGGTTAATTATAAAATAGACTATAAGTGTTTTTAAAGACGTTATTGGGGCATTAACAACTTTGCAGCGAGCCCTTTAAAACAGTGTAAACATCGTACTTTGAAACCCTTTAATTAACAAAATATTAATTACAGAAAAGGGCTACTTAGGCTATTCTTGCCAAATTGCAATTTTCGTTTTTAAACCATAAAACTCTATATCTTTTGCATTCAACCTTGTTAAATGTTGTTTTACTCATTTATAGTGTTTCTAAGATAGTTCCTAATCAAATTTATCAAAAATCCCGTGTTTTTCCCATATACCTATTGCAAGGGACTTTTGGTGTTTAGGACTTTTGGCCCAAATGAAGTGCTGTTTTTAAGCATTAAAACTTGGCTTTTCAACCACGTTATGGGGGCGTTTTAGAGTTTCCTAGGTGGTGGTTACAACAGTACTTTGGCTGACCCTAATACCTTTGACATGATGTAAATAAATGGGGCGCAAGTAGGGGGTGCTGGGCTGTTTTTGTAACATATATATAACAGCTGTTGGGATTTTTATTAAATTATGACTTCGTTATGCGTTTTCTAGACCCATGATCCCGAGATTTTGAAGAAAACGTCGTTCCGGACAACTTTCGTGTTTTAACTTTTTCATGAAACGGGCCAGAAATGCCTCGAATTGCGTGCCCGACGCTTCATCACGTAAAGTTTCGGATGATTATTGGCAACTTTTTAGACCATAACTTTTGACTCGTGTACTGCTTTTAAGTGATTCAAATTGCCACGTTTTCCTTATAAAATCTTTTTAACAACATGCAACTGATATTAAAGGTGATAAGGATGTTGAGTGAGTTTAATGGACTTACTTAATGGTTATTTTTTATAGTTTCTCCCATAGCCAATATCACAAAACAAAAAGGCTATTATGCATATGCTCATTTTACAGAAAATTTACATAAACCATGTTCCAACTTTAATTTTACATGATATGAGTTTATTATCCTAAGTGAGTGATAGTAAATGTGTAAAAATGGTTAAAGAAAAGAGTTGGAACACTTACAAGTTGTGAGTTGCCTAAACCAGAAAAAGCGACTAATGGTTGCTAATGATTTTCAAGGTAGTTCCTCACCTCCTAAGCTCTAGATTAACCTTTCCTTACACTAATTAGAGTTAAATTTCAGAATGTTTGGTGAGTATGGAAAATATTTATGGTGCATGGGATGTGTGAGGGATATGATATAATGTGTGTGTTGTATGGGACTTAAAGAGAAGGGGATATGGGGCGTTTAAATAGGCAAGGGAAGTGCATGGTTTTCCAAGTGCTAGGTCACCATGTCTCACAAGTGAAGAGGCATGGTAAGGTGTTCCAATACACATGGGAGGTTCATGTGGTTTCAAGGGGACATGAAGAGGTGTGGTAAAACTCTAGCCAAGAGTTTTACCCACCAAATGTGACTAAGGTAAAAACCCTTGGTAAAAGGGTGATGTGTAAATATTAGGTGCAAGTCAATCAATTGTGGCTAAGGTTTTTACAAGTAATACTAGGTAATTAAGGTGTAACTAGTTTAGTTCATTTTTAACCATGGTAATTAAGTGGGGTGTTAGGCATTAAGGGTAGTACTTAGGGCTTGCATTGTTATACCTATTGTGTAAATGGTATGTACATAGTTAAGTTTCTAATTTACTTTAGGTAAAATATAGTTTAGGTTAATTTACATGAAAATAATAAAAGTAAAGGCTTAAGTTTGGTGCATTGTTGTTTGTACATTAGCATTGTTTTGTTGTACTTACTAAAAATAAAATATATTTTTAAGGCTTGTGCATTATATGGTTGTACCTTGTGCTTAAAAATAGGTACATTGAGGTTTATAATATAATTTATATAAGTATTAAGCTTGTATGCATTAAAGACTTGTACATATGCTTGAAAGACTTGTACATTAATATTTTGAAAATATATCATGTACATAAAATCATAGAGTTGTATATTAGGGCTTGTAACGGAAATTAAAGTATAGTTAGGTTCCGTGCTTTAATGACTTGTACTCTAGGTATAAAATGTTGTACTTTACCATTTATGAAAAAGCGTAGTTATAATAAATTAGGGTTTCATGTAAACTCAAATAAATGTTTAGCGTTTAACTTGAAAGTTTAATAATTGTACGTTAACGTAATAACGTTAAGTGGTAAATAAAAGTTGAAAACTTTCATACTTGACATATAAGGAATAAACTTAAGACATTCTGATGTCGGTGTGTGAGTTACGTCATATTAGTTAGTTGTTGTGATCAAATAAAAGGATATTGTTTCCTAAAAAAAATTTGGACGTAGAAAATGGATAAGTATTCTTTCGTTAGAATATTATATTAGTTTAATACGAGGTGAAATTTATCGGTGGTTACAAATATCCTTATCTCGGTACTCCTATCATCATCTTTCTTAATCTATATCATCTATTCTATCTTTGTATATATTTATCAGAAAAGCAAAATACAAAAATATAAAACCAACAAAAACCCATAAAAATCAAAAAATTTGAAAAAATACCAAAAATATGTTTTCTCAAGACATGTCTTCTGATATTGATAACATCTACGGTCTTAGAAATGTCATTCAATAATGGAACGGTACCATAGATGAAGTTCGAAAGCAGAGGTGTAAATATTCTTTCCAAAACATGTCTCAAAATATGGCTTACGCTATTTCAGATCAGAATCAAGGCGTCAAATAATGGCTTACTACACTTCGATCAGAATCGCGCTTAACCATGGTTTGCTATTATTTCGTATAGCAACCCGTTCTTCAAAAAGGAAAGTGTCGCTAAACCAATTTTCAAAAATTTCATGCACTTATCCTAAAACAAAAACAAGGAAAGCATGTCGTCGAAAAGATCATTGTTTTACACGAATGTTTTTCCTTCTAAAATTCTTCAAAAAAATATTTGTTTTTTTCAAAAATGGTGGTAAATGAGTTGCTTGTAATTAAATCAAATTCAGAGTTTTTATAAAATTTGCAAACTCAATCAATGACTTCAGTGCTTTTAAAACTTCTTATGAAATGAGTCATTGATTGAGGGGGAGAATGTCTTCAAATTTATATCATCTATCGGGCTTATCTAATTATCCTATATGCTTAACTGAAAAATGATGTTAACCTACGTTGAAGGACTAGGTTCCTAGGATATAATTGATTAGGATAAGATGATTAGAGTTTGATGAACACATAAATCTCATGCCTTATATGAACTGATTGACATGTTGAATTGACTTTTATTAGTCGATTGCTGTTTGGGTGTTGTCGACCACCATATATCTGTTTGTATGTCTACTAACGTATGCAGATATCACGGATTATAAGAATGTTCCCGATCCGGATCCCACAATAGATGATGATTGGATGCCGAAAGGAAAGGGTAACTATATCTTTGGTTGACAATTGAAGAAACAGAGCTTAATTTGACTTCTATGGAAAGTAGGAATGAAAATGCAACGTAAGAGGTCTCACTACATCAGCAGATGGTTTTCTTCATCATCAAATGAAGAAACGGAGCTTAATTTGACCTCTATGGAGAGTTAGCATGATAAAATGCAACGTAAGAGGTCTCACTGCATCAGCAGACGGTTTTTCTTCCAACCTTCAGCAACAACAACATAAGCAGCTTCTACACCACCTAACGTATCTTTGTGCAGGATAATAGTGATGATACCATTTTTTAAAAACAATTTTTGAATAAAATTGTTTTGAAAATGGGAAAAATATTGTTTTGAAAATAAATTGAACTCAAACTTTGGAAATCAACCGGACTTCATTTTTAAACATAAGTCACTCAATCAACGATTACGGTCATTGATTGAGGGGGAGAGTGATCTCAAACTTACGTATTTTCAAACGATATTTCTTCATTAAAAATCCGTTTTGTACGATAATAAGTGGTGATCTAAAGATTCAATGTTATGTCATGGTATGATTTTTCTTTTGAATCAAGGTCTTTCAAAAGGAAATTTTTCTATTCTTGTTTGATTGTGAAACTGTTTTATTTTACTTAAAGATCTCTTACAAACTATCATACCTGACACTAACAATCTTTAATGTATATAATTGGTCCTCATCATTCAATTTCAAAAATTAAATCAAGCCACGTCTTTCCCCAAAATTTTCTAAATTATTTAAATCAATCGGGATCCAAAATCTCAATTGGTTTGAAATTTTTGATCGGGGGAGAGATCATGATTTAAATCTCAAATCGGTTTTAAAGGGTGATTGTTTTAAAAGCACTCCCTCCTTCATGTACCAAATGATTTTGAAATACATAATGCACATGATTGTGGAGGAGCATTTAAACAAAAACCAAAAGAGCTTTTAAATCAGACACATTTTCTCCCATGTTTTCTAAACCTTATTAAATCACTTGGGATCCAAAATCTCAAAGGGTTGATATTTTGATCAGGGGAGAATTTGTGATTTAATAATGAAATTTGATAAAAGATGTTCATTTTGATTCAAAGTGCCAGTTCTCTCTAATATGTGCCAAACTCTTTCTTATATCAATGCACATATTGAGGGGGAGCGAATGGTTTCTATTGGCAATCGTGAAAAGTAATTCAAAGAACTCTTTCCTGTATGTGATAAATTGATTTCAAATATCCTACGCACATATTGAGGAGGAGAATTTACCAAAGAAAATCAATTGGCTTTTTCCTAAGGAAATTGTGATCAAGAAAAGATTTCAAAGAACTCTTGCCTCCATGTGCTAAACAATTTCAAATCAATATGCACATGTTGAGAGGGAGCATTTCTAAATGATCAAAACTATTAAGGTACAAAATGCTTTGATCTCGTATCACAAGTACCTTGATTGTTTTTTCCAAATGATTTTTCAATTGGTTTCAAGGAAGAATGAACTGTAACAAAAGACCGAACATTTTACTTTATGCATGGAGTTATAAGGATGGTGAGGTTAGGTATTAGCTCCCACGATCCGCCGTAATCGGAGGATCTACCAGGAAAATCCACTAGATAGTGTAGAGTCCGTGGGTATGATGAAAAAGGAGAAAATGAGAATATGGGAAGAGAACCGATCGAGATGAGCTAGTACTAGAACAAACCCAACAAGGTTCTAGTAATGAAGTCTTGATTGGTGCAAACCGCCAAGTTTTATCACACAAGCCGCCACTTGTGAATGGCCGACCGTAACAAACTTAAAACAGCTTTAAACACCAATGCAATGAAGATCGGGAGTGTAGTGTTTCCCGGTCGTTATGTCCCAATGAAGTTATGCAATTGATCACCAAACGATAGTGATCGAGAGATTGAACGGAAAGAGATTTTGAATTATTATAACTACGTAAAAAGTACATAAACTACAAGGGCTTAAATGCAAATTAAAGAGAATTAAAAGATAAAAATATTAAATAAACGCTATCACTATTTGTAAATGATGTTTTTGATTTTATGTTTTTAAAACTTAAATTTAAAAAAACTACGTAACGCATAAATGAAAATATGAAATCAAGCAAGATTAATCCTAAAAATATGAAAATGATATTTTACAAACCTAATGATAAAAGAAAATTTTTAGAAAAAGAAAATTATTTTTAAAACTATTTATCTAACTATTATTAATTAAAAACTAATTTTAACTATTTAATAATAACCTAAAATACAAGAAAAT
The DNA here is from genome assembly GCA_022545495.1 of Chrysanthemum lavandulifolium. NCBI lineage: Eukaryota > Viridiplantae > Streptophyta > Magnoliopsida > Asterales > Asteraceae > Chrysanthemum > Chrysanthemum lavandulifolium. The sequence continues at coordinate 302,768,201 of CM040240.1, forward strand.
ATGAAATAAAACTAGAAAAATAAAATTATGACTTGGAAAAATCTAAAATAACAAAATAGAATTTTCAAAACTATTTTATATTTTTCTCAATATTTTGTATTTTCTAGGAATTAAAACTATTAAAAACTAATTAAATTGCTTAAAAATACAAATTTAACTAAGAAAATCTGAAAAAATATTTTTTGACTTTTTATATTTATCTTAACTTAGGAAAATGAAAATTATTTTTTGAAACTTTTCTTAATTAATTGTATTAAATGCTAATTAAAAAGGCTTAAAAACTGATTTAAATCAAGAAAAATAGCAAACTGACTTACAAAAATCTGAAAAATTCAAGATAAGCCTAAAATAATATTGTGAAGCTGAGAAAAATATAAAAACAGAGGGTTGTGTGTAGGATTATGCAACTGCAGTGTAAAGTGCTTATGGATAAGCACTTGAAATAAGCTAATGAACACAATAAGCCACCCAACTGTAACAGAAGCTATAATATGCTCAAAATACCCAAATGCAACTAAAAACAACAAGCCTAAACCTCTGAATAGCAATCTACACAGATTTGATTGATTTGAGTTACATGTGCTAAAACAGTTTTGGGGGCCTACTTGCAGCCTATGAATAAGCACTTAAATAAGCTGGAACTAGAAAACAATTGTTGGAACTTAAAGAAGACCTGACCAAGAACCTATAAACCAAAAACTAGACCTAGGTAAGCTCTATTGAGCTCGTGCAAGTGGTCAGAAAACCTCGTGCACACTCAAGATTAATCGAGCTTGTGCATGGGAAATGAGACCGATTCACAAGCCTCTTTGGAGCTTATGAAAATTTGTAAAAATCCACAAAATGGTAATAAGAAATGAGACCAGATGAAGTTTTAAATCCACAAGTTTCACTTAATTTGACCCAGAGATGAGTCAATGATAAATCATCTCAGTTGGCTCAAAACTGGTTTTTCATGTTTTTGACTTTTTTGACAGATTTGAAATGACTTTTGTGAACTTTAAAACTAATTTGAGGACTGATTCTGATGTTAATAGATGAAATAAGCTCAATGCAATCTATTTATAAGTTTTATAAACACAAAACAAGACTTTGATTTGTCAAAATCACAACAGTTAAGCAGATTGAGACAGATATATGTTATGTTGACTTGGGACTAAAACAAATGCAAAGTGATGACTGAAATGAGTCAAATGACTGATTTTGAAACTGAATAGACAGATATCAAGTACAAACCAATGCTCAATCTCAACCAAGCAACTGATCCAAACACACCTTTAAGTACTGATTTGCAATTTAAAATGAACTAACCACTTAACTAGCTAACATTAATGATCAAACTGAGTTTAATTACTCTAAGTACAGCTAATTAAACAGGATTGAACTGTTTATAACTACAAATACAATATATGCAATGAAACCTTGTAAATCACTTACAAAAGGTCCTTAGCCACAATGGCTTGAAACCTGTCAAACCAGAACCCCTATCCTATTTGAATCAACCCAATGAATTCTAAATCACCCCAAATCCAACTCTGCAACACCATTTTCCATTTCCTTTTCAATTCTTGCCCAGCTTGACTTTCTTTGACCAAGAACCCAAGTTGCTTAAAACTTGAATATAAGCTACAAAAAGCTATAATAAGCTCATATAAGCCTGTTTGACCTTAAAATAAGCTAGTAAGAACTTATACATAATAGTTGGAAACCGAAAATTTCAACAAGAATACAAAATATGAAAATAGATAAAAATTGATAATTAAAAGTTGATTATACCGATAATGTAACTTAAGTTTGATACAAGAAAGCAAGATATTACACCTTTTACACTTAACTAGAACTTTTAAGTTAAAAACGACATTATTGAAATTTAAAAACTACTCGACTCCTTCTACTCTCATTCTTCTGCTTCCTTTTATAATCCAAACTTCTTCTCTCTCATCTCTGACCAGTTCCCACTTTTATTGATAGCCATTGGATGGCTTAAAATGATCTTGGCCATTGAATCAGTTTTTGGCGCCAAAAGATAAATAAGCCAGTTGGGGTTGAGTAAGGGGGAGGGTTAGCATTAAATGCTCTTTGGAAGGTAGTTGAAGGTGGGGGACATGGATGTGTGAAGTCGAGGAGGGATGGGAGGTCATGTGTTGCGAGAAGCAGTGTCAAGAAAGAAAAGGGCTACTGGTTGGGTTTGACCGACATTTGACTTATGCTTAATATTGCAAGGGGTCCAAAATGCATGGGTCCAAATGGGCTTGGTAGGGTCACAATTGGTTTTGACAAGGCCAAGGGTATTAAAGGTTTAAATGACAAGGACTTGTTGTGAATTCGAAAATTCAAGGACCAAGGTCGCCAATTCATCAAAGATGTTTCAAGGGACCAAAAGTAACAAGCTTCAATAGTACAAGGACCAAACTTGACTTTTCAAAATTCCAAGGACTATTTTTGCCAAATTTGAAACTCGAGGACCAAACTTGTAATTTCTCAAAACTTTTGATATTTTTCACCAAAGGACTAATTTTGACAACTTATGATTTTAAAAGGACGCTTGGTGATTTTTCTTTGAAATTATGTGCTCAGGACTATTTCGACAATTTTTGAAACTTGGGGACCGAAACCGCCAATTATGCAAACTTAGCTCATTTTTCATCCGATTTTGAACATTTTGCATCCGAAACATATAAAATTCAATTTTGGAATATTTTCAGATTTCGATGCATTTCGAGCATTTTAAACGCTTTGCAGTCAGATTAACCAAAATGATGAGTATTTACACACTCATCACTCCTAGTAAGATCAAGGGTTGAAGAATGAAAAAGAAATTAATGTGAAAGGGTGAAAAGAAATAGCCCTCTAATAATTCAACCTTAGGGCGATACGGGTTCAATACATATGCTACTAGTGTTTACTAAGGTAACACCGGTATTGAAGACAAGACGTCATGGATCCAAAGGACGACCGCACCTAACTTCCCAAGCTACTCAAGTTCCTCTTAAAAGGACTTGTTTCATTCTCAGGGGAACCTACATAATCTATCGACTTTCTCATAGAGATTGATGATATTGAAGAAGGAGCCCTCTCCCTAGTCTCCGCATAGGAAACCAAATGTGCACAATCGAGTCTAGAGCAAGAGATCATCCACAATATCTCATTAGAACACAAAATAACGAAGACTTCTTTGCTTCACACAATGTGGAAAGTAAGTATATATTGAGAGTCCCACGATTATCCTTGTGGTATTGCCGTAAAACTGAGTGATATGTAAAGTATTCAAGATGAATATGGAAATCCTTCTAGAGCCAACATCAAACAAGCTCTTGGTAGGTGACATGTGAGATCTTTTCTAAAGATCAAGCTTGTGACAACTGGACAAAAACGATGGGGCGATTCACTCTTGAATCAACCTTGGTCCAGTAAATGAATTGACGAATACTTTTGGAAAAACCTTTCGATGTGAAAATCTTCTTTTCTCTAGCACATCGAATGTGTATTCATTTTCAAATTCAAAAAGTATATCTGATTGAAAAATACTTTTGTAAAAGCCGTTCGATGTGCAAATCTCTTCTTTTATCTAGCACATCGAATGTGTACTCATGTTTTCAAATTCAAAAAGTATTTTTGATTGAAAATTGATCTTTCTCATACAAGCTTCATCGTATTGCAAAACTCTTTCTTCTAAGCAATACGCAATTGTTTTCAAATCAATTTTGCATCAATCGCTGAATCTCAATTACCGGTTCACTCACTCCATGTTGTCTTCTTTGAGACACCCGGTTTGAGAACGGCTAGAACAACTACGAAACCCCACAAAGAGATTCTTCGAATTATACCGATCATAGGCGTGACTTGTAATCGATCAACGGGAACCGTGGGCGTGTACTCAATTCAACGAAGTGATCAAAGACACTTTCGTGTGTTTATTGCTAACTGTTGTTTGCGGTACATTTGGATGGTTGCAAATGATCGTAATTGAGAAGTCAATCCAAAGCCGCATGCTCACAAAGATCCACACTTAATTGAATAAATCATGACTTGTGCATATCTACGTAACCCGCTCGATATTTATATACGATGTTTCGCTACGCCGCAAATATCATGAACCAAGAAAGCTTCCGCTACTCTGATGGAAAGATGTCATGATCTAAAAGGTGTGAGCATGTCGGTCCAAAAGTCACAACATCACATGAAGGCAACATAATAAAGGGTGATCCAGAGATTTATTGTGGCTGATGATCTCGAAGAAAGCTCGAAGATCATCAAAGATGTAGATCAGTTCAAAGGCCTCCACTGAAAGTACAAAGTAATCGGACTTTGAAGAATCACTGCTAAAGCACAAAGATGCAGATGTTGAAGAATTAAAGAATTAAAGTCTACGAGCTCAAGACTGAAGATTAAATAGAATGCTAGGATTCAAAATGTAAAACATGGGGTGACCTCCCTTAGGGGGAGATTGTTAGGAATTGGAAATTCCATTGTGAAGAGTCGGTCACCCCAAATATTATCTAGCATAAGTTAGCTCGTAGACATATCGTTAATTACGTTATTTGTTAGTTTATTAGTTAGTTATTAGCGTAGTTTAGTTTAGTGCAACACCGTGGAGGAAGGACGGGTCTTTACCCATTGTATGCCTGATCCACAGTCCGATAGGAGGACGTATTAGTTTGTAACTATAAATACCCCTTCCTTCTAAGGGAAGGGTGGTGCTTCTCATAATCTAACCTTTCATTTTTATATTACAATTCTCTACCAAGAACACCCTCTCATCTCTTTCTCTTTCTAAACCATGATGTTAATACAAATAAGTCAGAAAACATTTTTTATATTTTACGATCTTCTAATGTTTTGTCGATAACAAACGAAATCATATTAACGAAACAAATAAAATACGTAAATGGTTTGAACTAATAGTTTCTAACATATTCACATTTTCACATAAAACACTAAAACAAGTATAAGTGATTTTATGATTTAGTATTACATATGTACAACAACTAGTGTTTACATATTTGGGTAAATATACACAAAACTAGTATGTAGTATATTGGGTAATGTAAATGGTAGAAACTTAAGTATTTGACCCATTGACCAAATACATTGAATGTAGTTGGGTAAAACAAGTATATACAAAATGGGTAAAACTAGCAAATGGTATTGACCCATAACCCATGGTTTTATATATACCACTTGACTAAGTTCATTGTACCATTAATACTAGCAAATGGTATTGACCCATAACCCATGGTTTTATATATACCACTTGACTAAGTTCATTGTACCCTTAATACTAGCAAATGGTATTGACCCATAACCCATGGTTTTATATATACCACTTGACCAAGTTCATTGTATCCTTAAGATACATTGTATTTAGAAAGAAAACCATGGATCAACCCATAACCCATGACCCATGACCCATAACCAAAAATACCCATGGGCAAAGAGGAGCGTTCCACATATCCCTAGCTTTGTGCTAGCCGGATCCTAAGTGGAAGGGATCCGTGGGATCCGGGGAACAGTAGAGAATTTTCTCTATAAATAGAGAGCCATTTCTTCCTTTCTATTCATCCTTTACACATACTTCCCCAAGTATTCTAACCTCTAACCTTAGATCCAAGAGATCTATGTAGTTTTGTCTTTTGTTTTGTGTGATCTTCTAGGTTCCTCTTAAAGGAAAGATTGCCACTTGAAGACGTGCAAGCTCAAGTCCATGAGTTGCCATGCCGTCATCATCAAGACAACGAAGGTTCTCTTGTTGATAGTTCTTCCTTTCTCCATAGATGTTGGGTTGAAGGCATTAGTGAAGAATGCCGAAAGTGTCAAGATGAAAGCATTAGTGAAAGGTGCTCATCATCCGTGTCAAAGCATTAGTGAAGAATGCTAAAGGTGTCAAGACGAAGGCATTAGTGAAGGATGCCTAGCGTTGTGTCAAAGGCATTAGTGAAGGATGCCGAAGAATCAAATCAAGTAGCATTTGGGAAGAATGCTTAGGTCGTATAATCGATGAGGTGCATCGTTATACATATAAGTATTTATTTATTCACAAGGATGGTGATATCCTTGATGGTGTTGTAACAAGGAGTAGATCTCCTTGATAATAGGTGTTGTGTCGTGAAGGGTAGTAGTTCCTCCATAATGGAACTAGGTGCTTAGCCTAGTACCTAATAAAGGGTAGGCGACGTTGTGATAGCATTAGTTCTCCTAAGGTGTGAAAGAACTCGGTAGTTAGCCTAGCACCGTATAAAGGGTAGGCGACGTAGTGTTAGGTGTGGTTCGCCTTGGTGTGAAAGAACTCGGTATCTAGCTTTGTACCGGAAAAAGGTTAAGCGACGCCAGTGAAGGCTTCTCCGCCATAAGGAATTGGTGTAGTGCTTACGAACTCTCGAGTAGGTGACTCGGGAGTGGAGTAGGCAAGGAAGGTGTCCTTGTAGCCGAACCACTATAAATACTTGTGTCGTGGTGATGTGCTTCTTACTCTTTATCTTTCATTACAAGTTTATATATCTATCTATCAATGTCCAACATAAACAACCAAATAGATTGACATAAGTCGATCTAAATATTTAAAAGGAAGTTTTAAATTGATAAAACTATTCAACCCCCCCCCCCCCCTTCTAGTTTTCCATACATGACATACTTGATTCATCACCAACCAAGGCCACCTGAATCATCATCAACACAATATTTAAGATCCAACAAATGACAATAAACCATCATTTTTCTCCATCTTTTTTTTCCTGTACAATCAAACTTCATCTAAATAAATTAAAATCCGTAAATGTTATCGAAGAATAGAAATTGGTGGAAAACAATATTTATGGGTTTTTCAAAGATTTTCTCTTTTTTTTTTTTTTTTTTTTTTTTTTTTTTTTTTAAATTTTATATTTTTCTATTTTCTTTTGTGGGTTTTATAATTTTGTATTTTCTTTTGAATAAATATGTACAAGAGTTAGATGAAGAAAAGCCTTTACTCCTCGCCTTCCTCTTGAAGACGTTTGAGTGTTTCGGTTGTAGACTCTTTAGTCCAAGTCGTGGAAGAATAAACTCAAAACGTTCTCTAGGAAGAGTCAGAGTGAAGATATCTGCCACCGATATTCGCTCTCAAAATATAGTTCCACCACACCTTTCTCCACTTGCTCCCCGATGAAGTGATGTCGAATATCGATATGTTGGAACCGACCAACAGAATCAATATCGAGGGAACCGATCAAGAAGAACCGATACTACCAAAGAAAACCGTCGCTGGGAACATAAAGTACATCGAATATGCAACAAGAGAAACATCAAATCAAGCCGAAAATATGTTAATTACTAGGGATCATCGTTGAATAAAAATTCAACTCACCAAGACTAGTAAAACATTAGAAGACCAACTGTAAAGACCAAAATAATCATGTACAACAACCGATCATTAACAATATAAAATTATGAAGACCTGAAATAACTTCCCACGCTGTCAGTAGTATGACCAGTACTAACCACAAGTAACCAAAATATTGCTACAAACGAATATACTTTTGACTTGTCCCATGTGCGAATCAACCAGTATCAAATATAAAGCGAAAATTACTTAAATGACCCGTCAGAGTATTCGTTGTCTTGCAGAGGACCATTTTTTTCAACTTTTCCAAAATATCATGATTCTTCGTGCCTTGTTACAACCGAAAGCAAAACACACACGTGTCACCATTCTAACTAAACAAAAAAACGAAAAATAAAAAATAAAAAAAAGAAAATTTCATTTCGTGCCTTAGCTCAATAGAAATGCAAAATTCCAAATATACCAATATTACTTTGTCAGGCATTTTTATTACTTTTTGAAAAACTTATAAAAAGTTAGAAAAAGCATATACTATTAGGCATTTCGTGCCTATACAAACCCGAAAACAATAAAAATCCAAATTCAAATTACCTCGGTACCAAGCAAAATATAATTTTACTTGCACTAAAATCGTTTTGTAAACTGGTCTGATTAAGACGATGGTTATGACTAAAACAACTCTCAAACTTGGGATCACTTGGATTAACTTACGTTTTTTAATTTACGTATCGCAATTTGTATTTTCATTTCAGTGTTCTATTCTACTTTGTTTATGTAATGAATAAAAGTTCGTACTCGAAAATAAATTTCAATTCAGCTAATTAAAAATAGATATTACAATACGAAATTTTAAAAACATTCAAAAGACTTACTTTGAGACTCTATATCTCATTAATATTAACTACTATTTCAACAATTATTAGATGGTTGCGAAGACCTCGTCACAAAGAACGCAAAACATACAACCAACAAAAAAAATTTCAACGTATATATATGCTAAAACGTATCAAAAGATTGTGAAAATTAACTTTTGCAAATCCTAAACCAACAAAACATTCAAGTGACTCACTTTGAGACTTAATATCTCATTCATACTAACTATAATTTCAACAATTATTAGATGCTTGCGAAGAACTAGTCACAAAGAACTCAAAATATACAACCAACAAAATTGTTTTCAACATATATATATGCTAAATAAAGATTGCGAAAATTAACTTTCTAAACACTAAACCAACAAAACCCTAAACCTAAATCCTAAACCTAAATGAGCTTAAAATTTTCAATAAGAGTTCTTAAAAATAAAATGGTGCACAAATTTCTAAGCCACTAATATTTCTTTTTATATTTTATTCATTTCGGGTATTAATAGGCAAGAAATGACATTATTTTTTCTGACAAGCATTTTGCTTTTTATTGATTTCGGTCATGGGTAGGCATGAAATGCTTTTCGGTTATGGTTAGGCACTGATGACGTATAGCCTATATTCGGGTTACGAACCCGACTAAAGTCCAACACTAATTTAGCCCGGTACGACCTGGGCTAAGCTGAGTAGATGTTTGGGCTCACGAAGGCCCAAGTCCAAATCTATCCATAGAATAGATATCCGATATCTTCTAATTATGGAGATTATCATTCCCAACCGACTTAGGCGGGATACGCCGAAGGTTGGGGAACACGGAACCAACAAGGATTTCGTGAGTATATAAAGGGAATCCCATCCCTCGTTTAAGGTACGATCTACAAACCCTAACTCTCCTTAAACCATAAACCGATTACTTACTCACGCCGGAGGATAATCGTGGAGACAATCCCACGGTAAGCCTAACGGTGTTTTCTCGCCTTAGTGCGCAGTCTCAAGCAACGATTCTCAATTGGTGCGAGAGCCGAGCTCCAAACAAGGAACGCCCAACTTTTGCATCAACAAGTGGCGCCATCCTCGGGACCATTCACTAAGAACCAAGAACTAGAATGACGGCGATCGCAATCGACCTTAATGGAAAGAAGACGCACAAGGATCGACTCATAAGCGTACTGGGACAACCAAGGTCGCTAAAAATCGTGGATCAAGCCAGAATCGGTCTTCCCTTCATGCGAGCCACGCCGGGACAACCCAGCAACAGCCTACCACCAACAAGCTGGAGATCCATCACGACTCCTTTTACTCCACTCCAATCGGTGCTAGAAACTAACTCACAAAGCACCCGACGCACCCGATAAGAACAAGGGTATATTGATGGAAACAGATACCCCTGTTCTAGAGGGGTCGATCCGAATGAGAGCCAAGTAGTTTTGTCTCTCAAAACTACAAAGCTTAGCTATCCTCATGCAAGAGGAAGCAAAGAAAGGCCGTCGAGTCCGCATGCTCGACTCGACTTTGGCCCGGAGTTTGAGACATCCCCATCGCGCCGTCATAAGGAGAAGCGCGGGAGGGATAATCGCCGACCCCCGGTGTTTAACAGAATCGGAAGGAGAGTCGAGGAAGATGATACATCTGACTCACAGCATGTGGAAGAAAGCAAGGAAGATGAAAGGCGCACCAATGTCCACGCTAGACTTGGTAGCCGCAGAGTCCAAGACAGACTGGGGGGACGATACTCCCCAAGTGAAAGTCCTTCAAGAACAAACTCTGAAGACAGTCGGCGTAAGTGCCGAAGGAGAGAAGAGCTATCCTCTAGTAATTCCTCGGACAACGAGGATAGCGAGACTGGACACTGGAAGTCCAGAAGGAAATGCCGTAACCAAGAGAAGGAGGATATGTCTCTCCCGTGGCGCCGCCAGAAGGTAGATGCGTTCACTAGACGCATCAGTAATTTCTCAGAGAACAAGAAGAGGCGCATGCCTGCTAATGTCAAAACCTATGACGGAACAGGTGATCCTGACAATCACCTGAAAAGTTTTGAATCAGCCGCAACTATCGAGAACTGGCCACAGCCTGTGTGGTGCCACATGTTCAACTCCACATTAGTGGGAAACGCGCGGAAATGGTTCAACAAGCTTCCGCGCAGGAGCATCAATGGTTTCGAAGAGTTGAGGAAGGCATTCCGCCTAAACTTTACTCAACGAAAAAAGTGTGCTAAAAACCCCATTGAACTCGCCAGAGTCAAACAGCGCCAAGGGGAATCCACGAGCGCTTTCATGGAGCGCTTCAAGGATGAGTGCATGCAAGTCAAAGCATGTCCCGAGGTACTCAAAATTTCAGGGTTTATGAACGGGATCAGCAAGCCAGAACTTATCAAAATATTGAATGACAAGATTCCCCAATCCTTTGATGAAGTCATGAACGCACACGCCCTTCGTCCAAGGAGAAGTCATGCGGCGGATAGCAAGAGAAGTTATTCAAACCACCGGTCACAGAACAACTCGTAGACCATCCACGGACCGGAATAGTAACCGCAACAGAACTATCGCAACCAAGGGTGGGCGCGACAATGACAAGTACACTCCACTGACAAAAACACCGAAGGAAATACTCGCAACAGAGGGTGCAAACTTTCCAAGACCACCACAGATGCGCACTCCAGAGGACCGGCGAGTGGGGAGTGGATACTGTGACTACCACGCACAGAAGGGCCACACCACTAACGAATGTGTCCAACTATGCCAGCTCATTGACAAAATGGTTAAAGATGGAAGATTGGACCATTTGGTCAAAAATATCAAGGAGGGAAAGGATAGACAGAAGAGTGGAAACAAGAAGGAAACACCCAAGGAAAAGGCCGACACAATTTACATGATACAATCATGGCAACGGGTCACTAGACAGAAGGTCAGCCAGGAGTTTTCCCGGGGAAGCGAGATCTCTTTTCCCACCTTAACTGCGGACAACGCAGTGGTTGATCCACTCACCATTGAGATTAGCGCGGGGTCACGATATCCATCGCATGTATGTTGATGGTGGAGCATCGGCGGACATCATGTATGAGCATCGCTTCAAGCGATCGCGCCTAAAATACGCAGCCGCTTAAGCCCTGCCGAACGGCGCTTGACCGGTTTTACGAGTGAAAAGATATGGCCTATGGGCAACACGATTACCAACAAGATCGGAAACGAAAAACACTAGGCGACGGCTTGATGGAATTTATGGTGATCAAATCTCCTCACCATACAATGGCATTATCGGAGACCGGATATCGACTATCGCGCAAAGTGCCATCAACAACAAGACGGATGCTTAAATTCCTAGTGGAAGGGGCATTGTTACTCTTTACAATGCCACGGTACCGCATAGAGAGTGTAACACGATTACATGCGAAACGGCACCGATCCTGTGACGTAGCGCAACCAAAGTTCCAAATATGAAGGTTGCAATTCACCCAAAATACCCGAACAAGAAATAGCCATTGAGGGTCACCGTCGACAACGGCAAAGCGGTGTGCCAGCGCTCCGCAAAAGAACTTGGATATTTTGCATGGGAGCCAAAACACATAATCGGGGTACCATGCTCAATTACAGAGCATAAACCGAGAATCCAACAAGGGTACTTCACCAATACGCCGTAAGAAGCGCCCAAGCCCCGAGCGCCGCAAGCGATTCTCGCGTATACACAAACCGGTAGATGCGGGAATTATGCGTGAAGTCTACTACCATGACCGGCCGCTCAACCCAAGAATGGTCAAAAGAGTGACGAGAGTGGCGAATGCGCGTAGACTTCACCGATCTTAACAAAGCATGTCTACAAGATCGCTACCCATTACCGAGATACACCGGAAAATAGAGTCTATGTGCGGATATCCATTGAAGTGTTTCCTCGATGCGTACAAAGGATACCATCAAAATACAGATGGCTAAGGAAGACGAGGAAAAAACGGCCTTCCACACAAGCCAAGGCGTTTATTGTTACACAAAAATGCCCTTTGGCTTGAAGAACGCGGGCGCTACCTACCATCGGTTGGTAGATAATGCTTTCGAAAAACAGGTGGGCCGCAACCTAGAGGTCTATGTTGATGATCTAGTCATAAAGAGCCATACTAAAGATGAGCTAATACGCGATATTGAGGAAACGTTTAAAACTCTACGAGAGATCAACATGAAGCTGAATCCCAAAAAGTGTACATTCGGGCCATCAAGGTATGTTCCTTGGATACCGATAGAACCCGACGGTATAAAACCGTGTCCGAAAAAGACAAAGCAAATATCGAACTTCCTTCACCGCGACGCTGAAGGAAGTCCAATCTCTCAACGTAAAGTCGGCCGGCCTAAATAGTTCTTATCCAGTCAACAAAAATCACTACCTCTTTTCAAAACACTCAAGAAGTGTATAAAAGGGTGATTTTAAGTGGACTACTGGAGGCGTAAGAGGCCTTCACTCACTTAAACAAAGATCCGCAACGCTTCCAACACTCGTCGCACCCGACTGTGGAAGAGTCGATCATGTATTTGTCGGAATGATGGAGCAACAAGACAAGAGCTACTAATGATAGGGATTCAAGACAAACCCTATCTATTTTGTAAGCAAAGCGCCAAGAAGACGGAGATGAACTACGCCGCCATGGAAAAATTAGTTCGGCATTGGTGGTTGCCGCCAAACGACTACACAGTACTTCCAAGCGCACCGATAGCAAGAATCACGCACCAACCGATCCAAGCAGATCATCTCCAAACCCGACGATCGTGCCGACTCCGAGTGGAGCGTATTGCACAGGCGAGCACAACATCTCTTATGCACCACGCACGCAATCAAAGGACGATTCGCGCACTTCATCATCGAAAAGCCGACACCGACGGGTACCCGCACCAAGTAAGACGGAACCGCATGACCAATTGATCTTGTTTACGATGGATCCTCATGCATTGACGGTTCAGAGCGTGCCTCGCTCTCAAATCCGTAGGAATGGAATTCACTTACGATTGGCGCTTTGAATTTACAAACGACAAACAATGAGGCGAGTACTAAGCTCACTCACCGGACTACGCATTGCGGCTCGAATGGGTGTACGTAACCTAGAAGCAAGTGTGGATTCCCGACTAGTGGCCAACCACGTATTGGGTGAATACGTGGCTAAAGAAGATAATATGATCCAGTATCTCGATAAGACCAAGACACTGATCAAAGGCTTTGACAGATTCACTATCAAGCAAGTTCCTAGAGGGGAAAACCGCAAAGCAGATGCACTAAGCAAGATTGCCTCGACAAGCTTTACACACCTATCAAAGCAAGTGCTGGTGGAAACACTAAAAAGCAAGTCAATCTCAGAGATGGAAGTCTCCACGATGTTGCAACTTGTGTGTTTACAACCCATTGCACAAAATGTTATAGTTTATGTTCAAGCACACATTGTCAAATGAGTTCACAATAGCACCTAACTTAATGTATCAATAGTCAATTGATATATCACATAATTCGACGTAGAACAATAGTATACGACTTGGCGTATCAGTAGTCAACTGATATAGCACATAACTCGACGTAGAACCATAGCACATAATCAATAGTACATGACTCAATGTATCAGTAGTCAACTGATATAGCACATAATTCGACGAAGAACAATAGCACACAATCAAGAACAATAGATATGGTACAACATTCGGTTTTGAAACAATTATGATCATGATAAAAGTTGTAGCATGTATCTCCCCCAAAGATTTTAATAAATGTATTAAAAGAGTAGGGGCTATGACTCACCTGATGCAATGATTATGATGACAAAAGTGGATACACTGAAATGAGGTGCAATCTCTATCTGCAACCTAATATGAATGATATGTTCTAATGTAAGTCATGAAACAATGTCGTACATGTAAATTCACATGTAATCTATACCACTTGTACATTTTTGAAAATGAAATTTATCGTCGAAATATATGTTAATGACATCTCGTCATGTTATAAAATACTTTATGCGTATTTATGTTGAAACAACTTCCCACGATATTCGTTTAGAAATAGAACAAGAATTTATAGTTTTTCGTGGCAAAACAATTTACTTTTACAAGTAGTGAAAATGGATAAGTAGCCTCGTAAAGCTAGTCGTAAAATAGTGGAAATCGAGTGTTAGGAAACAAACTCAGTGGTTTTAGAAAGCTTGTAGTTATATCTAAAAGTCTTAGCTTTTAACTTTTGATCATAGAAGTCTCGATCATAGAGAAAAATATAGATGAAGTAGGGTAGTCGAACTAAGAATATAGTTTAAGGTTAGATCTCGGCAAATTTTGAGTGATCGTATATTATTCGTTAAAACTTCGTTTGACGAAAGGTTGAACATTTTGGAAAATAGACTAGGCGAACTCACTTTTACTTGAAGACATCAATTTCTCAAAAATATTCTATCGATATGAAAAATGGCTCCAAACATGGTCACTTGTGATAACCATTTTGGTTTAGTGGAAACTATATAAGTGTTAATACTTGTATAAAATAGTTACGATAGCCATATTTAAAACGCATATAACTTAGTCGTTATAAGTCCGTTTTCTACGTTTTATATATCCTTGGTTTCGTGTTAATGTATACTAATATATTTTTGATAAATTGCCTCATTTAGATAATGCTTAAAACTCATTTTTGCCCCTTAAATAACCCTTGACAGCTTGTATTTTTCAGAAAAATAAGTTTTCGCCGTTAAACTTAAAAATAGCGTAACTCCTTCGTTATAAATCCATTTTAACCCATTCAAGCGACCACGGTTTCGTTGTAAAGTCTATTTATTTAAAATATAAACCAAAATAATCCATGACCTGTCAAAATTTCCAGATTTTACAAAAATGAACTGCCCTTGATTATAAGTTGTAGAAAATGATTTCACTAGTTTATGTCTTTTACCAATCCATTCCAATCAACACCAAAACTATTCTAAACCTACCATACACCTTCTTAGGGTGTCATGAGTTTCTAAACTTCACCAACAATGATATGGTTCATGGGAATAAATATAGGATAGTTAAAACTCATATAAGTATAAAAACAAGTATAAAGTGGTATGATTCATAGTATATTTGCATGTTTTTGTTACTAGATCATAAAAACATATCAAGAATGAGTATAAAAGAGTAGTAAACTTATGAAAAGCTTACTAGAGTTATGATGAATTTTTGTGCTAGTAAACCTAATAATCTTGAGGTTTTTATTTCAAAACCCTAACTAGATTATTAATAGAACTTGATTAACACTTGAAGCTTGAAAAATCAATGGTTTCTTCTTGTGTTCATGCCTTGGTCGATCATCTTCAATGGAGTAGAGAGGTTTCTTGCATTTTTTTTTCACCTTGAATAATATGTATGTGTGTGTTTGATTTGATAAAATTAATGCAAGTATATTAAAAATATCTAGCCAAAAGGGTAGAATGGTAAGTTAAGTGATCAATATCAAGTTTGTCACCTTGATGACTAGGGGGTGGTCGGCAATGGGTAAAAGGGTGGAAGAGTTTTTTATTTTGATGATTTAAAATGTATATAATGTTATGTATAATGTGTATTTTGTATATTTAGTTAGTTATTTAGTGTAGCGTTAGCTAGAAATCGATTTTATCGAAACTAAATAAAATATTTTGAATTCATAAAAATTATAAAAATGTATTTCTCGCAAGTATTGAGTGAATAAATAATTATCGAATAGAATTTACAAAAACCGTCGTAAATATATAAATATAACAATATATATACAAAATAAATCCAAATCATCGGGTAAACTAGTAATATAATTTTTATAGCTTTAAAATGAGTATGAAAATATATCTAGAAAATTGTTAGAAGTGTCGGATCAATTATTCAAAATAAATGATCGTGCGATAGCGTTTATTTAATAGATAAATATACGTTAATGAAATATGCAATCCATACATGAACTAATATGGAAATGATGTTACTGATAATATGTAGACTAACTCTAGTCTATATTAAATGTTCTCAATGATGTTTCATGTATACGTAGCTTAACCCTCAAGGTTACGCGTATTTGATACACGTAAACCTAGTTTACAAAAAAATGATGAATAGCGAATCATGAATAGTGATTTTTCTCCGGGAATGAATAGTATTTCGTGAATAGTAAAATTTTGAAATAACTTCTCAAAGTTGCAAACTGACTTCAAAAATGATGAATTGTAAAATGATGAATAGTAATCGGTGAATAGTAATTTCCCAAGATGAATAATAAAAATTTCAAAGTTTGTAAAATGATCTGAAGTTACGATTTGTCACATTCGCCTACCCAAAAAGGAATTCAGTCCCTGAATTCAGTTTGTGTTGGTCTCTCAAGTTTAGGGTTTGTGATGAATAACGAGGAAAGAAGACATGAGGAGGTGTTGTTATGGCTAGCTAGGATTGAGAGTGTATAAACACCGCGATAGGGAAAATATTGGAAGAATATCTCCCATGAGTATCACTTTGACTTTTAGGAATATGTGAAAATTTTGTTTGCACTAAGATTTATAAATAACTGCTCCCAACATAACATGATACCTCCAGAATTAGACATAGTTAGCTAGGCTGTATAATTAAGGAACGATAATGTGATGTTCGGTTTAGTTGTTATAACTCTCAATGTTTAAAGAGATTTAAACCATGTCGTTAAAATGGCATTTTAAGCAAAAGGAAATAAAAATTTTGGTAAGTGATAACAAATCGGAAGGAAAATAAAGTATGATATATGAGAATATTACACAACGAGTGGTTTATTAAACAGTAAATAGTCTTAAGTCATAGAGATCCGAATACTAGGGAAGACATAAACTTAGTACGACATAGTACATAAGGAATTAAGACTGTTAGAATCTAAACTTATTCAGTCTGCCACGTTGTTGATACCATGGTGAGCTCCTCCTCCTTCTAACATATATGCTTTCCCATGAGCTCCTTCAACTTGTTGACCTTGGTTTTGGGGACACTGGTTCCGATAGTGTCCTTGCTCCCCACATCCGAAACATGTAATAATGGCCTTGCCCTTGCAGTCCTTAGCAAGGTGTCCCACTTTGGGACATCTAAAGCATATACCACATGGACCATCATGATGTAGCGTGCATTGGTGGCATCGTGGTAAGTTTCCAGTATAAGCTATTGATGAGTTTCCAAATACTCATCATTTTACATAATCTAAACTGCAAAATCATCTCGAACGCTCAAAACACATCAAATGATTAAATTATCACAAATCGTTGTTTTATGTGTTTTAAATGCAAAATATCAAAATCGATGAAAATGATTCAAGTTTGCAAAATTGGCGTGTTTAGTCCCCAAGTTTTAAAAGTTGTCAAATCTAGTCCTGAAATTCAAAATGTGAAATTTATCATTCAAGGTCCTCAAGTATTCTAAGTTGTTTAAAATGATCCTTGAATGATTCTTTGGTCAATTGGCAAGAAAGGTCCCTTAACTTTGGAAATTTGCAAAAATAGTCCTTGGACTTTAAAAAATGGATTTTATGCAAAAAGGGTTCTTGTTCTATCAAAAGTTGTCAAGTTTGGTCCTTGTGAGAGCATTGGAAAAATATCAATTTCAGTCCTTGAAGTTTGGCAAATTGGCAAAATTGGTCCTTGTTTATCACTTAAGCCAAACCGGATCCACTAGGCCCAAAATCCAAATCCAACCCAACTGTTTTGACCCTTTGCCTATTGAGCCCCAGTCCACAATACAAAAGAACCCCAGCCATACCCTTTTTGAACCCCCCTTTTGTTATTAAACTTTGGTCAGCGCAGGTCAAACAAAGGAAAAACGCGCCCAAACCCCTTTCACTGTAGCTCCCTCTCTTCCCCAACAGAAACACCAATACCAGAGGTGGTTTTCACCCATTTTCAACCCCCCTCCATACCATGTCCCCTCCACATCATCTATACTCCAAAAAGCTTTAATTATCATCAACCAAATCCATTAATTACTTCAAACTGCTCAAAGAAATTTTTAGCGCCAAAACACATGTGTATGGTTCGATTATTTCTAGTGATCCAAGGGCTCAAGAGTGGTGGGAAAGTCTCGTAGACACGTGGAAGCATGAAAAGTCTATAAAGAAGGAAAGAGATGCATTGTACAAGGAGTATCTAGTGTAATATTTAATTTTCAAGTCGTTTTAGTTAATTTCCACTTTCGTTTATGTTTTAAGCTTAAAACTCAGATTTCAAGTACTTTTGTTATAAGTAAGCTTTTGTGAAGGTTTAATTCAAGTCTCATATTGTATTTCAGCTTTATGCAAATTTCTCATATTTATGCAAAATATCAAATGTTTCAAATGATGTTATTGGTTGTTTAAATGGACTAAAGTAAGACACATAAGCTCCCATATAGCTTTTATGTTCGCTGAAATTAAGTCTATTTGAACATTTTCGAGCATTTATAGAATATTGTTTTTCAAAGATCAAGATTATTTATGTTAACATTGTAATAGTGTTTTATCATTATCTTTGAGTGGTTTAGAACCTAGTTTAATATTGATTAAGCTTAATTGAGATCTTATTCAAGTGATATTGTATTGTATTTTAATTTGATAATTATGGTTTATAAATTCAAGTATGGTTTAATTGGTTAGCTTTATAAGTTCATAAAGTAAGTTTTGAGGTTTTTAGTTAAGGATCTTATAGTTTATTTTGGAATTAAAAATATCAATTCAATGAAGTCATATAAATCATCTTGCAAGAATATCATAACATTGTTAAGTCTTTATATTGACATTTCAGTTATAACTGATCATCAATTCAATAGTTCATAATAATTAGCTTCAAATGTATAGCATGTTATTTGAGCTTAAAATTAACATCATCTGAGTCTTATAATATACACTTGGTTTCATTAAGTTAATTTCAATTGTTTAAATAGTTTTTAATTTGGTATTAGTACATTGCTGTTAGTTATAAATTGTCAATTTGATTTTGTAATCTAATGTTTTGTATAATTAGTTTAAAATCTGTTTGATCACTATACTGTCATTAGTTAGTAATTTGCTTTTGATATGATGTATGAGATTAGTTTAGATACTATGTTCTTTTTGCTGATAAGTCTCATCTTATTTAGTGATCAAGTCTGTTATTTGAACAAAGCTTCATTCTTATTGCTCATACAGTTTGATTTGCAAATATATCTCATTTTTGATCCATCTGCTTTCAAATTATTTGCTAATTAGTTTTATTTAATTACTATCTAGTATGTTCTTAATCTAATTTCCACTTTTATTCTAATTAAGTTCTAATTCACATTGTTGACTTGATATAAAGCTTCAATGTCTTATTGATGAGTTGTATATTTAGTTATTATAGCTTTTAGTATAATCAGTATTGACTGTTAGCATTCAGCAATTATAATCTTATTGTTTTGTTTTTAGCTTTATTATTTTGTCTAATTATTTTAATTTTAAAGTATAGTCATCTTACTAGTTAGTCTGTTATCTAGATTCTTTAGAACTCTATTGATATTGTTTCTTGAATTTTATAAGCTTAACTTTTAATTATAATTGTTATTTATATTTGATTGAATTAATTTTGTAATTTCTTTTCTTCATTGTTTTATTATATTAATACTATAATTTAGTTTATATAATTAAATTCTAATGTCATCTTATTAGTTTAAAATTATTTTATATATTAGATTTTTAAAGTTAATTTATTTTATTAATTATTTTAAAGAATTTAGATTTAAATAGTTTAATTTAAATTTATATATATTATTATGAAAATATTTTATTTTATATTGTTATATAAGTTTTAGATTTTTAATCAATTTTCAACTTTATAAATTTTTCTATTAAATAGTTCTTTTAATAATTTTATAAATTTAGTTTCTAATTCATTTTAATTAATTAATGAGCTTCTCCAAGCACCCATCGAGGGTTACGGAGATGCCATTGTTGTCCCACCATTGTGGCTGATACCTCTCGAGCTCAAGACCGGGTTGCTTAATCTAGTAACCCAAAGCCAATTCTATGGTTTTGAGCGGATGATCCTCATGCACACATTCGATGGTTTAACAAGATAGCATCTACCATCAAGTACAAGAATGTCCCATCGAAGCTATCAAGCTTCTTACGCTCCCATTTTCTAGAGGACAAGCCGGGAATTGGCTTGAGAAACAACCCCTCGTTCTATAGAGACATGGGAAGATCTTGTCACCAAATTAGTTAACTAGTTCTATCCTCCATCTCAACCACAAGTCTTAAGAATGAGATAATGAAATTTTCTCGTAGATTTGATGAATCATTCGGGAGGCATGGGATCGTTACAAAGAGTTGCTTCGAGTGTCCGTTGATCACGGTTTACCGAGTTAATGCAAATGGATACTTTCTACAATGGTCTCAATCGAGCCAATCAAGATTCTTTGAATGCCTCCGGGAGGTAATTTCTGAGCAAGACCACCAAAGAGGCCTTGCGATCATTGAGAACAAATCTCGTGTCCGTCCTTTGTAGCTAAGACATATCGATCTAATCTTGGACCTTCTTCTTCTTCATCCCGTGAGTACATCTAGCACCGATGCTAAGATTGATAAACTCACAGACATTGTTCAGCTTTGGTTCTTGCTAACGGAAAAAGTTTCCTTCACTCGGTCACCAACACATGTGAAGTGAAGAAAGTTGAAGTTGTGTCACTTGTGGTGGTCCTCATGCTTACTACAATTGTATGCCGCCACCGATGGTAGTCCTTTTGAGGCCAATGCTTTGGCCGTAGTTCACAACAAGGAGGTAATCATACCGTCCTCAAAATGAACCACACTACCGTGCTAACACTAATCGAGCACCACCGGTTTCAATCAAAATCACAACATGCAAAACCGAATCGAACCAACCAAGAATGAACCAAGGTTATCAAAACCAAGGTAATTTCTATCTGGACCCAATCAAGGTTTCCAACATCGGGGAACCCTCATCAAAACAATTTCAATCGAGGAATCAATTTCATGGGAATATGAATCCTAATCAAGGAATTTTGGTCATAATCAAAATATACGACCTCAAATTGTCCCTCAAGCTCCTCCCATCATTACTCCTCCGGACCATCATCCGATGAGTTCTTGAAAGCGCTTTATGAAATCCAAGATGAAATGAACAGGTTGTTGGTCACCGATTGTCGATCGAAGAAGTCTTTAAATGATCGACCCTCGCTCGGTACTTTACCGAGCAACACGATCGCTAACCCGAGGGGCGATGCTAAGGCGATCACAACCCGAAGTGGTGTTTCATACTGGACTCGCTGTTCCTACTACCTCTACTTCTTCTTCTCTTCCTAAGGTAGTGGACGGTGAACCTCCAAAACATAATGGACCTCGACTCCAATGCCACCTCCACCTGTGCCAATGAGTCAAGTCACCAAGGATCCAAGGACAAGGTGCATTATTCAAGCCCACGGCAAGACACGCCCTACCTTGGTAGTCCAACCTCGGTTGTCCGAAACCCCGGTCTAATCAAGGAGTTGTGTTTGAACCTCCGTAGCTCCTATTGAGAAATCCAAATCTTCTCTTCCTTACCCATCTAGAATGCATGATGAGAAGCTTAAAGACAAAACCAAAGAGCAAATTGAAAAATTTTCAAATTTTCAATGAATTGCACTTTGATATAAGCTCGTTGATGCTCTCGTTCTCATGCCCAAATTTGCATCTACTCTCAAAGGGTTACTAAGCAACAAAGATAAGTTATCCGAAATGGCTAAAACCCCTCTCAATGAGCAATGCTCACGGTCCTTCTTAAAAGCTTCCGAAAAGCTTGAAGACCACAGCAAGTTTTAATCCCATGTGATTTCTTGGGATGGTTCAATGCTCTACTTGGCGATCTTGGCGCTAGCATTAACCTCATGCCACTCTCGATGTGGAAGAAACTTTCTCCCCGAACTTACTCCTACTTGTATGACTCTCGAGCTAGCGGATCGTACTATAACTCGTCCACTTGGAATAGCCGAGGATGTCGTGGTTAAAGTAGGAAGTTTCATTTTCCCACCGACTTTGTTGTAGTAAACTTTGATGCGGATCCAAGAGTTCCCTCATCTTGGGAGAGCTTTCTTGAGAGCAGTCGTGCTCTGTCGATGTATTCACCAAGAGTTGACTTTTACGGGTTGATAACGAAGAACTCACGTTGAATATCAACCGAACTCCAAACCTCTCGAACAAACATAGTGTTGCCACAATCGATCAAAATCCAAAGAATCGATGCAACACTCTCAAATTTCACGATTAAGAGGAGTCACCAAAGCGTCTTGAGCTAAAAGCTCTAAAATCAACCACAGCTCAAACAAATGGTTTGAAAGTTGTACTAAAGGGAGTCATGAGTATTCTTGATGATGATGATCTTGATTCGGAGACTTCATCGAGTGGTGGAAACCGCTAGCTCTAAGAGCACACACTTGTCCCACCTCCGAATCGGTTTGTCGTATGAGCTTGTTAACTCGTGGATGAAGTGAATTCTCTTCAAAGGATCCAATCATATTTGAAAATCAACCTATCATAGCCAATTCTACTCCTTCTATCACTCCTTTTTGAGGAAGTGACTCAATCTTGGAAGAGATTGATGCATACTAGCTAGTGATTACGCTCCTTGGGAGATCGATCACGCCCAATTGATATCGAATGGGACATACTTCTCGTTGAGAAGTTGCTTTATGGAGATAAATCATCCATTTCATATCCACGATCCTATTGTTTCCGACTTTTCCATTCCTTCCTCAATCCGGATGA
The DNA here is from genome assembly GCA_022545495.1 of Chrysanthemum lavandulifolium. Taxonomy (NCBI): domain Eukaryota; kingdom Viridiplantae; phylum Streptophyta; class Magnoliopsida; order Asterales; family Asteraceae; genus Chrysanthemum; species Chrysanthemum lavandulifolium. Next base: position 302,791,094 of record CM040240.1, read on the forward strand.
GGAAGATGATAATTTTGGAAGAAGTCGATGCTTTTCTAGTGATGAATCAATCCCAACGAGGTTGATGATTCTTACTTAGATTCGAGGGGACATCCTTTTCTTAGCAGTTTATTAAACGAAGAATCGTCCCAATCCTCCTTCCGAAACTCCTTTGATAATCACCATACAAGCTTAAAGTTTAAGCTTAAAAGCGTTAAAATGGTGATTTACTTCTTTCTAATGAAGAATGGACATGCATTGTAATGCACATATTTATTCCATTCTTCACACATGGTGTGGTTGCCTTTCCCTTTCTCTTAGGAATGAGGACACCATTTTGACCCCGATATTATGCTTTATAGTTTCTACTATTAAAATACCGGTTATATCTCGTCGGTGGAACTTTCACGATGTTCATGTGTTTATTAACATTGTGAACGAAAGTCCGATAGAGATTGGTTTTCCACATTACTTTCCCCATGAACCAATGAATGCGGGGATCGAGTCAAGCTAGTGACTCGGTAATCAAAAACATTAGCATGCACCATATGGGTTTTCACCCATAATTCATCTTCTTATCCCTTTCTATCACCCAGTGTGGGGAGTTTTCCCACATCGTTGTATATTCTCATTCTTTCTAAAAAAAAAAAAAAAAAAAAAAAAAAATCTTCTTCTAAATAAAATGGCCGTAGTATTTCCCTTTCACGTTCTTTGTTTCGACATAACGGTAGGTACTTTGAATATTGAGGGCAATATTCATTTCTAAGTGTGGGGGAATTCTCACGAATTTTATCATATAATTATACCAATTCCCGTTTTGGCCAAAATTTTTTTTTTGGAGTAAGTGTTCTACACTTACTCGACAGTTATCGATCCATGTGTTTGATAAACTAAAGTTGGCTAATCCAGAGCAAACGGCTCTTGGTAAAGATATATCAAATCCGTTTATATGGCTTGCAATTTGCCCAAAATTGTATGGTTCTCACTCACCATATCCTAAAAAGTGAAGAGTTGGCTAGCCAAGCAAGGTTATGGCTTGTGGTAAAGGCGATGGAAAATCCATAATTGGTAATCACTCACCAAAGATAATACTAATAATTTATCTAAGAGTTGGCTAGTCCAGAGCAAGCGGCTTCGGTAAAGACAAATCAAATCAGATTATATGGTTTATGATTTGCCAATAAATCATCTGGTTATCGTTGTACCAAGATTCTTACTTGAATCAAAACAATCGGCTACTCCGAGTGATGGCTTTTGGTAAGAGTTTAAAATCCATCAAAGTTTTCTCAAATCATTGCTAGGACTAGCAATATCTCGATGTGGGGATTGATGAGTTTCAAATACTCATCATTTTTACATAATCTAAACCGCAAAATCATCTGAACGCTCAAAACACATCAAAATGATTAAATTATCACAAATCGTGTTTTATGTGTTTTAAATGCAAAATATCAAAATCGATGAAAAATGATTCAAGTTTGCAAAATTGGCGGGTTTAGTCCCCAAGTTTTAAAGTTGTCAAATCTAGTCCACGGAAATTAAAAAATGTGAAATTTATCATTCAAGGTCCACAAGTATTCTAAGTTGTTTAAAATGATCCTTGAATGATTCTTTGGTCAATTAACAAGAAAGGTCCATAACTTTGGAAATTTGCAAAATAGTCCTTGGACTTTAAAAATGGATTTTATGAAAGGGTTCTTGTTCTATCAAAAGTTGTCAAGTTTGGTCCTTGTGAGAGCATTGGAAAAATATCAATTTCAGTCCTTGAAGTTTGGCAAATTGGCAAATTGGTCCTTGTTTATCACTTAAGCCAAACCCGGATCCACTAGGCCCAAAATCCAAATCCAACCCATTGTTTTGACCCTTTGCCTATTGAGCCCAGATCCACAATACAAAAGAACCCCACCATACCCTTTTGAACCCCCTTTGTTATTAAACTTTGGTCAAGATGAGTCAAACAAAGGAAAAATGCAAAACCCTTTCATCGTAGCTCCTCTCTTCCCCAACGAAACACCAATACCAGAGGTGGTTTCACCCATTTCAACCCCTCCATACCATGTCCCCTCCACATCATCTATACTCCAAAAAGCTTTAATTATCATCAACCAAATCCATTAATTACTTAAACCGCTCAAAAAATTTTTGGCGCCAAAAACACATGTGTATGGTTCTGATTATTTCTAGTGATCCAAGGGCTCAAGAGTGGTGGGAAAGTCTCAGAGACACGTGGGAAGCATGAAAAGTCTATAAAGAAGGAAAGAGATGCATTGTACAAGGAGTATCTAGTGTAATATTTAATTTTCAAGTCGTTTTAGTTAATTTCCACTTTCAGTTTATGTTTTAAGCTTAAAAACTCTGTATTTCAAGTACTTTTGTTATAAGTAAGCTTTTGTGAAGGTTTAATTCAAGTCTCATATTGTATTTCAGTTTATGCAAATTTCTCATATTTATGCAAAATATCAAATGTTTCAAATGATGTTATTGGTTGTTTAAATGGACTAAAGTAAGACACATAAGCTCCCATATAGCTTTTATAAGCTATTAGAAACCCTAAAATTCAGTTTAGAAGAAAAAATAGAAAATCACAAAAATTCCAAGAAAATAGTCAAAAAATCAAAATCACTGAAAAGGGTGATCACAAATGGAGCAAGGTTTATTTTGGATGGCCTTGGTTAGTGAACCCGGAGGTTCTATAGGAAGTTCTACTTGGTCTTGGTTCTCGCCATTAAGCATTGGAAGCTTTTGTAAGCTCTTTTGATCATTTTAGCATTTCTTTGTTTTGTTTGTTCATTAGCTCTAGTGCGCTTCTATTTTGTTTACTAGTCTTAATTTAATGTGTTTGATCATTAAAATCGATTATGGTGTTAATTTAAATTTGAATTTTGAAAAATCTCATTTTGACAGTCAAATAAGCCTAGGTCTAGAATCTTGGTTTCAGTTGATTAGTGTTGCTGATTTGTGTTCCTTTAGTGCTAATATTTGATTATATAAGGTCTAGAATCAAGTTTGTGGTTTATAATTGTGAGTTGCTTTGAAAAAGTTCATGACAGTCAAGTATAAGTGGTGTTTGGTTTTTTGTGATTAAAGGATCTTTGGTCTTTATCTTTGTTGGAAATCCATCTAAACAAGTCTAAATCATTCATATTAGTCAAGAAATCAAGTCCTTGTTAAGCAAAAGTCAAATATCCATTTGAACATAATTGGTGCACCTTTATTGGGATTTTAGAATATCAAATCATCATTTTGTGTTCAAAAAGTGTTAATCTTGCTATATTCGGTCTTAAAACACCTTAACATAACATCATGGTGTTTAAAATCAAATCAAATCTCAATTTGGTCAACTTTTGGTTTTTCTCAAAAGTCAAAATTTCAAAAGGTCGTTTTTGAATAAAGTTTGGAATTTCATTATGGGTTCATTAGTAGGTTTGAGTATAAGATTTGGAGGTATTGTAGTCTAGTTGGTGTAGAAAATACAAAATACTAGTTCTTGGTTTCTCAGTTGTTATAGTGCTTATTTCTTTTGCTTTTGTGGACACCCATCTGCATAGCCGCTTCTATACGTAAATCGGTTCCATTTGATAAGCTCTCATAGAGCTTATTACTTGTCAAATCTCGAGTTCTCTAGTTCTTTGGAAAGCCAACCTGGTCCTCTTGAGTTGTCAAGTCTTGTTTTCATTTTGGAACTTGTTTGGTAGAAATTGCTACAAGCTTGAAACTTGTCCCACTTTCTGTTTTCACCACAGCATCAATTAGCTTATTGGCTTATTAGAGCTTTTAGTTTAATTTTTTTGAGTCTTTTAGCTTCTAGTTAGTTGTTCTAGCTTATTGTCATCTTAATATAGCTTGTTTCTAGTATTGAGCTGCTTTGAGCTTATTTCCACCTAATAAGCCATTTTGTCCATGTTTGATCAATAAGCTTTCAAAGCGACTTATTTGTGAGTTGTAAATTTTGTCTTTATTAAAGTTTCATAATATCATTAGTAAAGTAGTTTTCAAAAAGAAAATCCAGAAAAAGTCCAAGTTTAAATCAGTGATAGTGTTTATTTAAGATTTTTTAGCTTTTTGATTTTTCTTTTCAACTTATTAATAAGCAAAACTTGTTTTTCTCTTTTTCTTAGGTTGCTGTTATCATATAGGATTTTTAGAAAAGTTTCATATTTTCCTTTTCTGCTTAGTATTTATTATAATTATAAATAGCTAATAAATAATAAATAATTAGTAATAAATAATTAAAAGTCTAAAAATATATTTTCTGTTCTAAAATTAGTTTTATCATATTTTAGATTTTTCAAAGTTAAAATTTTATTTTTCCAAGTTTATTTTCTATTTTCTAGTATTTAAGTGTATTCTAAATAGTAATTAATTAATAATAATTAGATAAAAAGTGTGAAAAATATATTTTTAGTTTTAAAATTAGTTTTATAGTATTTTAGATTTTTCAGAATCATAAGTTTATTTTTCTAGCCTTATTTCCTATTTTCTTTTATTTTAGAGTATTTATTAAATAGTTAAATTAGTTTTTAATTAATAATAATTAATTAAATAGTGTTAAAAATAATTTTCTTTTCTAATAATTTTCTTTTATTTTAGGATTCTAAAATGTCATTTTATATTTTTAGGTCTTTTATTTCTTAGTTTTCACTTTTTATTTTGTGCGTCCTGCGTAGTTTTTAAAACTTACGTTTACGTTTCTTTGATCCGGTTGTTGTGCTTTCCAATTCTGTGTCCAATCCCTTTCCAATCAATCGGTAGTGTAATATTTCTAATCAAAACCTTCTGATCACTATCCTTAGTGATCATCCCATCATCTGAATCGGTTTTACACACCATTGAGTCTCCTGGGACTTAACGACCGAGGAATCCACGTATTCTCGATCTTAATTGCATCCGTGCTTAAGCGGTTTTAAGTCTGTTTAGACTTGACTGTTTGGGCAGATCAAAATTTTAAGCGCCACGCGGGAGGCTTTAGCGTGTGTCAGCCATTTTCGGATCCATTGTTGCACATACCCACCGTTTGTAAAAAGTTTTTGTAAAGTAAAAAAAAAAATCAAAAAGTTCATTAACACTTTTCCTAAAGTGTTAAAACACCAAAAAATATAAAACAACAAAACAATCGAACGCTTTCTATTTTGTATTCTCTTTTAAGGTGATTCTTGAAGAGATACGATTTGGTTAAACAGGACGATAACAAAATATTGTCCAAAAGTTTTGAACCCATCCGCACAAATCTAACCTACGCTTTTCGGTGGTACTTAATTGAATACATAAAAATCAACCACCGCAAAATCAAGGCATTGCACTACCTAACTGGGGTGCGACCATTAATAAGTTCCGAACATCGACGAAAACTTGCCTTTGTGTCACTTGTGATTTGGTGTACCTTTTCAAAGCCATTTCATTTGTGATTATTGGTTAAGTTCACTTGTGTTTTGCCTCATTTGTTTTGAAAATTGGTTTTATACATAGTGCATGCAAGACTCGTTCTTCCAGATTCTGAAGTCCACTTTCCGAACTTGGAAACATTCCTCGTAACGTAGAGGACGTTCGGCTCCTTGACCGTGATCGAGGAACGTCTACCACCACCACCACCGTCAAAATGGCGGAAGACAAACCTATGAATGAGCCTCCAAGCACCCATCGAGGGTTACGGAGATGCCATTGTTGTCCCGACCATTGTGGCCGATACCTTCGAGCTCAAGACCGGGTTGCTTAATCTAGTAACCCAAAGCCAATTCTATGGTTTTGAGCGGGATGATCCTCATGCACACATTCGATGGTTTAACAAGATAGCATCTACCATCAAGTACAAGAATGTCCCATCCGAGCTATCAAGCTTCTTCCGCTCCCATTTTCTCTAGAGGACAAGCCCGGAATTGGCTTGAGAAACAACCCCTCGTTACATAGAGACATGGGAAGATCTTGTCACCAAATTAGATAATCTAGTTCTATCCTCCATCTCGAACCACAAGTCTTAAGAATGAGATAATGAAATTTTCTTTAGATTTGATGAATCATTCGGGAGGCATGGGATCGTTACAAAGAGTTGTCATGAGTGTCCGCATCACGGTTTTACCGAGTTAATGCAAATGGATACTTTCTACAATGGTCTCAATCGTGCCAATCAAGATTCTTTGAATGCCTCCATGGAGGTATTTCGAGCAAGACCACCAAAGAGGCCTTGCGGATCATTGAGAACAAATCTCAGTCCGTCCTTTCGAGCTAAGACATATCGGTCTAATCTTGGACCTTCTTCTTCATCCCCGTGAGTACATCTAGCACCGATGCTAAGATTGATAAACTCACAGACATTGTTCGAGCTTTGGTTCTTGCTAACTGAAAAAAGTTTCCTTCACTCATCCCAACACATCTTGAAGTGAAAGTTGAAGTTGTGTCACTTGTGGTGGTCCCATACTTACTACAATTGTCTCGCCACCGATGGTAGTCCTTTTGAGGCCAATGCTTTGGCCGGTAGTTCACAACAAGGAGGTAATCAATACCGTCCTCAAATGAACCACACTACCGTGCTAACACTAATCGTGCACCACCGGTTTCAATCAAAATCACAACATGCAAAACCGAATCGAACCAACCAAGAATGAACCAAGGTTATCAAAACCAAGGTAATTTCTATCTGGACCCAATCAAGGTTTCCAACATCGGGAACCCTCATCAAAACAATTTCAATCGAGGGAATCAATTTCATGGGAATATGAATCCTAATCAAGGAATTTTGGTCATAATCAAAATATACGACCTCAAATTGTCCCTCCGACTCCTCCCATCATTACTCCTCCGGACCATCATCCGATGAGTTCTTGAAGCGCTTTATGAAATCCCAAGATGAAATGAGCAGGTTGTTGGTCAATCATTGTTGATCTGAAGAAGTCTTTAAATGATCGACCCTCGGGCTCGTGTGCTTTACCGAGCAACACGATCGCTAACCCGAGGGGCGATGCTAAGCGATCACAACCAAGTGGTGTTTCATACCTGGACTTCTGCTGCCTACTACCTACTTCTTCTTCTCTTCCTAAGGTAGTGACAAAGGAACCTCCAAAACATAATGGACCTCGACTCCAATGCCACTCCACTGCGCAATGAGTCAAGTCACCAAGGATCCAAAGGACAAGGTGCATTATTCAAGCCCACGGGACAAAGACACGTCCTACCTTCTGGTAGTCCAACCTCAGTTGTCCGAAACCCCGCCTAATCAAGGAGTTGTGTTTGAACCTCCTGTAGCTCTATTGAGAAATCCAAATCTTCTCTTACCCATCTAGAATGCATGATGAGAAGCTTAAAGACAAAACCAAAGAGCAAATTGAAAAATTTTTCAAATTTTCAATGAATTGCACTTTGATATAAGCTTCGTTGATGCTCGTTCTCATGCCCAAATTTGCATCTACTCAAAGGGTTACTAAGCAACAAAGATAAGTTATCCAAATGGCTAAAACCCTCTCAATGAGCAATGCTCAATGTCCTTCTTAAAAAGCTTCCTAAAAGCTTGAAGACCCCGGCAAGTTTTAATCCCATGTGATTTCTTGGGGATGGTTCAATGCTCACCTGGCCGATCTTGGCGCTAGCATTAACCTCATGCCACTCTCGATGTGGAAGAAACTTTCTCCCTGAACTTACTCCTACTTGTATGACTCTCGAGCTAGCGGATCGCACTATAACTCGTCCACTTGGAATAGCCGAGGATGTCGTGGTTAAAGTAGGGAAGTTTCATTTTCCAACCGACTTTGTTGTAGTAAACTTTGATGCGGATCCAAGAGTTCCCTCATCTTGGGAGAGCTTTCTTGAGAACGAGTCGTGCTCTAATCGATGTATTCATTGAAGAGTTGACTTTACGGGTTGATAACGAAGAACTCACGTTGAATATCAACCAGAACTCCAAACCTCGAACAAACATAGTGTTGCCACAATCGATCAAAATCCAAAAGAATCGATGCAACACTCTCAAATTTCACGATTAAGAGGAGTCACCAAAAGCGTGCTGAGCTAAAAGCTCTAAAATCAACCCGGCTCAAACAAATGGTTTGAAAGTTGTACCAAGGGGAGTCATGAGTATTCTTGATGATGATGATCTTGATTCGAGACTTCATCGGAAGTGGTGGAACTGCTAGCTCTAAGAGCACACCACTTGTCCCACCTCCGTAATCGCTTTGTCGATTGAGCTTGTTAACTCGTGGATGAAGTCAATTTCTTCAAAGGATCCAATCATATTTGAAAATCAACCTATCATAGCCAATTCTACTCCTTCTATCACTCCTTTCGGGGAAGTGACTCAATCTTGGAAGAGATTGATGCATACTTAGCTAGTGATTACATTCCTTGGGAGATCGATCACGCTCAATTGATATCGAAGGGACATACTTCTCATTGAGAAGTTGCTTTATGGAGATAAATCATCCATTTCATATCCACGATCCTATTGTTTCCGACTTTTCCATTCCTTCCTCAATCCGGATGAGGAAGATGATAATTTTGGAAAGAAGTCGATGCTTTTCTAAGTGATGAATCAATCCCAACGGGGTTGATGATTCTTACTTGATTGAGGGGACATCCTTTTCTTAACAGTTTATTAAGCGAAGAATCGTCCCCAATCCTCCCTTCCGAAACTCCTTTGATAATCACCACAAGCTTAAAGTTTAAGCTTAAAACGTTAAAAATGGTGATTTACTTCTTTAATGAAGAATGGACATGCATTGTAATGCACATATTTATTCCATTCTTCACACATGGTGTGGTTGCCCTTTCCCTTTTCTCTTGGGAATGAGGACACCATTTTGACCCCGATAATATGCTTTATAGTTTCTACTATTAAAATACGGTTATATCTCGTCGGAGTGGAACTTTCGATGTTCATGTGTTTATTAACATTGTGAGCGAAAGTCCGATAGAGATTGGTTTTCCACATTACTTTCCCATGAACCAATGAATGGGGATCGAGTCAAGCTAGTGACTCGGTAATCAAAAACATTAGCATGCACCATATGGGTTTTCACCCATAATTACATCTTCTTATCCCTTTCTATCACCCAAGTGTGGGGAGTTTTCCCACCTTCGTTGTATCTCATTCTTTCTAAAAAAAAAAAAAAAAAAAAAAAAATCTTCTTCTAAATAAATGGCCGTAGTATTTCCCTTTCACGTTCTTTGTTTCGCATAACAGCTAGGTGACTTTGAATATTGAGGGCAATATTCATTTCTAAGTGTGGGGGAATTTCACGAATTTTATCATATAATTATACCAATTCCGCTTTTGGCCAAAATTTTTTTTTGGAGTAAGTGTTCTACACTTACTCGGCTTGGTTATCGATCACCATGTTTGATAAACTAAAGTTGGCTAATCCAGAGCAAACGGCTCTTGGTAAAGATATATCAAATCCGTTTATATGGCTTGCAATTTGCCCAAAATTGTATGGTTCTCACCACCATATCCTAAAAAGTGAAGAGTTGGCTAGCCCACAAGGTTATAGCTTGTGGTAAAGGCGATGGAAAATCCATAATTGGTAATCACTCACCAAAGATAATACTAATAATTTATCTAAGAGTTGGCTAGTCCAGAGCAAACGGCTTCTGGTAAAGACAAATCAAATCCGTTATATGGTTTATGATTTGCCAATAAATCATCTGGTTATCGTTGTACCAAGATTCTTACTTGAATCAAAACAATCGGCTACTCCAGAAGTGATGGCTTTTGGTAAAGAGTTTAAAATCCATCAAAGTTTTCTCAAATCATTGCTAGGGACTAGCAATATCTCGATGTGGGATTGATGAGTTTCAAATACTCATCATTTTACATAATCTAAACTCGCAAAATCATCTCGAACGCTCAAAAACACATCAAAATGATTAAATTATCACAAATCAGTGTTTTATGTGTTTTAAATGCAAAATATCAAAATCGATGAAAAATGATTCAAGTTTGCAAAATTGCGTGTTTAGTCCCCAAGTTTTAAAAGTTGTCAAATCTAGTCCTCGGAAATTAAAAATGTGAAATTTATCATTCAAGGTCCTAAGTATTCTAAGTTGTTTAAAATGATCCTTGAATGATTCTTTGGTCAATTGGCAAGAAAGGTCCATTAACTTTGAAATTTGCAAAAATAGTCCTTGGACTTTAAAAATGGATTTTATGCAAAAGGGTTCTTGTTCTATCAAAAGTTGTCAAGTTTGGTCCTTGTGAGAGCATTGGAAAATATCAATTTCATCCTTGAAGTTTGGCAAATTGGCAAAATTGGTCCTTGTTTATCACTTAAGCCAAACCGGATCCACTAGGCCCAAAATCCAAATCCAACCCAACTGTTTTGACCCTTTGCCTATTGAGCCCCATCCACAATACAAAAGAACCCTCACCATACCCTTTTGAACCCCTTTTGTTATTAAACTTTGGTCATTGCAGTCAAACAAAGGAAAACGCTACCAACCCCTTTCATCGTAGCTCCTCTCTTCCCAACAAACACCAATACGAGTGGTTTCACCCATTTTCAACCCCCCTCCATACCATGTCCCCTCCACATCATCTATACTCCAAAAAGCTTTAATTATCATCAACCAAATCCATTAATTACTTCAAACTGCTCAAAGAAATTTTTGGCGCCAAAAACACATGTGTATGGTTCTGATTATTTCTAGTGATCCAAGGGCTCAAGAGTGGTGGGAAAGTCTCAGAGACACGTGGGAAGCATGAAAAGTCTATAAAGAAGGAAAGAGATGCATTGTACAAGGAGTATCTAGTGTAATATTTAATTTTCAAGTCGTTTTAGTTAATTTCCACTTTCAGGTTTATGTTTTAAGCTTAAAACTACAGTATTTCAAGTACTTTTGTTATAAGTAAGCTTTGTGAAGGTTTAATTCAAGTCTCATATTGTATTTCAGTTTATGCAAATTTCTCATATTTATGCAAAATATCAAATGTTTCAAATGATGTTATTGGTTGTTTAAATGGACTAAAGTAAGACACATAAGCTCCCATATAGCTTTTATAAGCTATTAGAAACCCTAAAATTCAGTTTAGAAGAAAAAAATAGAAAATCACAAAAATTCCAAGAAAATAGTCAAAAAAATCAAAAATCACTTGAAAAGGGTGATCACAGCTGGAGCAAGGTTTATTTTGGATGGCCTTGGGTTAGTGAACCTGTGGAGGTTCTATAGGAAGTTCTACTTGGTCTTGGTTCTCAGTTTTAAGCATTGGAAGCTTTTGTAAGCTCTTTTGATCATTTTAGCATTTTGCTGTTTTGTTTGTTCATTAGCTCTAATTCTGCTTCTATTTTGTTTACTAGTCTTAATTTAATGTGTTTGATCATTAAAATCAGTATGGTGTTAATTTAAATTTGAATTTTGAAAAAATCTCATTTTGACAGTCAAATAAGCCTAGGTCTAGAATCTTGGTTTCAGTTGATTAGTGTTGCTGATTTGTGTTCCTTTAGTGCTAATATTTGATTATATAAGGTCTAGAATCAAGTTTGTGGTTTATAATTGTGAGTTGCTTTGAAAAAGTTCATGACAGTCAAGTATAAGTGGTGTTTGGTTTTTTGTGATTAAAGGATCTTTGGTCTTTATCTTTGTTGGAAATCCATCTAAACAAGTCTAAATCATTCATATTAGTCAAGAAATCAAGTCCTTGTTAAGCAAAAGTCAAATATCCATTTGAACATAATTGGTGCAGCCCACTGTTGGGATTTTAGAATATCAAATCATCATTTTGTGTTCAAAAAGTGTTAATCTTGCTATATTCAGTCTTAAAACACCTTAACATAACATCATCAGTGTTTAAAATCAAATCAAATCTCAATTTGGTCAACTTTTGGTTTTTCTCAAAAAGTCAAAATTTCAAAAAGGTCGTTTTTGAATAAAGTTTGGAATTTCATTATGGGTTCATTAGTAGGTTTCAGAGTATAAGATTTGGAGGTATTGTAGTCTAGTTGGTGTAGAAAAATACAAAAATACTAGTTCTTGGTTTCTCAGTTGTTATAGTGCTTATTTCTTTGCTTTTTGTGGACACCCCATCTGCATAGCTGCTCTGTACACAGAAACTGGTTCCATTTTGATAAGCTCTCATAGAGCTTATTACTTGTCCAAATCCTGAGTTCTCTAGTTCTTTGGAAAGCCAACCTGGTCCTCTTGAGTTGTCAAGTCTTGTTTTTCATTTTGGAACTTGTTTGGTAGGGCTGCTACAAGCTTGAAACTTGTCCCACTTTCTGTTTTTCACCACAACAGTCAATTAGCTTATTGGCTTATTAGAGCTTTTTAGTTTAATTTTTTTGAGTCTTTTAGCTTCTAGTTAGTTGTTCTAGCTTATTGTCATCTTAATATAGCTTCTGTTTCTAGTATTGAGCTTGCTTGAGCTTATTTCCACCTAATAAGCCATTTTGTCCACTGTTTGATCAATAAGCTTTCAAAACAGCTTATTTGTGAGTTGTAAATTTTTTGTCTTTATTAAAGTTTCATAATATCATTAGTAAAGTAGTTTTCAAAAAGAAAATCCAGAAAAAGTCCAAGTTTAAATCAGTGATAGTGTTTATTTAAGATTTTTTAGCTTTTTGATTTTTCTTTTCAACTTATTAATAAGCAAAACTTGTTTTTCTCTTTTTCTTAGGTTGCTGTTATCATATAGGATTTTTAGAAAAAGTTTCATATTTTTCCTTTTCTGTTTAGTATTTATTATAATTATAAATAGCTAATAAATAATAAATAATTAGTAATAAATAATTAAAAAGTCTAAAAAATATATTTTCTGTTCTAAAATTAGTTTTATCATATTTTAGATTTTTCAAAGTTAAAATTTTATTTTTCCAAGTTTATTTTCTATTTTCTAGTATTTAAGTGTATTCTAAATAGTAATTAATTAATAATAATTAGATAAAAGTGTGAAAAATATATTTTAGTTTTAAAATTAGTTTTATAGTATTTTAGATTTTCAGAATCATAAGTTTATTTTTCTAGCCTTATTTCCTATTTTCTTTTATTTTAGAGTATTTATTAAATAGTTAAATTAGTTTTAATTAATAATAATTAATTAAATAGTGTTAAAATAATTTTCTTTTCTAATAATTTTCTTTTATTTTTAGGATTCTAAAATGTCATTTTATATTTTTAGGTCTTTTATTTCTTAGTTTTCACTTTTTATTTTGTGCGTCCGCGTAGTTTTTAAAACTTACGTTTACGTTTCTTTGATTTGGTTGTTGTGCTTTCCAATTCATGTCCAACCTTTCCAATCAATCAAGAGTGTAATATTTCTAATCAAAACCTTTACGATCACTATCCTTAGTGATCATCCCATCATCTGAATCGCTTTACACACCATTGAGTCTCCTCGGGACTTAACGACCCGGAATCTCTGTATTCTCGATCTTAATTGCATCCATGCTAAGCGGTTTTAAGTCTGTTTAGACTTGACCGTTTGGAGCAGATCACTTATTCCCTTTGTTGGTGCAACAACATAAACTATGGCGACTTCTTGTCTTCTATTCTGTTGTTGATAATGGTTAGTGTTATGGTTTTGGTTTTCATTTTCCCATTTCCTTTTGTTGTTGCTAGTTTGGTTGTTGTTGTTGTTGTTGTTGTTGCGGTTATTGTTGATAATGTTTTCCCTTTTCACAACTTGAGCCATGAGTTTTTGAGTCATCCTGATAGTCTCTTCAATCGTTTGGGATCGGAAGAAGTTACATCTCCTTGAATACTTTGTGGAAGTCCCCCAATGAAATTTTCCAGTAATTTCTCATTGTCCAAAACCATAGTTGGACAAAGAGCAGCCAACTCTTGAAACCTTCTGATGTAAGTCTCGTCATAACCAATAGTCACTAACTCATAAAACTCTGTTTCTAGTTTCTTCACCTCTGTGCGTGGACAATACTTCTTAGTTACCAGCTTCTTGAATTCATCCCACGTGAGCTTGTAAGCATTTTCCATACCAATAGGCCGTGCATACGAATTCCACCATGACATTGCCCCATCTAAGAGCGTACTAGTAGCGAACTTCACCTTGCAATCATCTGGGCAATTGCATAGAAGAAATACATACTCCATCTTCTCAAACTAACGGATCATAGCAAGTGGATCCTTCCATGCCTTTAAACTTTGTGGGATCACCGCTTAAATTCCTTGTATGTACAATTTCAACTCTGACCTCCTGCAAATTTTTACAGAAGAGTAAGTCCGGCACTTGCAGAGTCCGTAGCCTCGGTAGCATTAGCAAGTCTGGCAATTTCAGAAGACCTTGACCTCGTGAGCAATTACTATTGCTCGTTCTTTCCTTAGTGCCTCGGCTATACTATCCTTTACATACTTTTGGATAGCGGCTTGTGTCATATCTGGTGCAGCTTTCTTTGGCGCCATAACTCTTCAAAATAAGAGGAAGGATGAGACGTAGCAAAGTCCTATGATAAGAATAAGCGCTCTAAAGAGATGTGATATGAGGTAATAAGTTTGAGGTTATTTTTCAAAATGTGTGACGGTATAGTGACTTAATGTGCGATTAATGTCTAACATGACGATTTGGTGGTGAAACAGAGGAGTGAGAGCGACTTCACCCTCCTTGAAGGTTTCGTCTCGGCATCCGATGATATCGGTGATGAGTCAGCTGATGTTAAAATTGTGATAGGGAATGACAAGCCATTTTCCACGTTGGAATCTGAAGAAAGGATAATGGAATGGGTATCTGAAGACATCTATGTGACAATCGATTTGAAATGAAAGTAAATAACTCGCATAATGTGCGTATAAAACCGCATGCATAGTGAATATGCACTTATGATGAAATGATGAGATTCTATGATGATGTAGTTATAGTCTAGGTCAATGATACAACCTAGTTCTCTATAACTCTTGCTCGATGCCAATCACACCCCTAAAATACATGTTTTGCGTGAATCGAATACGGAGCATGACCGCCATAGCATCACAAGCTATATTATATTGAACGACCTAAAGTGTCGTTTTGAAAATACATCGATTGATTAAGTAAAATATTCAGAGTTTACAAAGTATAGGTCCCAAATGATAGTCAACATGTAAGGAAATAAGTTTGATACAAGCCAAACGATGTTTTTAAAGTGCATAAATCCCATGTGAGACGCGTCGTCACCACGACTCTATCATAGTCCACATGCATGCCATGAAGTGTATGCCTTAGATACCTGAGATAAAACATGCTAAAAGTGTCAACACAAAGGTTGAGTGAGTTCATAGAGTTTGTGTTGTTATGAAAAACCTTTAAAGAATGTTCATGCAGAAAATGCATTGCAAATCCACTCAGTTCCAAGTCCCGCCCATAACAAACTTGCAACTTGTGTGTTTACAACCCATTGCACAAAATGTTATAGTTTATGTTCAAGCACACATCGTCAAATGAGTTCACAATAGCACCTAACTTAACGTATCAATTGTCAATTGATATAGCACATAATTCGACGTAGAACAATAGTACACGACTCGACGTATCAGTAGTCAAATGATATAGCACATAACTCGAAGTAGAACCATAGCACATAATCAATAGTACATGACTCAATGTATCAGTAGTCAACTGATATAGCACATAATTCGATGAAGAAAAATAGCACACAATCAAGAACAATAGATATGGTACAACATTCGGTTTTGAAACAATTATGATCATGATAAAAGTTGTAGCATGTATCTCCCCCAAAGAGTTTAGTAAAAGTATTAAAAGAGTAGGGGCTATGACTCACCTGATGCAATGATTATGATGACAAAAGTGGATACACTGAAATGAGGTGCAATCTCTATCTGCAACCTAATATGAATGATATGTTCTAATGTAAGTCATGAAACAATGTCGTACATGCAAATTCACATGTAATCTATACCACTTGTATATTTTTGAAAATGAAATTTATCGTCGAAATATATGTTTATGACATCTTGTCATGTTATGAAATACTTTACGCGTATTTATGTTGAAACAACTTCCCACGATAGTCGTTTAGAAATAGAACAAGAATTTATAGTTTTTCGTCGCAAAACAATATACTTTTACAAGTAGTGAAAATGGATAAATAGCCTCATAAAGCTAGTCGTGAAATAATGGAAATCGAGTGTTAGGAAACAAACTCAATGGTTTTAGAAAGCTTGTAGCGATATCTAAAAGTCTTAGCTTTTAAATTTTGATCATAGAAGTCTCGATCATAGAGAAAAATATAGATGAAGTAGGGTAGTCAAACTAAAAATATAGTTTAAGATTAAATTTTGGCAAATTTTGAGTGATCGTATATAATTCGTTACAACGTCGTTTGACGAACGGTTGAACATTTTGGAAAATAGACTAGGCGAACTCACTTTTACTTGAAGACATCGTTTTCTCAAAAATATTGTATCGATATGAAAAAGGGCTCCAAACAAGGTCACTTGCGATAACGATTTTGGTCTAGTAGAAAATATATAAGTGTTAATACTTGTATAAAATAGTTACGATAGCCATATTTAAAACGCGTATAACTTAGTCGTTATAAGTCCGTTTTTTACGTTTTATATGTCCTTGGTTTCATGTTAATGTATACTGATATATTTTTGATAAATAAAATCATTTAGATAATGCTTAAAACTCATTTTTGCCCCTTAAATAACCCTTGACAGCTTGTATTTTTCAGAAAAATTAGTTTTCGTCGTTAAACTTAAAAGTAGCGTAACTCCTTCGTTATAAATCCGTTTTAACCCGTTCAAGCGACCACGGTTTCATTTTAAAGTCTATTTTCTGAAAATATAAACCAAAATAATCCATGACCTATCGAAATTTCCAGATTTTACAAAAATGAACAGCCCTTGATTATAAGTTGTCGAAAATGATTTTACTAGTTTATGTGTTTTACAAATCCATTCCAATTTCTAAACCTACCATACACCTTCTTAGGGTCTCATGGGTTCCTAAACTTCACCAACAATGATATGGTTCATGGGAATAAATATAGGATAGTTAAAACTCATATAAGTTTAAAAAAAAGTATAAAGTGGTATGATTCATAGTATATTTGCATGTTTTTGTTACTAGATCATAAAAACATATCAAGAATGAGTACGAAAGAGTAGTAAAAATTATGAAAAGCTTACTAGAGTGATGATGGATTTTTGAGCTAGTAAACCTAATAATCTTGAGGTTTTTATTTCAAAACCCTAACTAGATTATTAATAGAACTTGATTAACACTTGAAGCTTGAAAAATCAATGGTTTGTTCTTGTGTTCATGCCTTGGTCGATCATCGTCAATGGAGTAGAGAGGTTTCTTGCATTTTTTCACCTTGAATAATATGTATGTATGTGTTTGATTTGATAAAATTAATGCAAGTATATTAAAAATATCTAGCCAAAAGGGTAGAATGGTAAATTAAGTGATCAATATCAAGCTTGTCACCTTGATGACTAGCGGCAATGGGTAAAAGGGTGGAAGAGTTTTGTATTTTGATGATTTAAAATGTATATAATTGTTAGGATTTAGAAAATGCGTGAGTTAAAGAGTCGGTCACCTCAAGTATATGTATTCGTTAGAAAGCTCGTAGTCGTAGTCAAGTTATACTAATAAGTAGTTAGTTAAGTAACACCATGGAGAACGGACGGGTCTTTACCCACTGTATGCCTGATCCACAACCCGTAGGAGGCGTATTTTGTTAGACACGATAAATACCCTCTTCCTACCAAAGAAGAGGGTTGGAGCTTCAATACCATTTTTCTTTTGTTTCACATAGTTCCCAACTCTCATCCATTTATCTCTCTAAAACTTTCTCTCTCTAAACCTTGTATACGCCTCATATGTTTATGATGTGATGTGTTTATGAAATCCAATATGTTACAACTGGTATCAAGAGCCATGGTTTGATCACTCATCTTTCATGCTCTTTGTGTTGGTGGATTTCATAAGGTTTTTGGGGTTATAAGTGTTTAGAAGAGTTTGAATCATTTGGTCAATTTCTAGTGTTAAATTTTGAATTTTGATTGTACTTTTGTGTTTAGGATCATCGTATGTGTTTAGGTTTTGAATTGGAAGGCTTGAATCATCGTGGTTGGGTTGTTTTTTATTGATAAAGTGGTTGTTTTTGAATATTGTACGAAGCGAGTTGAGCCACGGTATTGCGTTTCTAGGAGCTTGTTGCTTTGTTATTGGGCGAGTTGGTTTATGCGACTTGGCTATTAAGCGAGTTGTCTATTTCTCGAGTTGATACTTGCGAGTTTTCTTGGAAGCGAGTTGGTTTATGCGACTTAGGCTATTAAGCGAGTTTATTCTTTGCGACTTGGGTTTTAAAGCGACTTGTCTATTGCGAGTTGTATCTTTATGCGACTTGGGTTTTAAGCGACTTGTCTATTAAGCGAGTTGGTTTATGCGACTTGGTCATTAAGCGAGTTGTAAGTTTATCGACTTGCCCACTGCGAGTTGATCTTTAAGCGAGTTGGTTAGGTGCGACTTGTCAAGTTTTCTACTTGTCTATTGAGACTTGTCACTTCTTCGTACTCGTTTCTGATTGTTCTTTTATCTTGTAAAATCCATGAAAGAATCAATTTCCGGTTTAATCAAAGAATAGTAAAATCCGTAGAATGGAATTATATCTAACAACGTACCTACTATTGTTTCTACTATAGCCGAGGATGTTCAAGCAATGGATCGGATACTCGTCCATCTATGCTTGATGAACCGATTATGACTCATGGGCTCAACGAATTAGGTTGTCTTTGTTTGGGAAAGGAAAATGGGGTTAACATTCTCAAATCAATTGATGAAGGACCTTATCGATTGAGACTACAAGAGACACACTTGAAACTACCGCAGATGGAGCAATGATCTTAGGTTTGGACGAGCCAAAGACGTATGATGAGCTCGATGATAAGGAGAAAAGAGATATGATGTTGATATTAGGGCTTCAAACATTTTACTTGTGGTCTTCCAAAAGACATCTACAAGTTAATCAATCACAACACTGAAGCCAAGGCGGTTTGGGACAATGTCAAGATGCTTCTCTCGGTTCAATTAACTAAAGAAGACAGAGAATCACAATATATAATGACTTTGAGCACTTTAAGATGATACTGTGGAAAGTGTTACTAAATATTACGCGAGATTCCACAAGCTTGTGAATGACATGAGGAATATCAAAATGACTATGCCAAATATTGACTAAATTCAAAGTTTGTGAACAACATGAATCCGAATGGCACAAATTTGTCATACATCAAGTTAACTAAAGGTTTGAGGAACACTAACTACTGAGCAATTGTATGCATTCTCGCCTGGAATGAGAGACATGCTATGTTTGAGCGAATGATTCTTGAAAAGTTCAAATCTAATCAGGGAGAGGCAAGCTCATCAAATGACTCAACAACATTCTACACGAATGTAGGGATTACTACCAAAGCTTCACAAGTCATACCTACTAGAAATGGTAATCACAAACTCATTCCCGATCCAAGGTTCAAGAAACCTGATGCTGATGCATTCATGGAACATTTCATCAATCAACTGGCTCTTATGGTTAAGCAAAACTTGAACCTTACTCCACATACTAACAGTCTACACACTAACAATGAAATCAGAACTGCATCCAATCTACACAATCATGCTCTTGTCAGAGATGGAAAGATTATAGTGCAACCGCCAAGGAAGGCGTATGAACAAGGAAAAGGTGGAGTAGGTGTAGGGTATGTGGCAAATCGAATCGTGGAAGGAATGCAAATCGAGGACAATGAAAGCCAATCAAGTGCTACAAGCATGGTGGTGATGGACACATTGCAAGGCCGCACATCTCCAAAACGCCTCAAAATGCAGTACTTGAGGACAAGATGTCTGCTGGTGCAAGCTCGGGAAAGTGGAGCGGTTTTGGATGAAGAAGAGTTGTTGTTTCTTGCGGATGGAAATGCCAAAACCTATGATGTTGATGTGCATGAGCGCCCATTCGAAATAGGTCACAATCATCAAAATGCCTTTCAAGTTCTTGTTGTGATGCATTTGAATCGATGCCGATGATGAACCTCGCCGGAAAATCTTCATGGCTAGCATTTCACCAATGGTCTCTCAAAGGTTTCATCACCACAACAGGCTGGTCCATCCAAAGAATCAATCATCTCTGAGGTATTAAAACTATACGATGAAGTTGATGAGCAAGAGATGCATAACAAAGTACAATCACATGTAACTAATGAATCAGATATGGATAATGTGGGTAATAGTAATATTGTCCCATATGATCAATATGTGATACAAAGTGAAAGTGAGATTGTACCAAGTGATGCATCTTCTGCAGTTAATGATGACTATGTTTTTGATGAATACACTCCATGTGCCCCTAATGATTCTGTTATCTCTGAACTGAATGCCTATAAAGAACAAGTTGTTATTTATGAACAACGTGCTAAGTTTGAGTTAACTACCCGTGAGCAGGAAATGGATGACCAAATGCATGCAATTATTAGAAAAAGTAATTTTAGAGAAGATGTGTTAAAACAAGAGTTAAACCCCTTACAAGAAAAGCTTTCTAAAACTGTTAAGCAAAAACAAGAACTCCAAGATAATGTTAAAGTGCTTAAACAAGAATTTAATGCTAAGGAATCAAAACTTTTGAATGACTTTTCCAATCTAAAAACGTTGAAAAACAAGCTTGAAAATAAGTTGTACATACAAGGGAATACCATTCAGACTTCTCACATGATCACTAAGCATAGAGCTTTCAGCGATAAGCATAGCATTCCCCTCGTAAAGGAACTCAATCTCAATATGGTAAAGTGGCTAGAGAAGCTAAAAGGTAATATATGATGGTAATGAAATCCTTAAGCCTAGGCGTAAACCTAGTTGCATACTGAGTGCCTTTGAGGAAGATAGGCAATTAGATGAAGTCACTAGGAGAAAATGAATAAGAAACTAAATGATCCGAGTGTAAAAAACAAAACATAACGTTCAAACCCCATGATTACACTAAAGAAAATTGGATTTCCACAGCAGTTTAAGCCTCAAACTCTATTAACCCCAGAACAAGTTTTTGGAAAAGGACATAGATATGCAAAAGGCTAATGCACTTGTTAAAACAAACATTGCCACAAAAGCGCCTCCAACAAGCTGTGTATCCTCCGAATACACCAATGCATTTAGTTCCTAGATCTATTCCCACTAAGAGCAAGACCTTAATCAGCCTATATGTTGTTTATCAACTATTCATTGATTTTGAGAAGACATGTAAGAAAAGAATCACACCTATAAGGAACACTGAAGGGGAGAGGGGTTTTGAGCAAACTAAAGAATGCTATTTAACTGAGGTCATGCCTTTCTTTAAAAAATTAAAAGGTCAATTTGAAAGTCTTCAAAAGGGGATAGACTCAGATATTAAAGAATTGGAAAAGGAATTTGATGCAATGATAGTTGAGGTCATTGATTATGAGCGGAACTCAAATATAATGAAATTGAAAGGAAGAATCACATATCTTAAATGAGAACTTAGTATTGAGTTGTGGCTCAAGATGTGTTTTATCTCACACTAAGCATTCTATTATCGCTTCTCAATTTTATGAATTAACTATTGCTCTAAAAGTTTCCCATGATCGTGTCATTGAGCTTGAAAACAAAAACTCGAACTAAATGAGAAAATTGATCGGGATGATCACGATAATTTGGTAAAACATCTTTCTAAGCTAGAAGTTGAACATTTTGATTTGCAACTAAAATATCAACATCTCAAAGAAAATGTCAAAACCTCAAACATCAAGACATCCTTAAATGTTCCGAGTTTGATGCGCTTTTGAAATAAACAAGCGTGTGAATGATTCAAGCTCAACATAACACGATCGAGAAAGTTGAAAGCCCAAATTTCACAATTAAAGGGTGAAAAGAACAATGTGAATGGCTCCCAAATGCCTCCTCCTTTAGATTCTCAAGTTTCTCAAAACTTTCATCTTCAAAACATCATTAACGATTACAACAAGAAAATGAGAGTTTTCTAGAAGAAAATGAAAAGGTCAAATGACACTTCAAAGGTTATACAACTCAATGAAAGTCACTCGTGACAAAATAATGAAAAATAACTTCATTACAAAGGAAATTGAGAATCAAGAGTCGGGTAAAATGGAAAATGCCACTTGTTTTTAATGAGAATGTTGCATCAAAGTCATCTTCGACTCAAAATATCTCATGTATTTGTTAAAAACATTCCTCCTCATCTTAGAAATAATGAACTTGTGTTTCATAACTATTTCTTTCACCTTAAGGATAGTCTAGAATGTCTCCGTGAGATTGTAGAAGAGGATTACATAAATAAGCCACTTGATAGTTAAATTAGGTTTGCTTGCATTCAGGCCAAACGATCTTAGGAGTTGTTAGAATGCTTAAGAGCAACATGTCCTAAACCCTTATGTGAGAAAGATAAAGTTGTGATACCTTGTTCTACGCCTAGTGCAAAGTATGTAACCCATTCTATGCCAAGTATCAAGAAAGTGAGTTTCAATGTGCCTTCAAGTAGCTCAGATCCCAAAACTTCTATTCCCAGTATTAAGAAAGTGAATTTTAATGTGACTTCAAGTAGCTCAGATCCCAGCACTTCTAAACCTGAATTGCAAAAAGTAGCAAAACCAACTAATGTTCCCATTCCTTCAACAGGAGTAGAAAGTGACACCAAAGCGACCAGGTCAAAGCCTCAAGGCAACACAAAGGATGATAGGACCTTGCAAGCTAGGAATGTTCAGTGGAAGAGAGTAGAAGATCACCTTAGGGAGAATTTGAATAAAACGAATCGTGTTGATTCTAGTGTTAGCTCTAAGCTTGTTGTAATTAATGCGAATTCTGCTACTTTTGGCAAAACATGTAATGATGATTGCTTGGTTTCTGTTACTAATCATGTATGTGGTGTGAATGATTTGATTAATGGTGTTAAATATCCAGTTAAAATTGTTAATGCAAAAAATCAAGCTAAGAAGGCTAGAAAGCAAAGGCGGAAGAAGGTTAGAAAACATTGGAAACCCACAGGAAGAAAATTTAGTAATGTAGGTTATCAATGGATACCTACTGGGCACAAATTTAGTCTTAATGTATTGTGACCTAAATTTTATAAGTCAATGCCCATTAGGAAATGAATGCCTACGGGTAGAACTATTCCTTTAAGAAGTGAACATATTTTGAATAGGTCCATGCATACACTAGCACTGCATCTATCCCTGATGATTCCATTGTTTCTACTTCCGATGTGGGTGTTCCAATCATTGTTACAAACCAAATGGAACCCATTCTTGCATGGGATCCCAATTATCCGATTATCCATTCTTGTCATGTTTCAACGCAAATCGTTCAAATCGTTACGTGGTACTTGGACTCAGGTTGTTCCAAGCATATGATCGAGACGGTCATGGCTCATGAACTTCTTGAGTAAATTTATCGGGCTATTAGATTCGAGAACGATCATTTCGATCGAAATTATGGGTTATGGAGATTATGTTGTTGGTGATAGTGTAATCTCCGTATATTACGTTGAAGGTCTTGGTCATAACTTATTTTTGTCGGTCAATTATGTGATTACGATCTAGAAGTGGCCTTGAAAACATACTTGTTTCCTTAGAGAACTTGATGGTGCGAGAACTTTTAAGAGGAACACGTGGTTCAAACCTATACACCATCTCTATCGAAGATATGATGAAGTCTTCTCAATTTGCTTATTGTCAAAGGCTTGAAAACAAAGTCATGGTTATGGCATCGTCGTCTCAATCACTTGAACTTGGCACCATAAATGATCTTTCCATAAAGGACTTAGTAAGAGGCTTACCTAGACTAAAGTATGAAAAGGATCATCTTTGTTCGACAGATGCCAATTGGGAAAAAGAAAGAAGTATGCCCACAAACCCAAACCTACAAACTCGCCTATGGAAGTTCTTCATACCATTCACATGGATTTATGTGGACCCATGAGAGTGCACTATTAACGGGAAGAAATATGTGTTAGTTGTGGTAGATGATTACTCTCGATTTACTTGGGTTAAGTTCTTAAGGACAAAGGATGAAACTCCGGATATCATCATTAAACTTATCAAACAAATGCAGTTCGACTTAACAAGGCCGCGAATCATCCGAGCAGACAATGGGCGAGTTTTCAATAAAGAACTTAGTGAGTTTTATGAAAGTGTTGGAATCGGTCATCAAAGAAGTGTTCCACGAACTCCTCAGCGAGCGGTGTAGTTGAAAGACGAAATAGAACTTTTGTGGAAGCCGTAAGAACAATCTTTGATATACTCAAAGGTTCCAACGTTTCTGAAATTGAAGCCATTGCCTGCATGCTACACTCAAAATAGATCCCTAATTCACACAACTCATGGAAAAACTCTATATGAACTTGTCCACAATCGAAAACCCGATTATCATTCCTTCGTGTGTTTGGTGCCTTTGTGTTATCCAACTAATGAGGGTCAAGATTTAGGTAAACTGAAAGCTAAAGCGGACATAGGAGTATTTGTAGGATATGCACCAAGCAGAAAAGGATACCAAATCTAAAACAAAAGAACCCGAAATATCATGGAAACAATTCACATTACGTTCGATGAGTGACCGGTCAAATGGCTCCGTGACAATCCGTTACGGACCGCGCATCACAACCTTCATCAAGTAGTCCCATTAGTTCTTCTCTTGTACAAAATCCTCACAAAGAACTCCATATGTACCTCCTTGAAGATGATTTGAAGAAATTGTTTGATACAATGTTTGATGAACACTATAAGCCAATTGCTAATGATCTCATCAAATCCATCAATGAGGTGCTCCTATCCCTTTCAACATAGATAACCCTTCGGTTTACGTGTCATTAACTCAAGAAGCGCCTCTGCGATCACTCAATCTCATCATCAATTCCTCAATCTCATCATCAATTCCTCAATCATCAAATGTACATCATGGAATTGTTTCCAGGCACCAATGATGGAGATAACCCTTTGCTAATCCCGAAGATGCTCCTTTTGAGAACATATTTGCTCCCAACCATCATCGTAACCATCTTCATCGGGAAAATGACTGCTACTTGAGTTTCTCAACAACAACCGCATACGAACACCTTAAAAATGGAAACATGACCATCCATTGGACAACATCATTGAAATCCTCTCGTCCAAGATCCACTGTAAACAACTTGCAACCGATGCCTTATGGTGCTTCTTCAACTCCGTACTATCCAAGGTCAAACCAAAAGGCGTTAAAACGCCATGAATGAAGACAATGGCTCAATGCCATGCAAGAAGAAATTCATGAGTTCGATCGACTAGATGTATGGGAATTAGTACCGCCTCCCGACCGTGCTATGATCATTGCTCTAAAGTGGATCTTCAAAGTAAAACTTGATGAGCATGGTGATGTGTTAAAGAACAAGGCTCGATTAGTTGCAAAAGGATACCGTCAAGAGGAGGTATTGACTTTGAAGAATCATTTGCTCTAGTTGCACGACGAGGCAATTAGAATCTTCCGCCAACTCGCAAGTAAGAATATGGTAGTCATCGATGTATGTAAAGAAGGCTTTTGTTAACGGAGATCTTAAAGAAGTCGATATCGTCGCCCAACTGAAGGTTTTGTGAATCCGAGCATCCTACTCATGTCATCGGTTGAAAAAGGCTCTTTACGGTTTGAAGCAAGCTCCAAGGGCATGGTACGATACGCTATCAAAGTTTCTTCCATCTACGGATTTAGCAAAGAGCAATTGATCGACATTGTTCACCGAAAGTCGCAAACACTTAATTCACGCTTCAAATCTATGTTGATGATATTATTTTGCCTCGATGACCCCAATGAATGTAACCACTTTTCTAAGGAGATGGGCTCAAATTTCAAATGTCAATGATGGGACAAATGTCATTTTTCTTGGGATTACAAATTTCACAAAGTCCCGGAGGCATTTTTATCAATCAATCTAAATATGCTAATGAAATATTAAAGAAATTTGGATTTGACACTTGTGACACCATAGACACTCCTATGGTGGAGGTACAAAACTGGATGAGGACCACTCACGCATCATGGTAGATCAAATGAAATATCATAGTATGATTGATCCTCGATGTACCTCACAGCCGATGACCGATATTATTCGTTGTATGCATATGTGCTAGATACCGTGCTAAGCCTACCAAAAAGCACCTTAAGCGGTTAATCGGGTCTTCCGGTATCTCCAAGGAACCATCAACATGGGTCTTTGGTACCGAAGGACACCGTATGTCACTAACACCTATGCGAGATGTTGACCATGCGGATGTTAAGATACACGTCGAAGCACGTCGAGGTGCTCGGTTGTTGGGTGATAAGCTTGTGAGTGGTCTTCAAAGAAACAAATGAGTAATTCTATATCCTCTACAGGTGAATACATAGCCATGTCATCTTGTTGTGCTCAAATCCTATGGATGAGATCCCAATTATCGACTATGGCTTTGAATTCAACAAAATCCCTCTGATTGTGATAACAAAGTGTCATTGCTCTCTCCTGCAACAACGTTCAACATTCAAGAGCAAAGCACATCAACATTCGACATCATTTCATTCAGGAACAAGTGGAAAAAGGTGTGGTAGAACTCTATTTTGTGAGGACTGAATACCAGTTAGCAGACATCTTCACCAAAGTTCTTCCTAGAGAACGTTTTGAGTTTATCCTTCCAAGACTTGGTCTAAAGATTCTACAACCGGAAACACTCAAACGTCTTCAAGAGGAAGACGAGGAGTAAAGTTTTTTCATCATCTATCTCTTGTAAATATTTTTTCAAAAAACAAAATACAAAATTATAAAACCAACAAAGAGAAAATAGAAAAATATAAAATTTTTAAAATCCATAAAAATTAGAAAATCTTGAAAAATCCCAAAAGTATTGTTATTTTGTCATGTTTTTCTTAATTCGATAACATCTACGGACTTTGTGTTGACATTCAAAGAATGTCACGGGTTTTAGATGTTCTTGAATGTACATATATTGTTAAAAAAAAAAAAAAAAAAAAAAAAAGACGGAGAAAAATGGAGGTTTATTGTCATTTCAGGCAGTAACCCGTTTTAAAAGGAACGAACAGAGCAAAGCTTAATATTATTTTTTAAATCTCATGCTCTGATTCTAATAAACAAATGTTTGTCACCAAAAAGACAAATGTTTCCGTTCCAAATATTTTTCCTTCTAATGATTCTTCTGAAAAATATTTGTCATCTTTTGAAAACAAATTGCTTTGAAAATAACTTGGACTATATTTCTGAAAAGCATCTGGGCTTAGTCCTTGTCAAAATCTCTAACACTCAATCAACAATTCATGTCATTGATTGTGGGGTAGAATGATTTCAATTCTATCAAAAAGGTTATTTTTCAAACAATTGGCACGTAAAAGAGCAAGGTCTACTTTTGGAAAATAAAAAAGAACAATGTTTTATACAATTGATTCAAGACCTTGGCTATGGTTATGTTTTCAAAAGATACTCATGCATGTTTAAACAATGGAGTTTAAAGTCCGAAAATCGATTCTTATCGAGTTGAAATGTTTTTTTTTTTTTCAAAACAAGTCACAATTCTCCTAAAAGTTTTCAAAATTAATTTAAATCAATAGAGATCACTAATATAAAAGGATTTGAAAATTGTGATCGGGGGAGAATTTGTGATTTAAATTGGATATAAACTGATAATTTGATAAGTGGTTTAGAAATATAACAACAAGCTCTCCTCCCCACATGTGCCAAACGATTTCAAATTTCCCACGCACATGTTAAGGGGGAGCATCTATTTTAAACCAAAAAGGATTGAAACGTGACTGATTTGTATCAAAAGTGCAGGTTCCTTCTAGTATGTGAAAAACTCTTTCGATTCTCGATGCACATATTAAGGGGGAGCGAATCAAAGAAAACCTCATCCTTCCCAAAGTATTTAAATACTAAATTTGATTGGGAAGGTGATGTAGATATTTTTAGAAAATGTTAATCTAAGAAGTGAATTCTTCCTTTTGCCTCCATGTGCCAAAACGATTTCAAATATACGATGCACATGTTGAGGGGGAGCTTTTTATGAAATTTCAAAATAATCCAGGTACAAAATTCTTTGATAATATATCACGAGTACCTGGATTGATTTTCAAATGGTTTTCAATTGGTTCCAATGGCAGATGAATAATACAAAAAAGACTGACCAAATTTACTTTATGTATGGAGTTATAAGGATGGTGAGGTTAAGTATTAGTTCCCACGATCCACGAATCGGAGGATCTTCGAGGACAATCCGATAGATAGTGTAGAGTCCTTAGGAATGTTGAAAAAAGGAGAAAATGAGAATATGGGAAGAGTGCGGTGAGGCTAGCTAATCTGGAATAAACCCAACAAGGTTCTAGTCATGAAGTCTCGGTAAGCTTGAAGGGGTTGAAGAATGAAAAGAAATGAATGAGAAAGGGTGAAAAGAAATAGCCCTCCAATAAGTCAACCTTATAGCGAAAACCGGTTCAATTCATATACTCTTTGGTCATTACCAAGGTAACACGGTGATGAAGACAATCGTCATGGACCCAAAGGCGATCGCACTACAACTTCCCAAGCTACTCAAGCTCCTCTTAAAGGACTTGTTTCATTCTCACCGAACCGACATAATCTATCAACGTTCTCTTAAAGAATTGTTGATATTGAAGAAGAGGCCGATCGGGTCCCGAACGGTCAAGTTATATCACACAAGCTAGCCACATGAATGGCTAACCGTAATAAACTTAAAGCGCTCGTAAACCAATGCAATGAAGATCCGGAGAATCTGGTGGATTCCGGGTCGTTAAGTCCTCTGGAGACTCAATGGTGTTTCAAAACTTTCAGACGATAGAATGATCACTAAGGATAGTGACCAGTAAGGATTTTGAGATATTTATACCTAAAGAAAAAGTTTATAAATTACAGCGACTTAAATGCAAATTAAAGAAAATTAAAAAGCTAAAATATATTAAATAAACGCTATCATTATTTTTACAATGATGTTTTTCTTGATTTATAAAATAAAATAACTTAAATAAACTATTTTAACTAAAACGTAAACTTAAATTATCTAAAAGCGTGGTTTAAAATGAAAACGTCGTTATATGTAAAAATTACGCAGTCATAAGCAAAAGCGTAAAATTTATGAAATAAAAGTCCTACAAGTGTAAAAACAATTTTCTTACATAATATATGACAAAGAAAATTTTAGAAAAAGATTTATATTTTTTGACTTTTATATTTTTATTATGAATTAAATAAGATTTTAATCTAATTAATTAATTAAAATACTAAAACATTTTAGAAAATCAAACTTTACAGAAAATACTTTAAGTTTTACTGGTCCTAAGAAAATAAAAATGTGGAGGGTGCTTTAAAGAATAAGCGAAAATAAGCCAAGGAAAGCTTATTCTCTAAAGCGCCAAATGTACTTTAGTAATTAAATGCGCATGAGATAACCAATAAAAGACCCAAGGGCGTTGGTGTTGGAGTGGTGTGTTGGGCGTGGTCATTGTGAGAGGACCGACACAGGTTGAATCCCAGCGATACCTTTTTGAACTATTTTTTTTTTTTTTTTTTTATTTTACAAACTTATTAAGCACAAGGAAATAAGCAACTTTTAAAACTACAACTTTTATGAAAACCTCTAATAAGCACAGAATAATTGAAAATCTCAACAGTTAACAAAATTATGGAAATAAGCACTAGATTAAGCTAAATAACTAATAAGCTAATGAATAAGCACAAGGTGAATTGAAATAAGCTAGAATCTTGATTATAAGCTAATATTATAACCGAATAAGCAATATAACTTGAAAATAAGCACAAAATAAGCCAAAATAAACATTGTTTGCACGGTGACACTTTTTAAGAAAAGGGTCTAAAAGAAACTAAGTGAAAAGCACTTAATAAGTGATTAGGAGTGAACTACTATTTTCTAATTTAGTTAAGCATAAACTTTAATATCCCAAAAGCTTTTAGGCTAAAACTTGGTATTAAACACACTAAAATTCTAAAGTTTATTCAAAACGACCCAACCGAAATTTTGACTTTTTAATTTACACTAAAACTTTGACTTTTATGAACTTTAAATCAATTCTATGGATTTGAACAAGTTATATTAAGCTATAATAAGACTGATTTAAGCAACTTTAAGCTAGTATGTATGATTATGTAATCCAAATTTATAACGCTTAAGTAGTAGAATAAGATTAAAGATTATTTTGACTTTTAACTAATGAGGATTGGTTTTAATGACCGAACTAAGCTATTTAATACTAAGGTGACATGAAACACTAACAAGCAATAACACATATGCCTTCTAACATAGATAACTAAGGGTTCAAACACCCTTATGTGAATTTGTTTAGAGAATTTAAACACTAAAACAAATTTTTAATCTAAGTAACCTATTTATTATCTCGATATTAACTATTTTTAAGCAGATTAAAGCTAAAATTAACGAGTTTAAAGTACTTATACTAGAAAATGTAAAAATCAAGAAAATAGCTTACAAGATGAGATTCAAGCATAAACAGGAACCAATGACTAAGATCACACCTATAGCTTCCCAAGAAGCTCTATACCAATAAGCAATCCAAAATCAAGACTGCACAGTCTTGATCTTCATTTCATTTGTTTTTATTTTTAACTAATTTTTTAGTAATTTTGGTATTTTGAGTTTTGAATCTAAACCTGAATTTTAAGGTTTATAAAAGCTTAGAAAAGCTTAAGTAAGAGCTTATATGAGCTTACAAGTCTTTAACAACAATGATAACAACCTTTAAATATTTTGAGAATTCAAACTTGAAAATTGCATAATCTGAAATGAAACTTAAAAGCGAAATTGATGTTAACAAAAGCTTTATTACACACTAATAACTTGAAATACAAAGCTTTAAAGATTAAACATACAATTTGAAACTAAAATTTATTAAAGCGACATACTTAAATTAAAATTACACTACTTGGCTTTCTTCTCTCGCTTCTATTCCTTCTATTTATAATCAAAAGTCTTCCACTATCCTACGAGCATTTCCCACTTTAGTCTTGGCCTTTGGATCACTTGACTAACTTTTGGCCATTGATGATATTTTTGGCGGGAAAGTGGATATATTGCAACTGGGGGGTTGAGTGCAAGGGGAAGGGAAATATTTAATGCATTTTGGATGTTGTTGAGGTGGGGGGAACATGGTGTGGAGGAGTTGAGCTGGAAGGATGGGTATGGAGTGATTTGAGCGGTGGGTGAGGAGAAGAAGAAAAGGAGGAAAGGGGTGTTTGTTGACCGGTTTGACTTGGGGTTAATATCGGACAAAGGGGGTCAAGGTCCGAGGGTCAAGTGGTATTTTGGCACAGGGTTCAAGGTCCAGGGTCATGGCTTATTAATAACATAAGGACCAATTTGTAATTTCGAAAGACCAAGGATCAATTCGCAAATTTATCAAAGTTGTTTCAAGGGTCACTTTTGCCAAGTTTCAATAGTACAAGGACCATAATAGACATTTTCAAATTTCCAAGGACTATTTTGCCAAATTTGAAACTTGAAGGACCAAACTTGTAATTTCTCAAAACTTTTGACATTTTCACCAAAGGACTAATTTTGACAACTTATGATTTTAAAAGGACCTTTGGTGACTTTTCTTGTAAAATAAGTGCTCGAGGACTATTTCGACAACTTTTGAAACTTGGGGGACTAAACTGTCAATTATGCAAACTTAGCTCATTTTTCATCCGATTTTAAACATTTTGCATCTGAAACATATAAAATGCAATTTAAGATATTTTCGATATTTTGATGCATTTCTGAGCATTTTTAAATGTTTTGCAGTTCAGATTTGACCAAAAATGATGAGTATTTACACACTCATCAGAGACCCTCTCCCCAGTCTCCGGCATAGGAACCAAATGTGCACAATTGAGTTTAGAGCCAAGAGATCATCTACAAAATCTCATTAGGACACTGTCAATGAAGACTCTCTGTTTCACACAATGTGGAAAGAGAGAACATATTTTAAGAGTCCTCGCGCATTATCCTTGTGTAATCGCTGTACATCCGAGTGATATGCCAACATACTCACAATGAAGATGGAAAGCCTTCTAGAGCCAACATCAAACAAGATCTTGGTAGGTGGCATGTGAGATCTATCCAATAGATCAACCATGTGACAACCGAGCGAAACAATGGGCGATTCAAATTTATGAATCAATCCTCGTTCGAGTTATGGATTGACGGATATCTTTGAAAAACCGGTCGTTGTGCTTAAAATTCTTTTCTCTAGCACATCGACTGTGTATTAATATTTCAAAATTAAAATGTATTTGTGATTGATAATTGATTTTCCTTAAAATCTTCGTTGTATTGCAAAAACACTTTATAAGCAATACACGATTGTTTTTCAAATCTCTTTTCATCAATCAGTGAATCTCAATTCGCTGGTTCACTCACTCCATGTTGTCTTCTTTGAGAGGTTCCGGTTTGAGAACGCCTAGAGCATTGCGAAACCCCGTCAATGAGATCCTTAGAATTCTACCCGATCACAGCAAGATTTGTCTTGATCAACGGGAACCGTGGGCCGTGTACCTCAATTCAATGAAAGTGATCAAAGACACTTTCGTGCGCTTTATTGCTAACTGTTTTATGTAGGTACACCCAATGTTTGCAGCTGATCAGAATTGAGAGGTCAATCCATAGCCGCATGCTCACACAACACATTCATTTCCAAAGAAATCATGATAAGTGCATCAACGACTCTAATATTTACACTCCATTCTTCTGCTATGCTGCTGCAAATATCATGAATCAACTAAAGCTTCCGCTACTCTGATAAGAAGAAATCATGATCCAGAATGTGAGCATGTCGGTCCAATGTCACAACTGAAAGGTTTATGGATAATTATTAATGTACGTATGACCGGATTCAAACTCGAGACTTCGGGATTGCACACATTACGTATGAGAGTCAATGTATAAATAATTAATATATAAAATGTTGTATTTAATTATTTGATCACGAATAAAACAATTAACGAGAGTTGTGATTTAACGGAGTTTTGATTATCGGTCATTAAATGTCAACAGGATATGAAGAAAAGTTAACTAGCCAAGAGAAGGTTTTAGGAATCCTCTTTGGGCTTGTTTTTGGCGAACCTATGGAATCCCACATCGAAACCATAGTAATCTTGACATCTACCATAAGGCTATAAATACATCCTTATGTATTCATCCTTTGGGACACTAGATTTCAATAGAAGGCCAAACTTCTTCTTTCTTCCCTCTTGTTCTTGGTCGACGAAGTGAATCCCCATTGTAAGGGATTTACGAGTGATCTTGAGCATAACAAAGGTGTTTGGTTAATCTATTGTGATCAAGAACCTAGCCTTTCTCATTGATTTGCTTCTAATACGTGTGTACAAGAACGTAGAGCAAATACACTTGTGTTTGCATATCTTGGTGGGTCGACAAGGGTTTTGGTCGACATTCATAAACCCTAATTTATTAGGGTTTAAGGTTTCTTGGTACTTGATCTTAATTGGGGTTTTTCATAAACCCTAATTGCATTGATTCGCAAAGTGCGATATACTTTTAATTCGGTTAATTAATTTAAAAGTATTATTCCTATTACTTCACTGCATGCTTTGATGATGTTTACTTGTTTATGTAATTGTTATGATTAGTAAAACCCTACGGTGGCATCACGAGCCGTTAATATGTTGTAATTAATTCGAAAACACATAAAAATTGAATCTTTATGATTATTATATGCTTTTATGGTTTCTAGGGTTTTGAAAATTGAGCCCTAATTTTTATTAATTGGGTCGACACCATTAATTGTTTAATTAGGTTTTATTTTTTGTAAAACTTGTAGAAACCCTAGAATTGCATGTATATTTTATGTGGTTTTCATGAATAATTGTTATGTGCCATGATTATATGCGTATCTTGGGATTATAATTGTTATGAGGAATTCATGGTGGAAGACCTCAATTATACTAATAAAAATTCGATAAATTGTTTTGCCATGGATTATTGTTTCGATAAATTGTTTAGTGATATACACATGTTTATTTATTTGATAATTATTGAATTGGGGAAGACCTCAATTATACTAATAAAAATTCGTTATGTGCTATTTGGTATACTATTGACTTTGGCTTACGCAATCGACTTGTCGATGTATGTGGCTCATCTACCTTGTAGTTGAAAGCCCTAGTTGATGTATGCATTTTTTACGCCTAGAATTGTTTATTAGGTTTTATCGAAATAATTATGCATGTGGCTAATTTTTTTTACATATGTTAATTGTTAAGTTATATGTATATAATTTGAGTTCCTTTTAATTTTATTAAAATGCCTTTTGTTTATATTGTATGACATGTTAGTAAGCAAAAAGGGTTTTTTTTAGAATAGAAAATTAAATGGACTAAATAATGGTAAAAATTTGATTTGTTTTTCTAAGTATTAAATCTTGAACTTTTAATCGATTGATGCATTGTACTAAATGGTTAGAACGACTCACCCACTAGAACAAACTAAAAGGGTTAAAATAAGTGCACAACACACCGAAAGGATGTCTACGGTTATGCTTGAGCCACACGGTCCTCGCCCTCTGTGAGTTCGATTGGAGCTACCTAGTATAACCATTCTATATACGAAGCATCTTAGTGCAAAGTTGTAAGTTTCTCAACGCATCGATTAAAACTTTGTAGAATTTAATCTTAGCAATTAAAATACAAGTAAATTTTTTCGAAAATTTTGTGTTATAAAGTTGTATGCATGCTTTTTATACATAAGTTTTGATTACACATCAAAATTGTACCTTTAAAATTTAAGTTTATGCCATCTAATGATATGAAACACTTGAAGTTGTAATTTAGTTATGTGAGACCTTGAGCTAGATTACAATAACAAGGTGAATCTTTATGTTGTGTGAGACCTCGGCTTAATAATTTGCGCTTTCTAAATTAGACAACTTAATTAAGTTAGTTAGTGAGATCTATAACTTAAGGCATAAGATGGGATAAAACATGCTTACATTTTGCATTAATTGTTTTGGCAAAATTGTAAATCCCATATTTACTAGGAATTGAAAACTTGTTTGTCAATTATTGTTCTTCGACAATTACCTATTCTATACTTTCATCACTAGCGGATCAACCGATGTGGTGAAACTATGATAATGAGGGTCCTAGATTCAAGAAAATTCTATGGTTAATATGAATATTAACCTAAGGGTATTAATTTTCTTGAAAGATTTAATTATCGAAAATACTAAAATTGAATTTTGTTAATTCTTTTGATTGTATTAATGCAACATTAAACCATAAGCGTAGTTTGGGCTTTGGTAAATTGATGTAGTTCATTTTCAAACAAATGTTTGATCACGAAAAATTTACTAAAAGACAAACATAAACTTTTTCCATGGAAGAAGAGTGAGACTCAATCCTATTCCTTTTCATGATTGAGAAAGGTATGTTAGGAACATTAGAATTGTCTAAATTCTAATATAACTCATAGCAACTTTAATAGTTAAGAAAATTGCACACCATGTTTTCCTTAAGAGATTTCATTACCCTCTGTTGGTGATTGAATTCTTATATGACATTTTGGTCAACTAGAAAACATGTTTGACATTTTATGAGTTATCAAATTAGAAGCTAGACTAATTACTGCAAAATTGGTAAAAGACAAACTAGTATATTTTATCTAGTTGTTTTGTTTTGACTAATTGAAGGTGCTATACATCATTATGGCGATGATAGACCCATTAAGGAAGAAAGTGCATGCTCAATTTTTCAAGTTAATAGCATTGATGGATGATCCATCATCTACAAAGTAAAATACACTCTTTTAGTACCTAAGTAATTGTTACGAATGGTCTTTAAAAGGGGTAACAACGTAATAGCACACTATTTTCACTGGTTAATGAAACACTTACGATGTTGTCAAATCCAGTGGGAGTATGGTGTATTACTGAATAAGACATTATTGTAACGTTGTCTAATTCAATGGGAGTTACAAGTTATTATCTTGGTAATAACTCAGATTATTTCTAGATTTTCTTGAAATAATACATTACGTTAAAAAATGTAGACATTCATATTCTCAAGGATAGTCATGAACATTTCCTTGATAAATTAAGTGCTCCTACATCTACTTGTAATGCTTATATATCTATGACACTGTCATATTGCTCACATTAACAAACGAATGTCATGGTCTTTATCTACTATATGATGTTGTTCTATGCACAAGTGGGAGAAGTATTTATAGTGTGCAAAGGAACAACACATACAAATATGATTAATGAATTATCTTGATCGTAAGGTAAGAGATTAACGTTCTAATAAGATTGTCTTGCTTAAAGAACATGTGTCAAGATTATATCATAGACTACTATTATGTCTTATGTCATTCAAAAATTATAGAAACACTTGAAGTTACATTTTAGGTTAAGTGAGATCTTGGCTAGATTGTAATCTCAAGGTAAATCACCACTTGTCGTGGGATCGGGCGTGGATGATTTGCAGTTCCTTAAGTTGAACACTCCAAAGGATGACATAATTAAAATAAAGTAATCTAATGCTACTTTAAATATTTGTGTATTCTTGGAATGACATAAATAGTTTATTAACTTGAAAATTAATTAATTGAAACCATGGCGTGGTGTTCATAATAACTTTAAATTATACATGGTTATGTGTTTATGTATAAACTTACAAACATGAAGTCTTTAAAGACTTATAATATAAAGTAAGATATTATAATCATATGTCTTTGACTTGGTCAAAGAATACTTATGTTATAAAACATGCAATTGGCTTGGATATTCTATTATACCATTAAGTTGACTTAGTTGGTAAATAGGTAGGCCAAAGGAATATGTTTATCTTAAACATTGTTAGATTGTCTTACAATATTAATTCTAATGAAATCTTGTATGTATATGGAATGTTCGATCGGAAGAATCAAACATTTGTTATATTGTTTGATTCAAGATAACAATATCTTCTTTTCTTCCAAAAGTTATCAAGGTTAGAAAATTGAGTATTGATTGGATATACTTAATAAAACTCAAACGTAGAAGATTAATAAGACACCATTTTAGTATGGAATGTGATGAATCACATTGAGTCTTATATTGAAGTTCGATTTGTTAAAACTACTTATGGAGTAGGTTATTAACGAACAAGATTCTGTTGTTAATGTGATTTGTAATATCCCAAAAGAAAATAATTTAGTGTTGTTCTAATTGCTAAAGTATTTATAGATAGTCTTTAAATTACAAAAGCAAGTGGGAGTTTTGTTTAGATCTTGAAGAGATTAAATTACAATTACAAAACACATAATCTTCTAAAACATACTAGTGAATATCATGATGAGGTCAAATCGATAGACCTTAAGATGGTGGAATTCTCATTCATAGATCATAAAGATTCTCGGATAATTGATTGATGTCTTTGAGATATATGAGTTGCGGGATCATGGTAAACTCATAATCATAATGATATATTACCCAATATTGAATTGTGGTAAATTATTCATACTATGAATGTTAAGATGTTGTCCAAAAGATAATCAACTTTGAAAACTTGGTTTATCTTAATAATGATGAGTTTCTTCAAGGAAGGAAAACCCTAGTGGTTTAAATCTTTGGTAGAAATCATATGGACAAAATTGTACATGTGTTTAATGCATGACTTGTGACAAGATTATTAATCACACTTTAGCAATTAACTTTGATTGAATATTTTTCCTTGACACATTAAATATATAATGATTATAATTGTCATACTTATTTTCATTGATATGAAAATGACAATGGAATATTAAAACTCTTTCTTGTGTGATTGCTTTTGCGAGGACGATAAGTAATACAAATAAGTTTTATGAATTCACATAATCTTTGGAATTGTACAAACGGCAAGAATCCATAAATGGATATATGCATGCATCTAGGAGATGATTCTTATGTTTAACTATTAAATCCTAGTTTTGGTTTAAAATTAAAATAAGATAATTTATAAGTATTCTGAAAGCTAGTGGAGTATTATGTTTATTTTCTTTAAATCTTATATGTTGTGGTAGTAACATTCCATCTAAGCTAAATGTTAAGTTTTAGTTTGAATGAAACTTCACTTGAAAGATTTAGAAAATAAGACATACAACCTTGGAGTATATGTTTATTGTTAGTAAACATGGCGGTATTAAATTAATGAGTCTAATAGAACATGATATATCATTTGGAAAATGGATATGTAGAACATGAATTAAATCTTTGTTTGACATAAGGATTTTCATGTACATCATGTTATTGTTGTATCATGCTTGAATGCAAGATGATTTGACAACATTGATATCTAATGAAGTTATTAGATAACTAGTGTAATGAATATTCTAATAGAATATGTTTGAATCTAGAATTACATTCCTCAACCCGAATTGCTCTCAAAATTCTATGGATGAGCAATACAAAGAATTGTTGCGTAATTGTCATAGCCAACAAACTTGAAAGTTTGAAGGCATCAAATATTACACTATAGATATTGAAGTTTACGGAGATTTTAAAGAGCATATTGTTGTTTGTATACAATGATGTTGGTTTAATTGAGATGACACTCAATACTAGTCATGGGAGGATTTCATCCTTGTAAATAGCCATGTGAACTAGTTGTGCTCAACTAAGAGCATAGTTGCATTATACAATAAAAAAATTAGAATACTTTAAACTTTAAAATGTTTGAAAGTTTGATTGTTATAAATTGGTGCTTGAGGATGTCACACTTTATGAAATATTATGTGGCAATATCAAGATATTTTGAACAACACATACAAGGACTTCACTAGTTGAATTCCTAAGATAAGTATTCTCAAAATTCGATAGATCAAAGTTAGTTGAAATTATGCCTTGTCGCCAAGTATGATTGTCATTACTTGAGACATAATTCATTAACCAAGATTATCATGCATTGATCTATTTAGCATTTGGATAAGGGATGTTTTGAATAAATATTATTTAAATGGAATAAAATATTGGTTATGTTTATTTTCATTTTCTTAATATTATATCCTATATTTGCATGTTTAATCCGTGAATAACTTATATTATTCTAAAAGTCCGTTGTCGATCAATGATGTGGGAATGTCATTGAATTAAGACAAATCGAGTTTTGGTAGAATATACTTTAAGTATATTGATGTGGGACATACCAGATTCACATGATATTCAATGAATTGAATATAGGACTCATCCAACTTTACATGATGATACTTTATGGATCTTTGTCATTAAGTATATCATGAAGTGTTTATCCTCGGACTTGAGATACCGGATAATCGTTATGAATGTAGTGCACTTGTGTAAGATAGTCTAACACTATCCGTAACTTGTAGTTATAAGGGCTATTTTCGAAGTGTTACAAAGTTCATGAGTTATGTTTGTAGTCAAGAGAATTTGTTCCTTTGAATTTGTTTCAAAGCATAATCTTATTTGGGCCCTCGTAGGTTGACAAGATGTTTGTATGGCCATACCCAAGATCTATCCGAATACGTTCGGATGATTTGGTAATCTTGTTCAATCGAATACAACGAGAAACAAAATATTAACTTATGAAATGACTTGATCCATATTCATAGTTAATGTAGTAATAGTAACAAAGGATAAGTAAAATGATGAATCATTAAATAGTTTTCCAGAAACCATACTCGATTCGATCCGGGGCATTGGCGTGTTAAAGTTAGACTAACCAATGTCATTACTATATTAAGTAATATCCAAGTGGGAGCTGAAAGGTTTATGGATAATTATTAATATACGTATGACCGGATTCGAACTCGAGACTTCGGGATTGCACACATTACGTATGAGAGTCAATGTATAAATAATTAATATATAAAATGTTGTATTTAATTATTTGATCACGAATAAAACAATTAACGAGAGTTGTGATTTAACGGAGTTTTGATTATCGGTCGTTAAATGTCAACGGGATATGAAGAAAAGTTAACTAGCCAAGAGAAGGTTTTAGGAATCCTCTTTTGGGCTTGTTTTTGGCCGAACCTATGGAATCCCACATCGGAAACCATAGTAATCTTGACATCTACCATAAGGCTATAAATACATCCTTATGTATTCATCCTTTGGGACACTAGATTTCAATAGAAGGCCAAACTTCTTCTTTCTTCCCTCTTGTTCTTGGTCGACGAAGTGAATCCCCATTGTAAGGGATTTACGAGTGATCTTGAGCATAACAAAGGTGTTTGGTTAATCTATTGTGATCAAGAACCTAGCCTTTCTCATTGATTTGCTACTAATACGTGTGTACAAGAACGTAGAGCAAATACACTTGTGTTTGCATATCTTGGTGGGTCGACAAGGGTTTTGGTCGACATTCATAAACCCTAATTTATTAGGGTTTAAGGTTTCTTGGTACTTGATCTTAATTGGGGGTTTTTCATAAACCCTAATTGCATTGATTCGCAAAAGGTACGCATATACTTTTAATTCGGTTAATTAATTTACAAGTATTATTCCTATTACTTCCGCTGCATGCTTTGATGATGTTTACTTGTTTATGTAATTGTTATGATTAGTAAAACCCAACAACAACATCACATAATGTCAACACCACAAAGGAAGAGTCAGAGATTTATGGTAGCTGATGATCTCAAAGTTGTCATCACGTGGATCAGTTAAAGACCTCCACTTGGATTAACCAAACATGCAAAACATGAAGAATCAAAGACTATGGGCTGTTGAGCAAAGAACTTAATCAAGAATCCAAGAACAATCAAAATGTAATATCTGTTTGTATTCAATGTAAATTGAGGTGACCTCCCTTAGGGGGAGATTGTTAGGATTTAGAAAATCCTTGAGTTAAAGAGTCGGTCACCTCATGTATATGTATTCGTTAGAAATCTCGTAGTCGTAGTCAAGTTATAATAATAAGTAGTTAGTTAAGTAACATTGTAGAGGACGGACGGGTCTTTACCCACTGTATGCCTGATCCACAGCCCGTAGGAGGCGTATTTTGTAAGACACTATAAATACCCTCTTCCTACCAAGGAAGAGGGTTGGAGCTTCAATACCATTTTGCTTTTGTTTCACATAGTTCCCAACTCTCTTACCTTTCTCTCTCTAAACCTTGTATACGCCTCATATGTTTATGATGCGATGTGTTTGTGAAATCCTATATGTTACAATAATGTTATGTATAATGTGTATTT
The DNA here is from genome assembly GCA_022545495.1 of Chrysanthemum lavandulifolium. NCBI lineage: Eukaryota > Viridiplantae > Streptophyta > Magnoliopsida > Asterales > Asteraceae > Chrysanthemum > Chrysanthemum lavandulifolium. The sequence goes on from CM040240.1 coordinate 302,832,206, forward strand.
TTTATATTTAGTTAGTTATTTAGTGTAGCGTTAGCTAGAAATCGATTTTATCGAACTAAATAAAATATCTCAAGTCATAAAAATTATAAAATGCATTTCTACAAGTATTGAGTGAATAAATAATTATCGAATAGAATTTATTTAAAATCGTAAGTAAATATATATATATATATATATATATATATATATATATATATATATATATATATATATATATATATATATATATATATATATATATATATATATATATATATATATATATATATATATATATATATATATATATATATATATATATATATATATATATATATATATATATATATATATATATATATATATATATATATATATATATATATATATATATATATATATATATATATATATATATATATATATATATATATATATATATATATATATATATATATATATATATATATATATATATATATATATATAACAATATATATACAAAATAAATCCAAATCATCGGTAAACTAATAATATAATTTTATAGCTTTAAAATGAGTATAAAATATATCTAGAAAATTGTTGGAAGTGTCGATCAATTATTCAAAATAAACGATCGTGCGATAGCGTTTATTTAATAGATAAATATACGTTAATGAAATATGCAACTCATGCATGAACTAATATGGAAATGATGTTACTGATAATATGTAGACTAACTCTAGTCTATATGAAATGTTCTCATTGATGTTTCATGTATACGCAGCTTAACCCTCAAGGTTACGCGTATTTGATACTCGTAAACCTAGTTTACGAAAAATGATGAATAGCGAATCATGAATAGTGATTTTTCTCCGAGAATGAATAGTGTTTCGTGAATAGTAAAATTTTAAAATAACTTCTCAAAGTCGCAAACTGACTTCAAAAATGATGAATAGTAAAATGATGAATAGTAACCAGTGAATAGTAATTTCCCGAGATGAATAGTAAAAATTTCAAAGTTTGTAAAATGACCTAAAATTACGATTTGTCACAGTTTACGAGTGGATACCGGACGATAAGGATTCCCAATGATATTGTCCAATGGATGATCATGTATCCATTTTCTGAAATGCTCGCGTGGTTGTTGTTGAGGAACTGATGTAGCCGAGTTGGGGCCCCCTGATGAAGATGGTTCAGATGCTGGATCAGGGGCAAAAATTTTTTCAAATGGAACATCTTCTGGAGTGGAAAAGGGGTTATCTCCATCATAGTTGGCAGAGACATTTCTATGATGTACACTCGAGGATTGAGGATTTGATGACGATGATGATTAATCTGCAGCAGGTGCTTCTTCACTTAGAGACACAGAAACTGATGGATTATTTGTGTTGACAGGATTAGGAGTCGTCACTGTTGATGCTGTAGACTGATCATTGACAAGAGGTTCATAGTATTCATCAAACATCGGATCAAACAATTTCTTCAAATCGTCTTTAGAAGGAGGTACATATGGAATCAGGGTGAGGATTCACATGCAGAGAAGAACTAATGGGACTACAAGGTGAATGTTGAGATGCGTGTCCTGAACTAGATTGTCCAAGATCCATTTGCCCGCATGACTCATCGAACGTGACGTGAATAGTTTCCATGATATCTCGGGTTCTTTTGTTGTATATTCGTAACCCTTCCGGTTTGGTGCATAACCACAAAAAACTCCAGTGTCCTTTAGCTTTTAATTTACCTAAATCTTGACCATCATTCGTTGGATAGCATAAAGCACCAAACACACGAAGGAAGGAGAGACCAGGTTTTCGATTGTAGACAAGTTCGTATGGAGTTTTTCCATGGGTGGTGTGAATAAGGGAACGAATTTGGGTATAGCAAGCAGTGGCAATGGCTTCAGCCCATAGAAACATTGGAACCTTTGAGTAAATTATCATGGTTCTTGCTGCTTCCACAAGAGTCCAATTTCGTATTTCAACTACACTATTCTGTTGAGGAGTATGTGGAACACTTCTTTGATGGATGATTCCAATGCTTTCATAAAACTGACTTAGTTCTTTGTTAACAAACTCAGTTCCATTGTCCTTTCGGATGATTCTGACAGTTTTGTTAAGTCGAACCTGCAGCTGTTTGATATGTTTGATGATGACGTCTGGAGTTTCATCCTTTGTCCTAAAAAACTTAACCCAAGTAAACCGAGATTAGTCATCAACAATGACTAACACATATTTCTTTCCGTTTATTGTTTGCACTCTCATTGGTCCGTATAAGTCCATATGAAGAGTATGAAGAATTTCCATAACTGAGTTTGTAGGTTTGGGTTTATGGGCATATTTCTTGCTTTTTCCCAATTGGGAGGCTGAACAAAGACTTTTCATATTTTAATCTGGGTAAGCCTCTTACGAGGTCCTTTCTAGAAAGATCATTAATGGTGCCGAAGTTCAAGTGATTGAGACGACGATGCCATAACCAAGACTTTGTTTTTGATGCCTTTGATAACAAGCAGATTGGAGAAGACCTCATCATGTCTTCAATAGAGATGGTGTTCAAATTGGTTTCACGTGTTCCTTTCAAAAGTTCAACACCATCTAGTTCTCTAACGAAGCATGTATGTTTTCTAAAAGCCACTTCTAGATCAGAATCACAGAATTGATCGACAGAAAACAAATTATGACCAAGACCTTCAACATAATATACCCTGGAAATTACACTATCTCCTACGACATAGTCTCCGTAACCTATAATTGCCCCAAAGTTGTCGTTCTCGAATCTAACAGTCCTGATAAATTTACTCATGAAGTTCATGAGCCGTGAGCGATCTCCAGTCATATGCTTGGAACAACTGAGTCCAGTACCACGTAACGATTTGAACTACCCAGCTGAACACGCATAAGTATGGATGACTAGATAATTTGGATCCCCATGCAAGAATGGGTTCCACTTGGTTAGTAAACGAGATTGGAACACCCACATCAGAAATAGAATCAATGAGATCACTAGAGATAGATGCAGGACAAAAAGTGACAGTAGATCTATTCAAAGTGTGATCACTTCATAAAGGTATCACTCTACCTGTGGGAATCCATTTCCTAATGGGCATTGATCTAGATAATTTAGGGCACAACTGATTAAGATTGAATTTATGGCCAGTAGGTATCCAATAATAGCACGTATTACTAAAGTTTCTTCCTGTTGGTTTCCAATTTTTTCTAACTTTCTTCCACCTTGGTTTTCTGACATCCTTCACCTGTTTACTAATGTTGGCAACATTACTCAAATCATTCACAACACATTCATGATTAATACCAGAAACCAAACATTCATTGCATGTTTTGCAAGTAGTAGTAGAATTCGAATTAATTACAGTACGCTTAAAGCTAATACTAGAATCAACACGATTCGTCTTATTCAAACAAACTTATTGTTCCTAGGGTGGTCTTCTACTTTCTTCCATTTATCACTCTTAGCTTGCGAGGTCCTATCTTGCTTTGTATTGCCTGGAGGCTTTGACATGCTTGCTTTAGTGTCACTGATTACTCCTGTAAAGGGAATGATGGGAACATTAGTTGGTTTTAATATTTTTTGCATTCTGATCTAGAAGTGCTGGGATCTGAAGTCCTAGGTGGCAGATCAAAGGTCACATGCTTGGCTTTAGGCATAGAAAAAGGTACAACAACACTATCTTTCCTAGTACCAGATACAGGACACGTAGCTATTAAGCATTCTAACAGTTCTTGAGATCGTTTGGCATATAAGCATGCATGCCCAATCGCATTATCATTTGGTTTCTCTATCTTATCCTCTTCAACGATCTCACGGAGACATTCTAGACTATCCATGTTTGAATTGCAAGTTCATTATTCCTAAGATGAGGTGGGATGTACTTCACAATCATAGCATATTTAGCACAAACAGGCACTTTAGGTGCAAAGTTCTCACCATTAGTGACTGGCATTTTCCCTTTTACCTGATTCTTCAGATTCTCAATTTCTTTTTGCAAAGAGGTTATCATTTCATTGTTTTTATCACGAGTGACCTTAATTGATTCATATAATTCTTTGAAATGCAGTTTAATGATGTTTTGAAGGTGAAAAGTCTGAGAATTCTGAGAATCTAAAGGAGGAGGCATTTGGGAGCCCGTCACATCATTCTTATCACACTTTAATTGTGAGATTTGGGTTTTCAATCGTTTGATCGTGTTACAATGAGCTCGAATATGTTCATCACGTTTTTTAATTTCAAAAACTGCATCAAACTCAGGAGCATCCGAGGATGTCTTGACATTTGAGGATTTAACATTTTCTTTGAGATGTTGATATTTAAATTGCAAAGCAAGATGTTCAACTTCTAATTTAGAAAAATGTTTGACCAAGTTGTCATGATCATCCAGTTCTATTTTCTCATGCAATTTTGAATTCATGGTTTCAAGCTCAATGACACGATCATGGGAAACTTTCAAAGCAACAGACAATTCATGAAATTGAGAAGCAGTAATAGAATAATTTGTAATAGTGTAGAATACATCCTGAGCTACACATCTAGAAATCAAGTTATCATTTAAGATATGTAGATTCTTCCTCTCAATCTCATTACATTTTAGCTCACGTTCATTCATGCTGACCTCATATTCCATGTCATTAAACATCTTTATCATTTCTTTAATCTCAGTGTCTACAAATGGAAAGTAATTATCTTAAGACATTCTAGAGATAATTTGGGTTACTACCAAGATGAGAAGTGGAAAGTAATTATCCTAAGGCATTCTAGAGATAATTTGGGTTACTACCAAGATGACAAAGCTTGTAACTCCCACTGAATTAGAGATCATTACATAAATTCCTTATTCAGTAATAAGAACACAATACTCCCACTGGATTTGACAACATTTTAAGTGTTTCATTAGCCATTAAAAGAAAAGAGTGTTCTATTACTTCGCTACACTTTTGAGAAAGTCCATACATAACAATTACTTAAATACTAAAAGAGTGTATTCTACTACGTAGATGATGAATTACCCATCAATGCTATTAACTTGAAAAATTGGGCATGCAATTCCTTTATTAATAATTCTACTATTCCAACAATTGTAAGTAGTACTTTTAAATGGTCAAAACAAAACCAACTAGATAAAATATGCTAGTTTGTCTTTTACCAATTATACAATAATTAGTCTAGCTTCTAATTTAATAACTCATAAAATATGCAATTTTCTTAACTATTAAAACTTGCTTACGAGTTATGCATTTATAATTTAGACAATTCTAATTGTCCTATCATACCTTTCTTCATTCATGAAAAGGAATATGATTGAATCTCACTCCTTCTTATGAAAAAAGGACTAGGTTTATTTTTTTAGTAAAGTTGACTCTACCAAAAACCCTTACAGGTGTAGATCAATTTACTAATACAGGAATAACCTACGTTTACGGTTTAATGTTGCATACATTTAAAGAATTAGCAAAATTCAACGTTAGTATTTTTGATAATTAAACTTTTTAAGAAAATAAAATACCCAAAGTAATATTCATATAACCATAGAATTTTCTCGAAAACTAGGATCCAAATTATCATAGTTCCATTACATCAGTAGATCTGCTAGTTACGAAAGCAAATAATAGGGTAATCCGTCGAACAATAATTGGCAAACATTTTCCAATTCCTAGATCATTATGGGATTTACATTTTCCAAAGCTATTGCAAATGTAAACACGTTTTATCCCATCTTGTGCCTTGAGTCCAGGTCTCACTTACTACTCAATTTAAGTCGTCTAACTTAAAGAACTGCAAATATGTTCATGTAAGGTCTGACTTTAGATAAAGATTTACCTTTCCATCACAATCTCGCCAAGTTCTGACATGACGTAAATTGCAACTTCAAGTGTTCCTTTAACTAGATGGCACAAACTTAATTTATAAAGGGTACTAGTTTTGATTTTATAGTGTCAAATCAAATATGTACAAAGATGTCATGCATTCATCTTGTAGCATAAATTTTTAATAAAAACTTTTTATTAACCAATTCATAAAGATCAAATTATCAAAGTTTTGATTGAGGTATTGGTTTCGCCAATCCAGAATTTACCTTTAATTATCGTCCATTATAACGTACTTTTGCATAAGTCTAAAGACTTAGTGTTTGGATAATTACCACAAAAGTGGCGTATGGAATTAAAGCTAATTGCTTTTAAGATGATTTTGTACGCATAGCCTACTTGGTAACTCCAATTTGACTCGCAAGGAAGCGGAGAATTTGGTCAACGCAAGCAATAACCTCCTTCTTTAGGGTCACAATTTAATGCGCCCCTCCTTATACCCCCACACAACCAATCAAATTGGGTGAGCTGCTCACTATTTGTACCAAAATCATCAATCAATTAAACTTTTGAAAATTTAACTCTTCAAAACAAATCAAATTTCATCATTGTTTAGTCCTATTTATTTTTCTATTCAAAATTACCCTTTGCTTAAAACTTGTCACACATAATAAACAAACAAGTAAACAATAAAAATAAATAACTTAAAACAATGCACATAACTAACAATTAATATGTGTAAACAAGTAGCCACATATAACTTATTTGATAAAACCTATTAATAATCAATGTCTAGGTTAAATAATGTATATATTAACTAGGGCTTTCACTCGCACAATTGAAAGTGAGCCACATACATCAACGAATCGATTGCGTAAGCCATAATTAAAATATACCAAATTGCACATAATTGATTCATTAATAGTATTGAGGTATTCCCCAATCCAAAATTTTATCGAAATAATAAACATGTATATAAGAATTAACAATTAATTTTCGCATAACCAATCTTAACAATTAAATATATATCGACAATAATACAGGCCAAACATGCACGTTTTCATGGATTTAACATAACAATTTATTCACGTTGTCACAAGGTCGCATACAATTCCATGTCACATAACACATTATTCATGAATTTATCACGTAACAAATATATTAATTCTAGGTTTCGATATTGATAACATAACAATTATAATAAACCCTAAAACAATTTTTAAAACAATCGACTATAAAAATAAGGTTTCAACCCAAAAAAAAATTTTGGTCGATCCATAAAAAAATTTTAAAAACAAATTAGGGCAAAAGCCCTAACTCTAAAATTAGGGTTTACATAATCATAACCGAAACACTAGAATAATCATATCAAACAACATACAATATTCATTTTTACGTGTTTAGTACTTAATTACTCATTAAACCAAGCTCGTGATGCCACTGTTGGAATTATACAACATGACTATCATATATAAAACACATAAAACATCAAAGAAATATGCAGAAGCGTATAGGAACGTATAATGAATAATTAACTAACATAAACATAAAGTATGCGTACATCTTTGATTCTAGCCGAACAAGTATCAATTCCTCAAAACTAGCAATTGAGATGAACCCTAATTAGAGTTTATAAGGATTATGTGAATTACCCCTTACCGTTTTGTAATTCAATCCAAGATACAATCAATAGTGTGATTGTACCTGATGAGTGTCTAAATACTCATCATTTTTGTATAATCTAAACTGCAAAATCATCTGAAAACGCTCAGAAACACATCAAAATGATCAAATTATCACAAATCAGTGTTTTATGTGTTTTAAATTCAAAATATCAAAATCGATGAAAATGATTAAAGTTTGCAAAATTGGCGCTTTAGTCCCCAAGTTTTGAAAGTTGTCAAATCTAGTCCCTCGAAATTCAAAATGTGGAAATTTATCATTCAAGGTCCCTGAAGTATTCTAAGCTGTTTAAAATGATCCTTGAATGATTCTTTGGTCAATTGGCAAGAAAGGTCCCTAAACTTTGAAATTTGCAAATTTAGTCCTTGGACCTTTGAAATGGATTTTATGCAAAAGGGTTCTTGTTCTATCAAAAGTTGTCAAGTTTGGTCCTTGTGAGAGCATTGGAAAATATCAATTTCAGTCCTTGAAGTTTGGTCGAATTACAATTTTAGTCCTTGTACTAAGCTAATACCAAACGGATCCTATTTTAAACCTAAGGCCCAAATCCAATCCAAATACAAGCCCAAACCCATCTCTCTTGACCCTTTGCCCTTGACCTCCAGTCCACAACCTATTCGACCCCACCACAATCCTTTTGAACTCCCGTGTTATTATACTTCATCAACAAGTCAAACCCAAGGAAAACCGCCAACATGTGAGTGCCTCTCTTCCCCACCGAAACTCCAAAACCAGAGTGGTTTTCACCCAATTTCAACTCCTCCCATGCCTTGTCCCTCCACACCTTCTAAACAACAAAACCTTTAATTGCTCAAACCAAATCCCTTAAATGATAAAACACCTTGAAGAAAAATTAGCGCCAAAAAGACACATGTACGGTTCTGATTAATCTGAATGATCCAAAGGCTTAGGTGTGGTGGGAAAGTCTCAGAGTACATCAAGGAATGTGGAAAAGTCTATAAAGTGGGCAGTAGAAGCAATGTATCATGTATCTAGAATAATTTTAAGTTGTAAAAAGTCATTTTTTTTATCCAAGTCTTATATTGTATGTTTATCAACTCCAAGTGTTTTGTTTAAGCTTATTAAGTGTATTTGAATCTTTTCATTAATAAATTTCAAGTTTTCGCTTTAATATCGCTTTATGCAATTTCGCTCAAAATCGAATTTATGTTAATGATGTTGTTTGTTGTTTAGATGGACTGAGTTAGCTCACTTAAGCTCCTAGAAAGCTTATTGAAGCTTTTAGTTATCTTAAAATTCATTGAGGGTCAAAATAGAAAAATCACAAAATACAAATTAAATACTTGAAAATAAAAAGGGTTCCATGGAAGTGTTCACACTTTGGAGCAAGGTGTATCTTGATGGCCTTGGTTTAGAGCTCTGTGGAGAGCATTTAGGATTGGTTCTCAGTTCCTAGTTCTCAGTTTGTGCTTCAAAGTCATTTGTAAGCAATTTTAATCAATTTGGCATTTCACTGTTTGGCTTGTTCATTAGCTCTAATTCCTATTTATATTTGTTTACTAGTTATAACTTAGTATGTTTGATCATTAAAATCAGTAGTTTGTTAACTTAAATTTGTATTTTGCAAAAAATCTCATTTTGACAGTCAAACAAGCTTAGGTCTAGAATCTTGGTTTCAGTTGATTAGTGTTGATGATTTGTGTTCTCTTAGTGCTAATATTTGATAATACAAGGTCTGTAATAAAGCTTATGGTTTCTAATTGTGTTTTGATTTGAAAAACTCCATATCAGTTAGCATAAAGGGTGTTTGGTTTTTGTGATTAAAGGTTCTTTGGTCTTTATCTTTGTTGAAATCTGTCTAAATAAGTCTAAACTACTTATATCACCAAGAGAACAAGTTCTAGTTCAAAGAAAGTCAAAAATTCCTTTGATCTTATTTCGTAACTTCTCGTTGGATTTTACAAATCCATAATCATCATTTTGTGTTCAAAAGTTAATAATCTTGCTATATTCAGTCTTAACATGCCTTAAAACAACATCATCAGTGTTTAAGATCAGTTTAAATCTCACTTTGGTCAACTTTGCATTTGTTCTAAAAAAGTCAAAATCTCAATAGGTCGTTTTTGATTAAAACTTGGAATTTCACTGAGGGTTTATTAAAGAGATTCAGATTATAAGCTTTGGAGGTATTGTAGTCTAGTTGGTAAAGAAAAATACAAAAATGATAGATCTTGGTTTCTCAGTCTTTTAAGTGCTTATTTTATAGCTTTTCTTGGGTACCTGTTTCATATTTCTGTCCTGTGCACAGTTTTGGTTCCAACTTGATAAGCTAGCATTAAGCTTATTACTTGTCCAAATCTAGTGTTCTCTAGTTCTTTGGAAAGCCAACCTGGTCCTCTTGAGTTGTCAAGCTTAAGATTTCATTTTTGAGCTTTTTAGCTAGGGCTGCTACAAGCTTGAATCTTGTCCCATTTTCTGTTTTTCATCACAACAGTCAAGTGCTTATTGGCTTATTAGAAGCTTTTCATTTGGATTGTTTGTGTCTTTTAGTTTCAAAATAGTTGTTTTAGCTTATTTTCACCTTAATTTAGCTTCTGTTGTTGTTCGTTTATTTGAGCTTATTACACCCAAATAAGCTTGTTAAGGCCATCAAGGTTAATAAGCTATCAAATCGCTTATTTTTGTTTTGTAAATTTTTTGTCTTTATTAAAGTTTCATATTATTAGTATATAAGTAGTTTTCAAAAGAAAATTCACAAAAACATCAATATAAAAATAGTGATAGCGTTTATTTAAGATTTTTAGCTTTTGATTTTTCTTTTCAACTTATTAATAAGCAAATCTTGTTTTCTCTTTTCTTAGGTTTCTGTCATCATATAGGATTTTTAGAAAAGTTTGATTTTCTTTATCTTTTTAGTATTTATTATAATTTTAATTAGTTAAAAATAGTAGTTAATTAGTAATAAATAATTAAAAGTCTAAAAATATATTTTCTGTTTTAAAATTAGTTTTATCATATTTTAGATTTTTCAAAGTTAAAATTTTATTTTTCCAAGTTTATTTTCTATTTTCTAGTATTTAAGTGTATTTTAAATAGTTATTAATTAATAATAATTAGATAAAAAGTGTGAAAAATATATTTTTAGTTTTAAAATTAGTTTTATAGTATTTTAGATTTTTCAAAGTCATAAGTTTATTTTTCTAACCTTATTTTGTATTTTCTTTTATTTTAGAGTATTTATTAAATAGTTAAAATAGTTTTTAATTAATAATAATTAATTAAATAGTGTTAAAATAATTTTCTTTTTCTAATAATTTTCTTTCATTTTAGGATTCCAAAATGTCTTTTTATATTTTTAGGCCTTTTATTTCTTAGTTTTCACTTTTTATTTTTGTCGTCTGCGTAGTTTTTAAAACTTACGCTTACGTTTCTTTGATCCGATTGTTGTGCTTTCCAATTCGTGTCCAATTCTATTCCAAATCAATCAAGAGTGTAATTTCTAATCATAACCTTTACGGATCACTATCCTTAGTGATCATTCCATCATCTGAATCGCTTTACACACCATTGAGTCTCCTTGGGACTTAACGACCCGAATTCAATCTATTCTCCGTGACTTCATTGCATTTGTGTCCGAAAGCGCTTTAAGTCTGCTTGACTTGACGGTTTGGAGCAGATCAAATTTTAGCGCCATTGCGGGAGGCTTTAGCGTGTGTTTAGCCATTTTCGATCCATTGTTGCACATACCCACGCTTGTAAAAGTTTTGTAAAGTTATAAGAAAATCAAAAAGTCATTAACACTTTTCCTAAAGTGTTGAAACTCCAAAAATATAAAACAACAAAACAATCGGAACGTTTTCTATTTTGTATTCTCTTTTAAGGTGATTCTTGAAGAGATACGATTTGGTTAAACGGACGATAACAAAAATATTGTCCAAAAGTTTTAAACCCATTTGCACAAATCTTACCTACGCTCTTTTCGGTGGTACTTAATTGAATACATAAAATCAACCACCGCAAATCAAGGCAAGGCACTACCTAACTGGGGTGCGACCATTAATAAGTTCCCTAACATCGATTTAAAACTTGCCTTTGTGTCACTTGTGATTTGGTGTACCTTTTTCAAAGAAGCCATTTCATTTGTGATTATTGGTTAAGTTCACTTGTGTTTTGCCTCATTTGTTTTGAAACCGATTTTATACATAGTACATGCGCACTGTTCTTCCGGTTCTACAAGTCCACTTTCTCGAACTTGGAAACATTCCTCGAAGACGTGAGGACGTTCGGCTCCTTCACCGTGGATCGAGGAACGCCTACCACCACCACCTCCGCCGAAATGGCGAAGACAAACCCATGAATGAACTTCTCAAGCACCCATCGAGGGTTACGGAGATGCCATTGTTGTTCCAGCCATCGTGGTCGACACTTTCGAGCTCAAAACCGGTTGCTCAATCTAGTAACCCAAAGCCAATTCTATGGTTTTGAGCGGGATGATCCTCATGCACACATTCGATGGTTTAACAAGATAGCATCTACCATCAAGTACAAGAATGTCCCACAAGAAGCTATCAAGCTTTTCTGCCCCATTCTCTCTGAGGACAAGCCCGAATTGGCTTGAGAAACAACCCCTCGCTCTATAGAGACATGGGAAGATCTTGTCACCAAGTTTGTTAACGAGTTCTATCCTCCATCCCGAACCACAAGTCTTAAGAATGAGATAATGAAATTTTCTCGGAGATTTGATGAATCATTCGGGAGGCATGGGATCGTTACAAAGAGTTGCTTCATGAGTGTCCGCATCACGGTTTTACCGAGTTAATGCAAATGGATACTTTCTACAATGGTCTCAATCAGGCCAATCAAGATTCTTTGAATGCCTCCGCTGGAGGTATTTCTGAGCAAGACCACCAAAGAGGCCTTGCGATCATTGAGAACAAATCTCGTGTCCGTCCTTTCGTAGCTAAGACATATCGGTCTAATCTTGGACCTTCTTCTTCTTCATCCCCGTGAGTACATCTAGCACCGATGCTAAGATTGATAAACTCACGAGACATTGTTCGAGCTTTGGTTCTTGCTAACGGAAGAAAGTCTCCTTCACTCGCCCACCAACACATGTCAAGTGAAGAAAGTCGAGAGTTGTGTCACTTGTTGTTAGCCTTGATTATTTTTATTAGAAGTGATGGTCATTCACAATTAGGAACTTTGTAATGTGTGTTAGATATCGTGATAGAATAGTCAACGGCTCGTGGATCGGGCTAAGCTAATTGGGCATTAGTTAAGTTAAGCTAGCCTTGCCTAGTTCGTGTAACCCAAGCCCAATCCAAGTCCATCTCAAGGCCCATGGCCAAGCCTTAGGGCATCATCCTCTCTACTATAAATACCCCTCAAGTATGTCATTTGAGGGTGTGCTTGAGTGTGTGTGTGTGTTTTTCCTTTGAAGCAATATACAACTTATTGGTTCATCTTTCTCTCTACCTCTCTAAACATATACACGAATTATACATCAAGTCACCAAGTTCTATTCTTAATCTTTCTTATTTAAAGTGTTCTTGTTGTGTTCATAACGGGTATTTGATAAGGTTGATATATCTAAGGTCCTACAATTGGTATCAATCGCCTAACAATGGTTTAGGAGTGTTGTTGTTTGTTTTGAAGGGTTACACATAAGGCTCGTTATTCATATTTGTCACGCATCAAGCTTTAATTTTTGCACTCAAAAATTCAAGATTCTTGTGGTTTAAGGTTTATTTGGTGCTAAAGTTTCAGTTTTTTGCAAAAGTTCAAGCTTTACGTGTTTTCTTCATTTTAAGCTCGTATTTGGTTATTGGTCATTTCTACTGTAACTTTTCTAGCCACTTTGGGTGAAAAAGGTCACCATTTTGGGTTATTCGAGTGTTTTAAGGCTTTCAGGCAAAAGATATCATTTGAATCATTGGAAATTTCTTACGGTAGAAGTCAAAAGTCAAAACCCTAGTTTTCTACTCGTAACTTTTCTAAGCACTTTGGGTGAAAAGGTTAACATTTTGTGTTATTTGAGTGTTTTAAGGCTATCGTGCAAGAGAAATTGGTTGAATCATTGAAAATTTTTACGAGTAAGTCAAAACCCTAGTTCTACTCGTAAGAAAGTCAACTACTCATAAGTTTTCTACTCGTAACTTTTGGTGAAGAATCTTCGTGCTTTAACGGTGACTCGGTGCTTCCTCACTTGGATAAGTGTGTGGAACACTTCGACTTTGGATATCTCTTACGCCGTGAATGGTGTAAAGGATTTTTGGTTCTTAACCATAGTTTACGATAAGCTAAAAGCTTACGAGTAACTCTCACGCATAACTTCAAAATTACGCGTAAGGTTTACGAGTAACTTTTTGTCTACGCATAAGCTTAAGGTTACGCATAAGGTTTCTACGCATAAGGTTTCTACGCTTAAGGTTTCTACGCTTAAGGTTTCTACGCCTAAGGAATCCTACGCCTAACTTCCTACGCATAAGATCCTACTCGTAACCACATCCTACTCGTAACTACATCCTACTCGGTAACTACATCCTACTCTAAACCATACCCTCCCGTAACCATATCCTACTCAGAACTTCTTTGGCGGAAAACTTGAGTAAAATTTAATTTTTGAGGAGACTAAACGTTCAATTTTACGAGATTCAAATTTTGGTTTAATCATGAAAATTTTGGTCAAAAATTCAAATTTTTGGGCCTAAATTCAAATTTTTCGGTCAAATTTGGCGTCAAAATTGTCATAACTCAAATTTTTCATACGACCTTAGAATTGATTTTATAGTGAATTTCAAATTTTGGGCGAAAATTTTTAAGAACCGAGTTTACTGAGTACGACTTTCGAAACACCTCAATGAGCTTAATCTTCATCAACCACAACTCCTTTATCGTTGAATCGATCCTACATCAACTTTATCATATCATACCTTCATCAATGGCTACTCAACAAGACATTCATGCGGTAGGTGCGAAAACCGACCTCCTATGTTGGCAAAGGTGGTTATCTTCAATGGACAAGTCGATGTCTCCGTTACATCAAAACCAAACCTAATGGGAAACTCATGATTAAATCCATTCAGATGGACCCTTCCACCTCGACAAGTTAATGTACCGAAATCTCGATGCAACACCTCCCACCGCACCATCTTCTCGTCTTCAATAAGAATCAATACACCGCAGAGGATCGAAACAAGTCGAAGCGGATGACATGGCAATTCATATTATCCAACCGGGTTTACCAATAGACATCTTTCTCATGCGGTAGACAGTTATGAAACCGCTTTCGATATGTGGGAACGTGTTAGACGACTTTGTCATGGAACGAAATTGGTCATCAAGACATGGAGAACAAGTTGCTAACCGAATGGGAAAAGTTTACTTCAACTCCGTGAGAATCCATTGAATCATACTATGGAAGGTTTTGCACTTTGATGAATGAGCTAATCGAAACAAATCGACACCCGTAACTATCGCTCAAAACATCAAGTTCTCGAATAATCTACCGTAAGAATGGGGACGATATGTCACTATTGTCAACCAAACAAAAGACCTTCATCGTGTGAACTTTGATCAACTGAATGATTTTCAAACAAAACCAAGTCAAGCTAATGAAGTCGTAAGAAAAATTAGCAAAGATTCATGATCCATTGGCACTCATTGCTAAGACTCTATCTTCGTGAATACACAACAACAAGCTTCATCATCTTCCAACAACAACAACTTGCGTACACAACAACAATCCTATCCGATCCACAATACCAGAACAAGAAATCACCGATCTCGAATCGATCAAGAAGACCCTATGTCCCAAATAATTTCTCTCTTGGGTCAAGTAATCAAAGGTCGCTATTCCACACCTACTAACAACAACCAAAGGATATCATCAAACACTGCATGTGCAAATTGCACACCGGGTGTGAATATGGGTAATCAAGGACAAATGGTTGGAGTTATTGGGAATCGCAGGATATGCTACTGGATTTCGCATGGGTAATCAGTGGTTCAATCGTGGTAATCGATGAGATGAATAGAGCGGTGGTAATCGAATCGAATGTTGCGCCCAGTCGTTGGGAATCATGGAAATGTGAATCGTGGTAATCGATTAAGTGTTATAACTGTCAAGGAATGGGTCACATGGCAAGGAATTGTCCTTCTAAGCCGAACAAGAACGATCTTGAGTATCTTCAAAACCGCATCTGTTGGTACAAAAGGAACGCTACTGGATTTCGCTTGAGTGCCGAGGAACATGACTTTATGGCTATTATGGATGATTTGGAAGACCTCGAGGAAATTAATGCGAATCGCATCTTCATGGCTAATCTTCGGAAGCTAAGTATGACACCGAGTCGACTCACCTCCTGCCTATGACGCCAATACCGTATCCGAGGTACCAATCATTGATCCATGTTATAACAATGTCATATTTGATGTGTTTACTGATGACGAACAGATTTCAGACGCCAAGACCTACTTATGATACATACCGGATAATCCGAGTTGTAGCAATACTAACTCGAAACTCCGGATGTGGATCCTAGTGGGCCGGTGGCACAAAATATCGAGACTAATGAGGAAAACGTGCTTATGTTGAATCATTAATCAATCAATGTGGCATTGAAGTCGAGAAAGTTAGAACGGTCAATCGCGAAGTTAAGGCCACGAATGCTAAATTGACCACCGAGCATGAGAGTTACAAGGAGCATGCTAAAGCCTATGAATTTCATACAAACAAAATGTCCGAATTAGAAATTGGTTATCGAGATTCTATTTTAAGAGAAAACAATTGCAACTCAAATACGATACACTTGATGTGAATCAATTTGAAAATCAAATCTTTAAACAAGGAAATTTCGATCTAAATGACCAACTTTCTAAACAAAAAGCACTTTGTTTTCGATCTTGAAAAGAAAAGAAACAGTTGATTGTTGATTTTTCAAAACGAGAAGATTCTCTTCTTGATGAAATTCTTGATAAAACGGAAAAATCAAAACATTGGACAATTTGCTTCTTACAACGGGTCATTCATTAAATCAAACAAGATGCTTTCTAACCAAGTAAATCCACGCTTTCATACTTCACATAAGATGGCACTTGTAATGACCCTTCTTCGCTTCTCAAGAAAGCTCGTAAATCTCGAATGTGTTGAACAATGGACAACCTTTGCATGAACCCATAATTGTTCGTGATTCTCTTGAAACGTTGGAACTAGCCGAGGAGAGTAGATCAAAAATGAAACAAAAGAATCCGGATCTTAAACCGATTGATTATAACAAATGGAACAAAATTAATGGGATTACTTTTGTTAATCAAAAGAAACGTCAAAGTTTTCCATCACACCAAGTGTTTCAAACAAAGTGTCAACACCGCCAAAACCGCCAAAACCAGCTTGTAGTTTCCAAATCTCTTTCAAAATCGAACAAATATCTTCAAACAATCCTTTTAACACAAGTGATACTAGAAGCATTTTAGACGATGTTAAAACTAGAATTGGGAGTCTTCAAGAGACCGTTAAAACTAAAACCACTATGACACCTAACAACCGGTTCTCTACTTTGATATCGAATGAGAAAGTTTTTGAAACTCAAATTGCCCCTCAAATGAATAACATCAACTCAAGGGTAATTCATGTTGAACAAGCACTTTTGAAAGAAACAAATGACTTTGTCAAGGACCATAAATCCGTAAAGCAAGCTAATGAAAGTTTTGAACACATCAAAGTTTTGGAAAATTTAAATGATTCTCTTCAAGATGTTATGACTACCGATATCATGTCCATCATTTTGCAAACATATTCTGTTGAAGATCATGAAAGACTACGTGATGAGACCTCCAAATTGTTTCAAAATATGAAAAGCTCTTATGAAACTTGAAAAGAAAACGTGTCCTATTTTAAACAACTTGATCGAAAAACAGAGGAATGCAAGTATGACAAACGTCGATGAGCGTGCCTACAAGGACATGCAAGAGCAAAATGATCTTTTGAGAGCTCACCGGGATGTCTAAAAGGAAAGGTCAGGATACTAAGTTTGCAAAACCATTGATCATGGAGAAAACAAATGTTCCCAAACCGTTTTCAAACCAAAATGTCGATTTCGCTTCCTCCAAAAGTCAATGAGAAAATTGATTTGTCAAAAATAGTACCCACAGCCCCCGCCTATTAAAAAGAGAATTGTCAAAGGTTTTGAAAAGAAAAGCTTTTAAAAACCTGCTTTTGAGAAAGAAAAGTGATTACACCTCGCATTTCTAGGACTAGTACAAGGAATGTGACCAAAATCCGTTAAAGAATCTGCTGGTTCTAACAACATGGTCAACAATCACTATCTAGAAGAAGCTAGGAAAAGGCATGCACTCGAAAAGATGGAATTCTAGGTACCACATCTAGGGTGATGAATTCTACAAGATTTCAAGGCACCGCTAGTAGTAGTAAACCATTACCTAGGAACACTCTACAAAAGACTAGGGATTGGCTTGCACCTAAGAGTAGTTGCGCAAAAGAAAATGCTATGCCCTTAGAAAACAACACTAGGAATTCTAAGTCTTTTTCGAACAAGAATCAATTTCAAAAGATCAGATCGACAAAGTTAAAGTCATTGCTTTAAACAAAAATATTGAATTTGTCTCGTACTACATGTAAAAATGTGTCTTTTCACTAATCATGAAGCATGTGCCTTACAATATCTCAAGAAAGAAAATCCTCATGCCAAGGCACAATCCACTAAGACACCAAATAGAAACAAGCCCGTTGATAAAATGTCAAACAAAAGAAACCTTATAGGTGGATCTCTTCAGACGTAGTCTTTCAAAAATGAGTCTTCCACGCATCCGATAAGAAAACAACTCCTCGATCTTACCTTAGGTGGATACCCACGGGCAAAGTTTTCAACAAAATAGGTCTTAGATGGATTCCACAGAAAGATTTTGATACTTGCACCAACACGTATAATAGTGACAATCATTCGGATAAGGAAGTCGATCCACTACAACCGTTGATAGTGATCACCCTCACCGTGAGGAATCATGTACTTCTAACATCGTTATTTGTGAAAATTCTTCTTCGTGGATGCGGTACTTGTAAAAGTGTTGAAGGTTCATATACCCGTGTGGTAAAGAAGAACTTTATGCCAATTTCACATGTGGAAATCCTTTTCTAGTTCCACTCTTAACTCCACTTTTACTTGTCCCAACTTAATCTTCTTTCTTCAAATCTTCTTTGTAAATACTTTGAAAAACAAAATACAAAATTTAAAACCAACAAAAACAAAATATAAAAATATAAAACTTTCAAAAATTCAAAACAATAGAAAATATAAAATCCAAAATATTCTTCTCACGACATGTCTCTCAGATAATCGATATTCAGACGCTTTAGAAATGTCATTAAACAATGATACGGGCATGTATGATGCTTGAGCGAGAGTTCTTTAATGTTTTCCAAAACATGTCGCTTCTCAAAAATTTCTTCAATAATGGCTTTCAGATACTTCAAGACGAAACCCGGACTTCAAATTAATGGCTTCGGACACATCGATTCGGGACCCGCTTCAAAGAAAGGAAAGTGCTTATCAAAATCAAAGGTTTTAAATATTTATTCAAGCATTTTCCTAAAAACAATGGCTTGTAAGTATTTCGCTTGCAACCCGATCTTTAAAGAAAGGAAAGTGCTACGCAAAATCGATTTTCATAAATATCGAGCACTTATCCTAAAACAAATGAAGATTATTCTTCTCGAATATCTTCAAAAGATTTTTAAAATCGCATCTTATGCATACATTGATTCGAAATTTTCAAAAGATTTCTCAAAATCTCTCACATTTGGTACCAAGATAACTCCTCTAAACCCTTAATTGATTCTAAATTTTCAGATGAAAATATGCTTTCGTTAAGGGGAGTATAAAACAAAATTGTTCCAAAATTCATGCTCAATCGCTTTCTCCAAATGTTCTTCAAAACATATCTTTTAATCATTTTGTTTCAAAACATCATGGATATGCTATTTTGAGGGGAGAAACGTGATTAAAATGTGATCAAAAGTTTAATGATCGTTGTCTCGAATCTCAAAAGAGCTCGACTCGGGAACCAATGAATTGACGAGAAATTAAAGTCGAAATGTACCATTTCGAAAACTTTCTATGACTTGACCAGACGGGTAATAATTTCAAGCTAGTTCTCTAGTGATGTAAACGTGTCTCGAATCGGTCTTGTTCATTTAAAGTCGATCAATTCAAAAGTGCGAACTCTACCTCTATGTGCGATTACAAAACATATTAGCACATGTGAAGGGGGAGTGTTTCGAAAATATAAAACTTTCAGAGTGTCTCAAACATGTTTTCTATCATAAACACTTTGAGAGATTTTCAAGAAAATGGTTTTATGGCAACAATAGGACAGTCATGGAGTTATAAGGTGACTAAGGATAGGAAATTTGTCCTATGATCCGCCAGAGCTGTAGGATCTACCCAAGGACAATACCCATAGTTAGTATTAGAAGTCCTTAGGTATGATTGAAAAAGGAGTAATGTGAGAAAGGAGAAAGAAGGGTTGAAGAATTAAAAGAAATATAAATGTAAAAGGGTGAAAAGAAATAACCTCCATATTCAACCTTAGGGCGTAAACCGGGTTCAATTCATCTGCTACTAGTTGTCACTAGATGACACTGGTATTGAAGACAATGACGCCATGGACCCAAAGGACGCACCGCACTAAACCTTCTAGCCACTCAATTCCTCTCAAAAGGGATTTGTTTCATTCTCACCGGAACCCTACATAATCTATCGACTCTCTTAGAGATTGTTGGTATTGAAGAAGGAGACCCTCTCCCAGTCTCCGCCAGAAAACCAAAATGCACTTATTGAGTCTAGAGCCACGAGATTCATCAAAAGATCTCATAGGAACACTTGACATGACATCGCTTGTTGTTCATCAATAAGGCACAAGTGATATATTCTAGAGTCCCACGCAGATCTTAGCAATTTGCCGTAACATTTATGAGAAGTTTTACAACCTGTAATCTTCAATGATTGAATGGAAATTCTGCCGTGGTCAACATCAAACAAACCGACAAGAAGTCACTTGGTAATTCTCGTGGATTACGCTTAGTGTGTCTCAAACGGTCTACAACGTGGGTGATACTTGTGTACTTCAATGACTCATCCGAACTGTAGGTGTATTTCGACATCGCGTTATCTCACTTGTGGGACTCCAGTTCAGAACGGCCTCTGTGAGAATTAGAGACGTGTTTTCACACTATGTCATTAACACCCTCGAAATTCAAACTTATAAGTGCCTAACCGCTTATTACTAACCTGTTTTATGTTTTCTTCTTATGGAAGCTCCGGAGCGGATGGATCGTGCAGACTCGCTACATGCTCATACCAACAACACATGAAAGTTCTCATCAAAATCAAAGGCTACTCAAAGTTAAAGATGATTCTTCGTCAATGTCAAAGAATCTACAAAGTGTAAAGACTCGAGAACTTCATCATTGGAAACTCAAAGTCAAATAGAAGTGTGAGCATGGTGGAGAAAGACGTGGAGACACCTAACCAACGAAGTTGACAACGGCAGACAACCACATTATCTGATCACAAAGCATGAAGGAGCAAAGAATTAAGACTATTCTATATCTACTCACAAAGTTCAAGCTCAAAAGATTAAAGACCTATTCAAGTGGAGCATCTTTTGAATGACCACCCTTAGGGGAGATTGTTAGCCTTGATTATTTTTATTAGAAGTGATGGTCATTCACGATTAGGAACTTTGTAATGTGTGTTAGATATCGTGATAGAATAGTCAACGGGCTCGTGGATTGGGCTAAGCTAATTGGGCATTAGTTAAGTTAAGCTAGCCTTGCCTAGTTCGTGTAACCCAAGCCCAATCCAAGTCCATCTCAAGGCCCATGGCCAAGCCTTAGGGCATCATCCTCTCTTACTATAAATACCCCTCAAATGGTCATTTGAGGGGTGTGCTTGAGTGTGTGTGTGTGTGTTTTTCCTTGAAGCAATATACAACTTATTGGTTCATCTTTCTTCTCTACCTCTCTAAACATATACACGAATTATACATCAAGTCACCAAGTTCTATTCTTAATCTTTCTTATTTAACGTGTTCTTGTTGTGTTCATAACGTGGGTATTTGATAAGGTTGATATATCTAAGGTCCTACACTTGTGGTGGTCCTCATGCTTACTACAATTGTACTGCCACCGATGGTAGTCCTTTTGAAGCAAATGCTCTAGCCGGTAGTTCACAACAAGGAGGTAATCAATACCGTCCTCAAATGAACCACACTACCGTGCTAACACTAATCAAGCACCACCCGGTTTTAACCAAAATCACAACATGCAAAACCGAATCGAACCAACCAAGAATGAACCAAGGTTATCAAAACCAAGGTAATTTCTATCCTCGACCCAATCGGGGTTTCCATCATCGTGGAAACCCTCATCAAAACAATTTCAATCGAGGAATCAATTTCATGGGAATATGAATCCTAATCAAGGGAATTTTGGTCATAATCAAAACATACGGCCTCAAATTGTCCCTCCAGCTCCTCCCGTCATTACTCCTCCAGACCATCATCCGATGAGTTATCAAGCGCTTATGAAATCCCAAGATGAAATGAACCGTTGTTGATCACCGATTGTCGATCCAAGAAGTCTTTAAATGATCGACCCTGGGCTCGTGTACTTTATCGAGCAACACGATCGCTAACCCGAGGGGCGATGCTAAGGCGATCACAACCCAGTGGTGTTTCATACATCGGACCTTGCTGCTCCTACTACCTCTACTTCTTCTTCTCTTCCTAAGGTAGTGGACAAAGGAACCGAGGACACATAATGGACCCACGACTCCAATGCCCCTCCTCCCGTGGCAATGAGTCAAGTTACCAAGGATACAACGGACAAAGTGCATAATTCAAGCCCACGGCATCAAGACACGCCCTACCTTCGTAGTCCAACCTCAAATGGTCCGAAACCCAAATCAAATCAAGGAGTTGTTTTTGAACCTCCGTAGCTCCTGCTGAGAATCGAACCAAATCTTCTATTCCTTACCCATCACGTTTGAATGAGCAAAGCTCCGCGAGAAAGCTAGTCATCAAATGGATAAATTTTCCAAATTTTCCAAGAGTTACATTTTGACATAAGCTTTATGGATGCTATCATGTCGATGCCCAAGTTCGCATCTACTCTCAAACACATGTTAAGCAATAAGGAAAAGTCGTTTGAAATGGCTAAGACTCCTCTTAACGAGAACTGCTCAAATAGCTATTCTAAAAGCTTCCGAAAAGCTTGGAGATCCCGGAAATTTCTCTTACCTTGTGTATTCCTGTGAATGGTTGAATGCTTTGCCCTAGCGAGATCTTGGTGCAAGCATAAACCTTATGCCATATTCAAATGGAAGAAACTTTCTTCCTAACTCACTCCTACATGCATGACTCTCGAACTTGCGATCGTTTCCATATCCCGTCCTCTTGGCATTGCCGAGGACGATTTGTGAAAGTAGGAAAGTTCCATTTCCACCGACTTCGTGGTTGTTGATTTTGATGTCGATCATCGGGTTCCTCTCATTGTTGGTCGAGGATTCCCGAGAACGGGCCGTGCTCTCATAGATGTATTTGAGCAAGAAATCACATTGCGTGTTGGTAATGAAGTCACACCTTCAACCTTGACCAAACTTCGAGATACTCCGCAAATTATGATTCCGAATCGGTTAACCGAATAGATATCATTGATGTTGCTTCCGACGAGTACTCTCAGAAGTTCTTGGTTATTCTCATAATTCGTGAGTGGGGATTCCACCACATCTTCTCACCTATCATAGCCAATTTACTCCTTCTATCACTCCGCTTGAGGAAGCGACTTCATCTTAGATGAGATTGAAGCATACTTGGCTAGTGATTCTGCACTTGGGAAATTGATCACGCCCAATTGATATTGAGGGGACATACTTCTTATTGAGAAGTTGCTTAATGGTGATCCATCATCGCCCTCATCCTAGTGATTCAATCCCAATTGAGATTAATCAAAATGAGATTAATCCGGAGGAGATATTCTTCTTGAGAAATTGTCAAATTTGGATACTTCTCCTTCTCTCCTCCCATCAAACTTCATAACGAGGAAGTCAATTCATTGAGAAAACTCAAGAATTTCCGAGGTTGAGCTTAAGGACTTACCTCCTCATCTCGAGTATGCATTTCTTGAGGGTGATGATAAATTACCCGTCATTATTGCTCGAGATTTGAGTAAAGATGAAAAGTCGCTCTCATTAAAATCTTGAAGTCACACAAGCAAGCAATTGCTTGGAAACTTTCCGACATCAAAGGTATAAACCCCGAGTTCAGTACTCATAAAATCTTGATGGAGGATGACTTTAAACCATAGCTCAACATCGAGACGAGTGAATCCAAAAATCCATGATGTTATCAAACAAGAGGTTATCAAACTTCTTGATGCGGGATTGATTTACCCGATCTCGAACAGTCCTTGGGTCACCCCAATTCATTGTGTTCAAAAAGGGTGGCATTATCATATCACAATGAAGATAACGAGTTAATTCCAACTCGATTGGTTACGGATGGCGTGTTTGCATTGACTATCGTAAGTTGAATGACGCCACCAGAAAGACCATTTTCCTCACCCTTCATGGACCGATGCTTGAGAGATTAGCAGGAATGAGTACTATTGCTTCCTTGATGGTTTCTCGGGTTATTTTCAGATCCCTATTGATCCACGGGATCAAGAGAAGACCACATTCACTTGCCCATACGGAACTTTTGCCTACAAACGTATGCCTTTGGCTTATGTAATGCTCCCGCACGCTCCAACGATGTATGATGGCCATATTCCACGACATGATCGGGGAAACAATGGAAGTGTTTATGGATGACTTCTCGGTCATTGGGGATTCTTTTCAATCATGTCTCTCCCATTTAGATAAAATGCTTCAAAGGTGTGAAGACACCAATCTTTGTCTAAACTGGGAGAAAAGCCACTTTATGGTCAAAGAAGGCATAGTCCTTGGCCATAAGATTTCTAAGAATGGGATTGAGGTAGATAGAGCAAAAGTTGATGTCATTGCTAAGCTGCCTCATCCTACTACCGTCAAGGGTATTAGGAGTTTTTTGGGTCATGCCGGTTTCTATCGTAGATTCATTCAAGATTTTTCCAAAATCGCCCGGCCTATGACCCATCTTCTCGAAAAGGATGCTCCTTTTATCTTCTCACCGAGTGCATCATAGCTTTTGAAACATTGAAGAAAAAGCTATCAAGCACCCATTCTCGCTGTTCCCGACCGACTTGCCTTTTGAGCTCATGTGCGATGCAAGTGATTTTGCTATCGGTGCAATCCTAGGGCAACGAAGAAATAAGCATTTTCACCTATTCACCACGCAAGCAAAACTATGACCGAGGCTCAAACTCATTACACCACTACGTAAAAAGAGCTATTAGCCGTGGTGTATGCTTTTGAGAAGTTTCGCCGTATCTTATCTTGACCAAATGCGTAGTGTATACGGATCACTCGACTCTTAAATATCTCTTTGCAAAACAAGATGCAAAGCCGAGATTGCTTCGTTGGATTCTCCTCCTCCAAGAATTTGATATCATTATACGTGATAAAAAGGAGCCGAGAATCTAGTCACGATCATCTCGTCTGATTAGAAAACCCTCACCAAGATGTTTTCGAGAAAAGGAAATAAATGAAACATTTCTCTCGAGACACTCAATGCGGTTTCTTTTCGTGGAAATTCTACTACCCCATGGTTTGTCGACTTTGCAAATTACCATGCGGGTAACTTCATTGTGAAAGGGATGTCGACCCAAAGAAGAACAAATTCTTCAAAGATGTTAAACACTATTTCGGGACGACCCTTTCTTGTTCAAAATCTGTGCGGATCAAGTCATCCGACGGTGTGTTTATGGACGTGAAGCTATTGACATTCTCACGACTTGCCATGCCGGACCCACCGGGGCCATCATAGTCCAAACTACACCGCCAAAAGGTGTTTGATTCCGGGTTCTATTGGCCCACAATCTATAAGGATGCCCACGATTATGTCAAAACTCAGACGCTTGTCGTCATGGTAATATATCTCAAAGGAATGAAATGCCACAAAATGCCATTCAAGTTTGTGAGATATTTGACATATGGGTATTGATTTTATGGGCCATTTCCATCTTCTCGTGGTAACAAGTACATACTGTGGTCGTTAACTATCTGTCAAAATGGGTTGAAGCAAAAGCCTTACCCACTAATGATGCCCGAGTTGTTGTGAAGTTTTGAAATCTCTTTTGCTGTGTTTGGAACTCCGAGAGCGATAATCGCGATCGTGGTACACATTTTGTAATGACCAATTTGAAAGAGTCATGCAAAAGTATGGTGTTACCCACCGCCTCTCTCGCATACCACCCCAAACAAGTGGGCGGTGGAAGTTTCAAACCGTGGTATTAAAAGGATTCTTGAAAGGACAAGAGGCGAGAATCGTGCATCCCGGTCGGATAAACCGGATGACGCACTGGGCCTTCCGTCTGACTTTACAAAACACCTATTGGGTGTACTCCATACAAGCTAGTGTACGGAAAGGCATGTCATCTTCCGATTGAGTTAGAGCACAAGGCATACTGGGCCTTAAAGCATGTAAACTTCGATATACGAGATACCGGTGATCATAGAAAAGTTCAAATGAATGAACTAAATGAACTTCGTGATCAAGCTTATGAGAACTCTTTGATCTACAAGTAAAAGACAAAGAAGATTCATGACTCAAGATCAAGAACCGCGCTTTCAACGTTGGTGATCGAGTCCTTCTTTTCAATTCCGTTGAAGATTTTCTCGAAAACTCAAGTCCCGATGGTCCGTCCATTCACTATCGCTAAGGTTTATCCTTATGGTACCGTTGAGTTATCTCAACCCGATGGTCCTAATTTCAAAGTGAATGGTCATCGAGTTAAGCATTACTTTGGAGAGGACATTCCCCTATGGTTGTCCGGATTTACAAACATTCCCATGAACCAATGAATGCGGGATCGAGTCAAGCTAGTGACTCGGTAATCAAAACATTAGCATGCACCATATGGGTTTTCACCCATAATTGCCTTCTTATCCCTTTCTACCACCCTAGTGTGGGGAGTTTTTCCCACACCGTTGTATATTCTCAATCTTTAAAAAAAAAAAAAAAAAAAAAAAATCTCTTCTTCTAAATAAATGGCCGTAATATTTCCCTTTACGTTCTTTGTTTCGCATAATCACGGTACTTTGAATATTGAGGGCAATATTCATTTCTAAGTGTGGGGGAATTTCACTAATTTTATCATGTATTATCCACCCAATTCCCGTTTTGGCCAAATTTTTTGGAGTAAGTGTTCGCACTTTCTCATTTGGTTATCGATCCGCTTTGTCAGTAAGACAAAAGGATTGGCTAATCCAGAGCAAACGGCTCTTGGTAAAGATTTCTCAAACCGTTTATATGGCTTGCAATTTGCCCAAAATTGTATGGTTCTTCACTCCCATCATCCTCAAAAGATAATGAGTTGGCTAGCCCGCAAGTTTATGGCTTGTGGTAAAGGCAATGGAAAATCCATAATTGGTAATCACCACCAAAGATAATCTTGATAATTTATCTAAGAGTTGGCTAGTCCGTATGGTACGGCTTCGGTAAAGACACATCAAACCGTTATATGGTTTATGATTTGCCAATAAATCATCCGTTATCGTTGTACCAAGATTCTTACTTGAATCAAAACAATTGGCTACTCCGTGATGGCTTTTGGTAAAGAGTTTTCAAATCCATCAAGTTTTCAAATCATTGCTAGGACTAGCAATATCTCAAAGTGGGAGATTGATGAGTGTCTAAATACTCATCATTTTGTATAATCTAAACCGCAAAATCATCTCGAAACGCCGAAACACATCAAAATGATCAAATTATCACAAATCAGTGTTTTATGTGTTTTAAATTCAAAATATCAAAATCGATGAAAAATGATTAAAGTTTGCAAAATTGGCAGTTTTAGTCCCCCAAGTTTTGAAAGTTGTCAAATCTAGTCCCTGGAAATTCAAAAATGTGGAAATTTATCATTCAAGGTCCCTGAAGTATTCTAAGTTGTTTAAAATGATCCTTGAATGATTCTTTGGTCAATTGGCAAGAAAGGTCCCTAAACTTTGGAAATTTGCAAATTTAGTCCTTGGACCTTTGAAAATGGATTTTATGCAAAAAGGGTTCTTGTTCTATCAAAAGTTGTCAAGTTTGGTCCTTGTGAGAGCATTGGAAATATATCAATTTCAGTCCTTGAAGTTTGGTCGAATTACAATTTTAGTCCTTGTACTAAGCTAATACCAAACGGATCCTATTTTAAACCTAAGGCCCAAATCCAATCCAAATACAAGCCCAAACCCATCTCGCTCTTGACCTTTGCCCTTGACCTCCACCCACAACCTATTCTCGACCCCACCACAATCCTTTTGAACTCCCCTGTTATTATACTTCACCAATGAAGTCAAACCAAGGAAAACCGCCAACATCAGAAAGTGCCTCTCTTCCCCACCTGAAACTCCAAAACCAGAGTGGTTTTCACTCCAATTTCAACTCCCCTCCCATGCCTTGTCCCCTCCACACCTTCTAAACAACAAAAACCTTTAATTGCTCAAACCAAATCCCTTAAATGATAAAACCTGCTTGAAGAAAAATTGGCGCCAAAAAGACACATGTACGGTTCTGATTAATCTGAATGATCCAAAGGCTTAGGTGTGGTGGGAAAGTCTCAGACTACATCAAGGAATGTGGAAAAGTCTATAAAGTGGGCAGTAGAAGCAATGTATCATGTATCTAGAATAATTTTAAGTTGTAAAAAGTCGTTTTTTTTTATCCAAGTCTTATATTGTATGTTTATCAACTCCAAGTGTTTTGTTTAAGCTTATTAAGTGTATTTGAATCTTTTTCATTAATAAATTTCAAGTTTTCAGTTTTAATATCAGTTTATGCAATTTTCGTTCAAAAATCTGAATTTATGTTAATGATGTTGTTTGTTGTTTAGATGGACTGAGTTAGCTCACTTAAGCTCCTAGAAAGCTTATTGAAGCTTTTAGTTATCTTAAAATTCAGTTGAGGGTCAAAAATAGAAAAATCACAAAAATACAAATTAAATACTTGAAAAATAAAAAAGGGTTCCATGGAAGTGTTCACAGCTGGAGCAAGGTGTATCTTGGATGGCCTTGGTTTAGAGCTCTGTGGAGAGCATTTAGGATTGGTTCTCAGTTCCTAGTTCTCAGTTTGTGCTTCAAAGTCATTTGTAAGCAATTTTAATCAATTTGGCATTTCACTGTTTGGCTTGTTCATTAGCTCTAATTCCTATTTATATTTGTTTACTAGTTATAACTTAGTATGTTTGATCATTAAAATCGTAGTTTGTTAACTTAAATTTGTATTTTGCAAAAATCTCATTTTGACAAAAACAAGCTTAGGTCTAGAATCTTGGTTTCAGTTGATTAGTGTTGATGATTTGTGTTCTCTTAGTGCTAATATTTGATAATACAAGGTCTGTAATAAAGCTTATGGTTTCTAATTGTGTTTTGATTTGAAAAACTCCATATCAGTTAGCATAAAGGGGTGTTTGGTTTTTTGTGATTAAAGGTTCTTTGGTCTTTATCTTTGTTGGAAATCTGTCTAAATAAGTCTAAACTACTTATATCAGTCAAGAGAACAAGTTCTAGTTCAAAGAAAGTCAAAAATTCCTTTGATCTTATTTCTGTGGCTTACTGTTGGATTTTACAAATCCATAATCATCATTTTGTGTTCAAAAGTTAATAATCTTGCTATATTCAGTCTTAACATGCCTTAAAACAACATCATCAGTGTTTAAGATCAGTTTAAATCTCACTTTGGTCAACTTTGCATTTGTTCTAAAAAAGTCAAAATCTCAATAGGTCGTTTTTGATTAAAACTTGGAATTTCACTGAGGGTTTATTAAAGAGATTCGATTATAAGCTTTGGAGGTATTGTAGTCTAGTTGGTAAAGAAAATACAAAATGATAGATCTTGGTTTCTCGCCTTTTAAGTGCTTATTTTATAGCTTTTCTTGGTACTGTTTATATTTCATCACTGTACGCTTTTGGTTCCAACTTGATAAGCTAGCATTGCTTATTACTTGTCCAAATCTAGTGTTCTCTAGTTCTTGGAAAGCCAACCTGGTCCTCTTGAGTTGTCAAGCTTAAGATTTCATTTTGAGCTTTTTAGCTAGTGGTCGCTACAAGCTTGAATCTTGTCCCATTTTCTGCTTTTCATCACAACAAATAAGTGCTTATTGGCTTATTAGAAGCTTTTCATTTGGATTGTTTGTGTCTTTTAGTTTCAAGATAGTTGTTTTAGCTTATTTTCACCTTAATCTAGCTTCTGTTTCAGTGTTCAAGCTTATTTGAGCTTATTACACCCAAATAAGCTTGTTAAGGCCACTGTTGGGTTAATAAGCTATCAAATCTGCTTATTTTTGTTTTGTAAATTTTTTTGTCTTTATTAAAGTTTCATATTATTAGTATATAAGTAGTTTTCAAAAAGAAAATTCACAAAAACATCAATATAAAAATAGTGATAGCGTTTATTTAAGATTTTTTAGCTTTTTGATTTTTCTTTCAACTTATTAATAAGCAAATCTTGTTTTTCTTTTTCTTAGGTTTCTGTCATCATATAGGATTTTTAGAAAAGTTTCAGATTTTTCTTTATCTTTTAGTATTTATTATAATTTTAATTAGTTAAAATAGTAGTTAATTAGTAATAAATAATTAAAAAGTCTAAAAATATATTTTCTGTTTTAAAATTAGTTTTATCATATTTTAGATTTTTCAAAGTTAAAATTTTATTTTTCCAAGTTTATTTTCTATTTTCTAGTATTTAAGTGTATTTTAAATAGTTATTAATTAATAATAATTAGATAAAAAGTGTGAAAAATATATTTTTAGTTTTAAAATTAGTTTTATAGTATTTTAGATTTTTCAAAGTCATAAGTTTATTTTTCTAACCTTATTTTGTATTTTCTTTTATTTTAGAGTATTTATTAAATAGTTAAAATAGTTTTTAATTAATAATAATTAATTAAATAGTGTTAAAAATAATTTTCTTTTTCTAATAATTTTCTTTTATTTTTAGGATTCCAAAAATGTCTTTTTTATATTTTTAGGCCTTTTATTTCTTAGTTTTCACTTTTTATTTTTGTGCGTCTGCGTAGTTTTAAAACTTACGCCACGCTTCTTTGATCC
The DNA here is from genome assembly GCA_022545495.1 of Chrysanthemum lavandulifolium. Lineage (NCBI taxonomy): Eukaryota > Viridiplantae > Streptophyta > Magnoliopsida > Asterales > Asteraceae > Chrysanthemum > Chrysanthemum lavandulifolium. The sequence goes on from CM040240.1 coordinate 302,862,876, forward strand.
GATTGTTGTGCTTTCCAATTACGTGTCCAATTCTATTCCAAATCAATCAAGAGTGTAATTTCTAATCATAACCTTTACAGATCACTATCCTTAGTGATCATTCCATCATCTGAATCGCTTTACACACCATCGAGTCTCCTTGGGACTTAACGACCCGAATTCAATCTATTCTCCGTGACTTCATTGCATTTGTGTTCGAAAGCGCTTTAAGTCTGTTTGACTTGACGGTTTGGAGCAGATCAGTAGCACATTCTTGTACACACATACTAAATCAAATTAAAGTAATGCTAGTTTTAAAAACACGAAACAATTTGTTTTGGAAAAACATGATGATCGACACCCAAGGAGGGTTGTATGATCGGTTATAATCAAAAACACACAAACAAGGTTTTAGGTTTTAGATTATGAGTACAAGAGATGAAAAACTTGTTGGTTTAATGGACAAAATATTAATAGATGTGTGTTAGGATCGAACTCGAGACCTATGGGATTGCACGCGTTGCGTATGAGATTTAATTAAGTCACGAAATATTTATATGGTCGAACTAAAAAAAAGGAAGGGGTTGAGTGTCGAGTTTTAGAACTTAAGAAGGTGCTTGCAATGACTTGTTAGACAAGGTTTAATGCTATATATATACACACCCTTTTGGTCTTTTGGTGATATTCATACGGATAAGAAAAGACGATCGACGCTAACTCTTTATTTAGATATTCTATATGTCGTACAGTACATTAAAGAGATATCATTCGGTGTACATTATCATACATGCATGCCATGCATGCATGAGATTCTTATTTTTGTTTCTTCACTGAATTGATGTCGACAATATATATACATATAAAATAAAAGGGTTTGACCCGATTTATTTTATTTAAAGATGAACATTGTTTTTGTGCTTTAATCGTGACTTGAACTAGCATTCTAATTAAATCGCTAACAATACGCGTGTACATGATCGTAGAGAAATCCTATTTTGTATTTTGGTGATTTACACTATTCGACTTTATTAAGTCGACTAGCACTCAAACTCTTATTAGGGTTCATCCAATTGCTAGTTTTGTGGATTTGATTCTTGTTCGGCTAGAATCAAGAAAAGGTACGCATATTCTTTTATGTTAATTAATTGTTCATTAATAAATCCTATACGCTTCCACTTGAATACTTTGATGTTTGTGATTATTTATTTGATTGTCATGTTATATAATTCCAACAGTGGCATCACGAGTCATTGGTTTTTAAAGAGTAATTAATTACATAAACGCGTAATAAAACAAATACTTGTATGTTGTTTGATATGTTATATAGGGTTTGTGTTTATTGTTTGGTCAATATTTTTATGAATTAGGGCGTACCCCTATTTTTTTTAATGTCGACACATACATAAATTTTTTAGGGTTTTGAAATTGTTTGCTAACCTTATTAAAACCTAGAATTAATATATTAGTTACGTGATTAATTCATGAATAATTTGTTATGTGTCATGGAATTTTTTATATGCGATCTTGTGACTTATTTGTATAATTGTTATGATATCCATGATTATACATGCATGTTAGTCATGGATAAGTTACTTTGATAAAATTGTTTAATTGTTGAGACATATTTAATTACGATAAATCTTGAATTGGGGAAGACTCCAATTATGTATATTAATTAATCAATTATGTGCAATTTGGTATATCATTAATTATGGGTTTACACAATCGATTAGTCGATGTATGTGGCTCACTCTCAATTGAGAGAGTGAAAGCCCTAACTAATATATACATTAATTTAACCTAGAAATTGATTATTAATAGGATTTTATCTAATAAGTTGCATGTGGCTACTTGTTTACACGTATAAATTGTTTATTATGTGCGCATTGTTTTTAGTAGTTTATTTTTTACTTGTTACTTGTTTGTTTATTATGTTAGACAGTTTTAAGCAAAGGGTAAATTTGAATAGAAAAATAATACGGACTAAACAATGGAGAAATTTGATTTGTTTTGGAAGAGTTAAGTTTTCAATAGTTTAATTGATTGGTGACTTTGGTACAAATGGTCCGAACGGCTCACCCACTAGAATGAACTATAAAGGGTTAATAAAGAAGTGCGCATACCTCACCGAACGGATGTCTAAGGTTATGCTTTGCGCTTACCCGGTCCTCTCCTCGTAAGTTCGAATGGAGCTACTTAGTAAGCCATAGAATGTGCAAACTCATCTTAAGGGCGAATTAGTTTTAATTCCATGAACCACTTCGGTGGTAATTACCCGAAACATTAAGTGTTTACACTTATGCAAAAGTACGGTATAATGGACGATAATTAACACTAAATTCCTTGATTGGTGAACCCAATACCTCAATCAAAACTTTGATAATTTGATCTTTATGAATTGTTAATAAAAAAAAATTATTAAATTTATGCTACAAGATGAATGCATGACATCTTTGTACATATTTGATTTGACCACATAAAATCAAAATTAGTACCCTTTATAAATTAAGTTATATGCCATCTAATTAAAAGGAACACTTGAAGTTGCAATTTACGTCATGACAAGATTTGGCGAGATTGTGATGGATGTAAATCTCTATGTAAAGTCGACCTTACATGGACATATTTGCGCTTCTTTAAGTTAGACGCTTAAGTTGAGTAGGAAGTGAGACCGGACTCAAGGCATAAGATGGGATGAAACATGTTTATATTTGCAATAGCGTTGGAAAATATAAATCCCATAATGATCTAGGAATTGGAAATTGTTTGCCAATTAATGTTTGACAGATTACCTTATTATATGCGTTCATTGCTAGCAGATCAACTGATGTAATGAATCTATGATAATTTGGATCCTAGTTTTCGAGAAAATTATATGTTTATATGTTTATATAACCGTTGGGTATATTTTATTTTCTTGAAAAGTTGTACTATCGAAAATACTAATGCTTGAATTTTGAAAATTCTTTAAATGTATTAATGCAACATTAAACCGTAAACGGAGGTTATTCCTGTATTGGTAAATTGATCTACACCTGTAAGGGTTTTGGTAGAGTCAACTTTGCTAGAAGAATAAACTTAGTCCTCTTTTCATAAGAAAGAGTGAGATTCAATCCTATTCCTTTTCATGAATGAAGAAAGGTATGATAGGACAATTAGAATTGTCTAAATTCGAAATACATAAATCGTAAGCAAATTTTAATAGTTAAGAAAATTGCATATGTTCTGAGTTATTAAATTAGAAGCTAGACTAATTACTGTATAATTGGTAAAAGACAAACTAGCTTATTTTATCTAGTTGTTTTGTTTTGACCATTTAAAAGTACTACTTACAATTGTTGGAATAGTAGAACTATTAAGAAAGAAATTGCATGCCTAATTTTTCAAGTTAATAGCATTGATGGATAGTTCATCATCTACATAGTAGAATACACTCTTTAAGTGCATAAGTAATTGTTATGTATGGACTTTTTCAAAAGTGTAGGGAAGTAAATAGAACACTATTTTCTTTCACTGGTTAATGAAACACTTACAATGTTGTCAAATCCAATGGGAGTGTTGTGTTCTTATTACTGAATAAGGAATTAATGTAATGATCTCTAATTCAGTGGGAGTTACAAGCTTTGTCATCTTGGTAGTAACCCAGAATTATCTCTAGAATGTCTTAAGATAATTACTTTCCACTTGTAGACACTTATGTTTTCAAGGATAGTCATGTATGTTTCCTTATTAGACAATGAAGTGGTTCTACATCTACTAGTTATGCTAATATCAATGACACAATCATATTGCTCACATAAACAAACATATGTCGTGTTGTTTATTCATACATGATGTTGTTCCATGCACAAGTGGGAGAAATCTATATTGTGTGCAAGGTACAACATATAAGTATATGATTTAACGGATTCTCTTGATGCAAGGTAAGAGACTAACGCTCTAATATAACTTGGACATATCTAATTCAAGAAACACTTGGTGTTAAAATTTACGTCATGTGAGAACTTGGCGAGATTGCAACAACAAAGTAAATCTCTATGTGAAGTCAGACTTTGCATGGACAGATTTGCAGTTTCTAAATTAGACAAGTATTTAGAATATGTGTCAAGATGATAAATATAAGACTACTTAAAATTAAATATTTATGTATTATTAAAATGACATAAATAAATGAAGTAATCTAATACTACTTCAATTTGTTTATTTATGTATTTTGGAATGACATAAATGAAAAATAATGTAGTCCTACATTATTGTGAAGTGAATAAATTAACTTGAAATTACTATTGAAACCAAGAGTTGTGTTCATAATTACTTTAGTTAAACATGTTTATGATTTATTCTAGAGACATAAACATAAATTCTTTTAAGACTTATAATAAAGTAAGACGTTAACTTGTTATGTTTTTTAATTAAGACATATACAAGAGGTTATTGAGTTGATCAATGATTTATAACGTATAATGGGATTATAACATTTTATGTTTCTTGATGAGACATGGATATGAAGTGACTTGGTTAAAAGGTACTTGTGTTATAAAGCATGTAATTGGCTTGGAAAGTCTATTATACCATTAAGTTGACTTAGTTGGTAAATAGGAAAGCCAAAAAGAATATGTTTATCTTATATATTGTTAGATTGTCTTACAATATTAATTCTAATGAATACCACAAGTTGATGGTATTTTCAGTTAGGAGAATCAAACTCTATTTGATTTGTTTGATTCAAGATAACCATAACGTCTTTCTTAAAAAGTAACAAAGTTAGAAAATTGAGTATGGATTGAATATACTCAATATGACTCCAACCTAGAAGATTGATAAAACACCATTTTATTATGGAATTTGATGAATCACATTAAGTTTTAAAACTGAAGATTCTGAATTTGTTAAACTACTTATGAATAGGTTATTAACAAACTAAAATCAGGAATTATCAATGTGTATTTGTAATGTCCCAAAAGAGAACAGTGTTGTTTTGCTCTAACTGCTAAGTATATATAGATAGTCTATATATTACAAAAGGCAAGTGGGAGTTTTTTTTTTTATCTTGAAAGATAAAATTACAAGATACATAATCTTCTAAAACACACTAGTAAATATCATAATGAGGTTAGACATGTAAATGATTGACCTCATGATGATGGAATTTTCATTCATAGATCTGCAAGGATATCTCAGATATTTGACTTATATGCTGAGAACTATGAGTTACAGAATTATAGTAAACCTGATAATCATTATGATGGATTACCAAATATTGAATTGGGTAAATTACTCATACTATGAATGTTAAAGATGATGTCCATAAAGATAATCAATTTTGGAAATTTGGTTTATCTTAATAGTTAGACTAGAGAATGGAAATGAGTTTCTTCAAAGAGATGAAAAACCCTAGTAGTTTGAATTTCTATGTAGAAACCATATGGACAAAATTGTACACATATTTAATGCATGTTTTATGACAAGATTATTAATCATACTTAAGCAATTAATTGTGATTGAATATTCTTTTCTAGACACCTTAAATATATAAAGATGATAATTGTCATACTTGATTTCATTAATATGAAATATGAAAATGGAATATCAAAATTCTTTCTTGAGAAATTACTTGAGCGAGGACGGTAAGTAATTGAAAGGTTTTTTGAATTAATATAATCTTTGGAAGTGTACGACGTGCAATAATTCATGAATGGATAAATGCATGCATCTATGAAATTATTCTTATATTTAATTATTAAATCATAGTTTTGATTTATAATTGAAATAAGATAAATTTTAAGTATTCTTGAAAGCTAGTGGGAGTATTATGTTAAGGTTTTAAATCTTATATGTTGTATAACATATAGGAAGTAACATTCCTTGCAAGTTAAATGTTAAGTCTTAATTTGGAATAAAACTTCACTAGTAAGATTTAAGAAAAAAAACATATAACCTTGGAATATATGTTTATTATTAATAAATATGTGCAGTAAAATAAATGATTATAATAAAACATGATATATCATTTGGGAAATGGATAAATATCTTTTGACAAGATAGAAAATGAACTAATTCTAAGTTTGACATGTAGATTCATCATGTACATCATGTTATGTATTCAAATTGTTGTATCATTATTGAATGATAGATGATTTGACAACATTGATATCTAACTAAAAGTTATTAGATAACTTGTGTAATGAATAGTCTAAAAGAATTACATCCTCAGCCTGGAATTGCTCCTAGATTCTATGGATGAAAAATATGTCAAATGTTGTGCAAATTGTCATCAGCTTCAAACTTGAAATTTTGGAAGACATCAAACATTACACAATAAGATATTAAAGTTTACGGAGTATTAATGAGCATATTGTTGTTTGTATACAATGATGTTGGTTTAATTGAGATGACCCTCAATACTAGTCATGGTAGGATTTCATCCTTGTTAATGGCCATGTGAACTAGTTGTGCTACTAAGAGCGCAGTTGCATTATACATTAAAAGAATAAGAATACTTTAAACTTTAAAATGTTTGAAAGTTTAAATTGTCATAAATTGGTGATAGAGGATGTCACACACTTTATGAATTATTATGGATTGGTGAATGCACACATACAAGGACTTCACTAATTGAATTCTTGAAATAAGTATTCTCAAAATTACGATAGATCAAGTTGGTTGATTTATGCCTTGTCAACAAGTATGATAGTCATTACTTGAGGCATAATTCATCAACTGGAATTTTTCATGCATTGATCTATTTAGTATTTGGATAAGGGATGTTAAACAATTGTTATAATAAATCAAATACTTGGTATGTTTGATTTTATAATATATTATATCCTATATTTGCATGTTTAATCCGTGAATAAATTTATTTATTCGAAATCGTCCGTTGTCAATTAATGATATGGGAGTATCATTAAATTAAGACAAATCTGAAAGATATGGTAGAATATACTTGAAAGTATATTGATGAGAATGCATACCAATTTCAGATGATATTCAATGAATTGAATATAGGACTTATCCCAACTACATAATTTACTTTGTGGATATTGTTATAAGTAAATTATGAATAGTTATCCTCGGACTTGAGATACCGGATAAGTGTCATGAATGTAGTGCACTGTGAAACAACTTAACATTATACGAATCGTAGTCATAAGGGTTGTTTCTCAAGTGTTGCAAAGTTCATGGGTTATTCTTGTAGTCAAGATAGAATTTGTTCCTTCAAATTTATTTGGAGTTTAATACTGTTGGGCCCCTCGTAGGGGTTGACAAGATGTTTGTGTGGCCACACCCCAAAATCTCCCCTAAATATGTTTAGAAGATTTGGTAATATTGTTCAATCACTAATAACAAGAAACAGACTGGTTGAATAAAGAATGACTTAATTCCATATCTTTATTTAACATTGTATTAGAAACAAAAGGATAATAATAATGAGAAATCATTAAAAGGTTTTTCCAGGAGACCTTACTTGAGTTGTACTAGAGGCATCGAAGTGTTGCTAGACGCTAACCGATGTGATCACACTATTAAGATATGTCCAAGTGGGAATTGTTGGTTTAATGGACAAAATATTAATAGATGTGTGTTAGGATCGAACTCGAGACTTATGGGATTGCACGCGTTGCGTATGAGATTTAATTAAGTCACGAAATATTTATACGGTCGAACTAAGAAAAAGGAAGGGGTTGAGTGTCGAGTTTTAAAACTTAAGAAGGTGCTTGCAATGACTTGTTAGACAAGGTTTAATGCTATATATATATATACACACACCCTTTTGGTCTTTTGGTGATATTCATACGGATAAGAAAAGACGATTGACACTAACTCTTTATTTAGATATTCTATATGTCGTACAGTACATTAAAGAGATATCATTCGGTGTACATTATCATACATGCATGAGATTCCTATTTGTGTTTCTTCACTGAATTGATGTCGACAATATATATACATATAAAATAAAAGGGTTTGACCTGATTTATTTTATTTAAAGCTGAACATTGTTTTTGTGCTTTAATCGTGACTTGAACTAGCATTCTAATTAAATCGTTAACAATACGCGTGTACATGATTGTAGAGAAATCCTATTTTGGATTTTGGTGATTTACACTATTCGACTTTATTAAGTCGACTAGCACTCAAACTCTTATTAGGGTTCATCCAATTGCTAGTTTTGTGGATTTGATTCTTGTTCGGCTAGAATCAAGAAAAGGTACGCATATTCTTTTATGTTAATTAATTGTTCATTAATAAATCATATACGCTTACGCTTGAATACTTTGATATTTTTGATTATTTATTTGATTGTCATATTATATAATTCCAACAAAACTAAGACCCTAGGTCTTTTATTTATACCCGATATAACTGGTAACCAAGTTAGATATGGATTGGGCTTGGAAAACCCATAACCGATCGGTTTGAACTCCCCATGGGATTCTAGAACCTTCTCGATCTCTATTTTTCAATCTAGTCCTTCCAATTAATATTTAACGATCGTTAGTCCATTACACTTAATTAACTTAATGTCCGTTATATATTATTTCGCGTAATTAATAAATAAATATTACATTTATATTTAATTATTAACTTTAATTCTCATACGTAAAGTGTGCAATCTCGTGGTCTCGAGTTCGATCCTAACACACGTCTATTAATTTATTATCCATTAAACCAACAAAGAAAACACAAGAAAGAATGTTGGCCGTGTGAGAATATAGTTGTCAATAACATCATATTCTTTTGTTCGCAAATCACTTTTTATGGTGATAGTCATGTGTCACGTATGTGACCAATTTAATTTTGTTAAACAGAAAGTTAAGTTAGGTATATAATCAGTTTTTCCATTATCCGAACTTCGAAGTATGATTTTTGGATGCAGTTAAAGAAGCCCATTGAGCAAAAAATCTTACTGTACTAATTAAACACTAACAAAAAACGATAATATAATGGCATACAAGTATATTATAGAAAACCAACATATTTAATTGATACATAAAAATGCTTATATGTTCTCTAACTCTGTATCTTCAAAGATTAAGACGCGTTTAAGCAAACTAGCTAGCTTTAGCACGGGTCTAAATCTGTTTAGCAGAGTTACGAGTTACTTGAAGTAGCCTATTTAGGGGCATTTACATATATCCTCACATACACACCCATATTTACATATTTTCTCAAACAGTGTTTTAACAGGCTTGTACATCATGCATAAAAAACTTGTATTTGAGAAAATATCTAAATATAGGTGTGTATGTGAGGATATATGAAAATCCCCCTATTTATAATTACCTTTGTGAAAAAGTATGTTAAACTTTGTCATCTTCACATGTACGGAGTATATTGTGAGATTGGATATTATGTTGATCAATTGCAACATGAATATTCACTTCATCAAGTCAGCCACCAAATACATGTGGTGGTCACCACCACAAAAACATAATCTATTTAAACATAAATATACCCCACAATAAAACCACACTCACAAGGAGAGCGGGATGAATGACCAAGCCACGTCTACTTCTCAACCTTCCCGAGTGCAAGGAGAAAGGTGTGGCACGGCTTAACGTATGGTGGTGGGGAATGATGTGTGATCTCCTCTCCATTGCGGTCAGTCTAAGAAAACACGATCAATAGTCAAGTACCTCTTATATCTAATGAACTAAACGAATCAAATCCATTTTTGTGATATTACCCATTATAAAGCACATAATCTAATGGTAGATTTTTATAAAAGGAAAGAAATCACTACTTTATTGCAAAACATCATATCTATGAAAGTATGTCCATTCTTTAATCGTTAGTACATATATATATATATATATATTTTTTTTGACCTTCAAAAATGTCTCCTTTTTAATTTCTATTGGAAAGACAGTGCTTTACTGAAAACAATTAACAAGATGCTAGTTATTACTCCTATAATACAAGTAAGTTTTTTTTGGTAAAGGGTTTTTACGGTAAATGTATTACTTCAAAAAAACGTTTAAGTACAACGGATATGGGTGAATTCACACATCACAGCCAGTTACATAGGCGGTGAGACTAACACTACAAGCAAACTACTTCTATGACTGAAGTAACGACTATAACTAGATTACATTTGACTCAAATGACTCAAAATATAACCTACGACTTCATCCGTCTGCGAAACTTGATCCTAAGCGTTACAGAAAGCCAATTGATCTTCGGTTAGATCATAAGCATTGCACTCATCATCATCATCATCATCATCATCATCATCATCATCATCATATGAATCATATGGATCATCATCCTTAGTTTCCTTCTATCGTTTGTACAAGCTCTTGGTCCATATCCACTACTCCTCAACTTAGAAGCCATATAAGTCTCAGTTTCATCATAAACATGTTCCACTTCACCCTCGTTATCCTCTTCAGCATTAAAACTCGAAGTACTCGGTTGAGTGCTTCTTCCCACAGGTTTTGTTGTCATTGAATTACCATCATCACACACTAGTACGAGCTTCCCCTCGAGCATTAGTTTTTCAATATCTTGAAGTTTTCTAGCTAAGAAAGTTGGACTTTGGCCCAAGTCCACTAATGTAGCCTCGTTAACCTCATTAACCGGATCATCAACCCTTAGAGAAGCCACAATGGAAGTACTAAGCACATAATTCGAATACAAATCAGCTCCTACCGCATGCGTACCACTTTCTTCATTAACCGAAATATTGACCTCCTTTCCATGTCATCCGAAGCTACATTTCCCTTATTGCTCAATGGCGTGCTATCTTTAGTGTAACTTGAAGTCGACGACTCATTAGTATCATAATTTTGAGTCTTATTTGGAGAAACATTCTGCACTTCAGCAAAAATTCTAATTAAGTTATTATGATACAAGCTTCTAAATAAGTTATTATGATACAAACTTCTAGATACAAGGTATCAATCTTTATATAAATGCTTTACACTATGTTGTTTTATACGGGAAACTTAGGGTGCGTTTAGTTGGAGAACAAATTCTCTTATTTTCTATCTCTAGTTTTGTAAAAATTTGAAAGGAGAATTAATCTCCACAAACACTTGAAAATATAGAAAACGCGTTTAGTTGATGTTTCTATTTCTGTTTTGAAGAAAGGGAGGGAGGGTTGAAGGTTACAAAGGAAAACAAGGAAAAAAACTAAAATTTGTTTTGTAATTTTCCTTGTTAAGTTAGGAAATAGGGGATTTGTGTTTTGCGAAAAATTTTGTTGGAAAACGTTGATTTGAACGCGATCTTTGTTTTCCTTGTTTTTCACAAAACATTTTATGAAAAACAAGGGTATTTTCCCTCAACTAAACGCAACCTTAAAATCTGACTACTAGAAAATTTGTTATCCTTTATTAGACCATAAATACATAAATAACTATAACATGAATATAAGTCTTGCTAATGACGTGAACTGGATTTCGACTACCTCTTCCTCAAGGTAAGTTGTTAAAATTGCTGAATTTGAATGGTGTTCTAAATAATGAATATGATCAAGTGATCAACCTTAATGCTAAAATGTGCAATTTCTGTTCTAAAAAATCTTTGGATGGTTTTTGTTGCTAATTTTTTTCACTTTCTTTTGCCTTGATTTGTTAAAGTACATTGGGGTCACAAAATTATGATATGCATCTTAAATTATTCTCTTAAAAGGTAGTTTTGTCACATTAAGTTATATTACCGAAGTATCCACATTTTCAGCATTCATCGTCCCTTTATGCAACAATCAAAGGCACCACCCTCAACCACCTCCACTCTCCAAAAAAAAAATCCATTAAATTATTGTAGTCTTCCTTTTTCTTTTTGTTGGTTTGTGGGAGTTAAAAACACTCGAAAGTCGAAACGACTAGGAGTGCGTGAGCCTATAGGGGCACACACGTTAAACACGAGAGTACGTTTATAAACGTTTACTACTTGGACTTGACTTGACCCGTTTTGTCTAAACCCGTTTTAAACTCTAGGTCCGATTACTAAATTTGTTTATGTTGGGATTTAATAACTAAGTTAACCATTAACCTCTACGAGTACGCAACGGATAAGGATCTAGTAATCGCAATTAGGTTAAACATGTAATTAATAAACAATTAATTAATACAATAATTAATTAATAAAAGGGATTTTCCTTTTTATCAAAAAAAAAAATAATAATAAAAGGGATTTAGAAAACCTAACCTTGTTTGGCAATTGATCTTTAGTAACAAAACAAGAAACCAAAACGAAACCCTAGTATCAAAATTAGATACCTCGAAGAGTATCACACACAAACCCGATTAACGTATATGTTCGATAAATGGCTAGTCGAGAACGTATTAAAACCAATCAACAAGTGACCCACTTGAATATAACTTACGAATAAGAATATCACCAAGTACCAAATCTTGTTTCTTATCCTATGTCCAAAACAGTTGATAAACTGTTACCATACATATACCCGATATCGGATAAAGGTTATCCGATATCTTTCTTGTATTCTGTCCCAGAAATAAGGCACAACCAGAATCCAACTTGCACCTTGTTACCAATCGATTTCACCCATGAATTTGGACCAAGAAAACTACCAATATATCTAACACTTAAACACCTTGAATCTTGCAAGTTTAAGAATTAGAAAAACAAGTAAAACCTTGTTCGAACTTGATACAATTCTACAAGGAATTCAACAGGAACCTTTTTATTGGTTGAGGACAGTTTTAGGTATATTTTAATCGTACAATGCATGAGGTTTCTGTGTAGGGCATTTTCTTTTATAGTAAAGCAAAAACAACCCTTGCATGGGTTATATCTTGATCGACAAGTAAAACAATCCCAAGCAACCCATTCCCTCACTTGCCTGATCGGATGGAAACTCAAGGCCCAAGGCTTCTCCATATTCGACCCAAGTCCATCAAGAATCTGTCCATGGGTCGTATAGCATATCGGGTCAAGTTGCATGCATGTAACCGGTAATATAATTCAAGTATAAATTACGTTCAACACGTATACTCGTGTTTATCGTGTGTGCCCCCATCGGTTCATACACTTCTAGTCATTTACGTGTGTTTATAACTCCCACAAACCAACAGCTCCCACTTGGGAGTTGGTGTGTCGAATGGCACACAAAACCAACGATAGAAACGCCTAACAAACGCTCTCACACTCTTTTTAACTAAAAGTGTCTGAGAGAATAGTTTCGTAAAAGTTTCTCAGTAGCATGGTCATTCAATGTCTTGCTCTAATCATCCTTTGTTATAGATACCGTTAAACCATGGATAATGGATCTCAAATCGTTCCATATAGTTTAACCATTTAGAATCTCGTTATAGATTTTAATTCAGATATACCAAATGTAATCAAGAATCATCTTGCATTACCCTTTGGGTTTGGCCAAACAATTATCTGATCAAACCGAGAGGCGCCATGGTATCTTTCTACACATATCAAGTGAAGTAACAAATCCTTTATTGATAACAAGTGTTATGGATGTCGCTCACATCACTCCAAATATAGCTTTTATAACTACCTTATTCGAGATAGCGTTTTGCGATACTTACAAAAATGATATCCACACATAAAAGAACTTGCTTGTATCTCAAGTCTAAGGATGAAGATAACAAACCATTTTCAATATTTTACTTATGATAAGGATCCAAAAGAAAATGTTTGAAAGTTGGGGAATCCAATATGCATCTCTAGTGATTACATATGAGTTTGGCGGGAACAATCCAAATTCTCGTTAGAATATAACCAACACTCACATTTGCCTTACATAACAATATTCCCATATTGTTAACCGAGAATGGACATATTTAGAATAGTAAAATTATTCAAGGATTAAACATGCAAATATAGGATAACAATTATTACATGAATGAATAACAAATACCAAGTATCTTTATTCATCATAAGGTAAAAATTGTCTTTCAATCCCAATTATCCAAATACTAAAACAGATATGCATGAAACTTATTTAGTAAGTTGAAGCCTAATGTTTCCAACATTATCAACCTTTCTTTTACAAGAAAAACTAAATAGTCATCTGAGTAAACTTTCCGAATACTTGTATCAAATATCACATATATTGAGTGATTTGAAATATCAGATGAGTGTTTTATCTCATATGCTCATACTATTGCAAGAGTTATAGTATGGAGGTGTCGTCTTACCTTGCATGAGGTAGAAGTCAACGACATACTGACAGTCATCTTTACAGTTTCTAAAAGTGTAAAGTACTATTCATTAATATGTAATGCAACAATGCTCTAGTTAAGCATAACTAGTTAGCAGGTTTATCATAAATGATAAAATTCTACTACAACTAGTATAAATAATCCTCTAGCATCTTGTACTTATACAAAACTATGCTTTATAATTCATAAACATCTATATTAACAATAATCTAAACTCTCTCAATTAGATATTGTTGTTGTTAGCTCATCATGTTCTTGTACAAAAGCAACAACTAGTCTTATACACAATATAATATATACATGATAAATCCTTAGTTAAAACAACATACGGTTTTCATCCATGTAATAAATTATTCCAAGTGAAATACATCATTTTAAGACTTGCTCAAATGATATATTGCATTTGTGTCGGACTTTATTTTCCGTATTTGTTTATTCCAGATAAACATTTATTCCAAGGTTGTTTGTTTTAATCCCTAAATTCCAAGTGAAGTTTCATTCCAAGCTTAAGGATCAATATCTAGCTTAGATAGAATGATATCTTCAACATATAAATTTAGAGGAAAAACACAATGCTCCACTCAATGTCAGATGTACTCAAGAGTTATCTTAATTCAATCAGAATCATATTGTAATTAAATTAAAGATCTCAGCTCTTAGATGCATGATTTTATCCAATACTTGGATTGCATAAATCTTGTATACCACATAAAGATTATATAGTTTCATAACCCTTTTGATTACACACCGTCCTCGCAAAAGGTAATCAGAAAGAAAGAGTTATAAAATCCAATTGTCATATTCAACATACAAATCACATGTATGACAATTAAATATCTTTATATATTTAATGCATGTATTACATGTGACAACTCCTAATTTCAGGTCATTTTGCAAACTTTGAAAAATTCACTATTTCATCATTTTTCGTAAACTAGATTTACGAGTATCAAATTCGCGTAACCTTAGTGGTTTAGCTGCGAATTCATGAACATTTTATCAAGGACATTTCATATAGACTAGGTTTAGTCTACATACCATTAGCATCATTATCATCATATTAGTTCATGCATGGTTTTGCATTTTACGTTAAACGCATAACTTCTTATTAAATAAACGCTATCGCGTAATTAATTATTTTGAACATTTGATCCGATACTTCCAAAAATTATCCCAACATATTTTTATACTCATATTAAGATTATAAAAATAATATTATGAGTTTACCCAGTGTTCTAAATTTATTTTGTATATAAATTATTATATTTATATAATTACGACGGGTTTCGTAAATTCTACACGACAATTATTATTTCTCTCAATTCTTGCGAGAAATGTATTTTTATAATTTTTATGACTTCAATATATTTTATTTTGATCCATTAAAATTTATTTTTAGCTAACGCTACCCTAAATGCTTAAATATGTACACAAGTTACCAACTATTCTTAAATAATTATACAATTGCTACTACACATATACATTAAATAGAACAAAATGCACCAAGTTTTTCTTTGTCTCATGCTTGTCGACACAAGTATGACACACACAATATTTTAGTATCAAACTATCTATTGTAACTATCCTATACTTGCTTACATTATTTTATATCACTACTACACATACATACATCATATTAAGGTGTGAAGAATAAACTATACTCTCTCCTTTTCATTTGTATAACCGCCATCTCAAGATCAAGCAAGGAATTCATAAATTTTTTCAAGACAAGTTAATTATACACTCTAGATTACTTCTCTTTTAAGGTTTTGCAATATAAACCTATGAGTAATTAGGAAACCTTGTTCATTTAAACCTCATCAAGTAACTAGTAAGCATTTCATGTTCAATTTCATCTTTCATATTCATATCATGTTCATTTTATCATGCTTGAGAAAAACATGCAAGTTATATGGATGTCTATACCACATTTTATGGTTTTTAAGTGTTATATATATATTTATCATCATATAATTACTCCTTGAAACATATCACTTTTGGTGATGTCTAGGAACCCATGACACCCTAAGAAGGTGTATGGTAGGATTAAAATAGCTTCGGAGTTGTTTTGAATTGGTTAGAATAGGTTTGGCGCGATAAAAACTCATTTCGACAACTATATTTAAGGGTCTGTTGGTTTTGTGAAATCTGGGAAAATTCGACAGGAGACAAAATATTTTTGGCTAGATATTTGGAAAATATACTTTAAAACAAAAACGTGGCCGCTTGAATGGGTTAAAACGGAGTTATAACGAAGAAGTTATGCTATTTTCAAGTTTGACGACGAAAAATATTTGTTTCAGAAAATTCAGCATGTAATCTCGACTTTTTACGAGTCAAAAATGAGTTTTAAGCGTTATAAAATGTGTCGACTTATCAAATATATATTAGTATACTTTAACACCGAAGCTAAGGACATATAAAACGTAGAAAACGGACTTGTAACGATTAAATTACACGTGATTTAATAAAGTTGCCGTAACTTTATTATATAAGAAAAACTAATATATTTCTATTAGACAAATATTACGGCCACGAAGGACCATGTTGAGGGTCGTTTTTAACATGGATGTAGTACTTTTTATAACATGATGTTTTCTAGTAAAAGTGAAATCGCCTAGCCTATTTTCCAAAATGTCCGACCATTCGTCAAACGGAGTTGTAATGAATAAAATACGGTTACTTATCAAATATATATTTTGGACACAAGTACCATACTTTACCTATGTTTTTCTCCATGATCGAGACCTCTATGATGAAAATTCAAAAGCTAAGAATTTTAGATAATGATAAAAGCTTTCCAAAACCGTTGAGTTTGTTTCCTAACACTCGTTGTGCACCATTTTACGACTAGCTTTTCGAGGCTATTTAGTCACTTTCATGAAATTGTCAAATGACATTATTTTACGACGAAAAGTTATAATTTCATAATAAATCACTAAATGATTATCGTAGGATATCATTTCAATGTAAATACATGTAAAGTAATTTATAAATGGTCAAGACGTTATAAGATTATTTTTCGACGATAAGTATTATTTTCAAAAATTCACAAGTGGTATAGATATCATACGAATTGCATGCATAACATTACATCATAACTTATCATAGAACATATCATTCATAATAGGTCACGGTTAGAGGTTGCGCCTCATTTCAGTGTATCCACTTTTGTCATCATAATCATTGCAACAGGTGAGTCATAGCCCCTACTCTTTTAATTGTTTTGAATTACTTTTGGGGGAGATACATGCTCAACTATTTTATGACAATCATGATTATTTGCAAACTATATGTTTATCTGAACTGAATGTTTAGTCATATTCTATATCATAAATCATTGAGCTAAATGTCTTGGTATAATCATTGAGCTAAATGTCTTGGTATAATCATTGAGCTAAATGTCTTGGTATAATCATGGAACTAAATGTCTTGGTATAATCATCGAGCTAAATGTCTTGGTATTATCATGGAACTAAATGTCTTGGTATAATCATTGAGCTGAATGTCTTGGGATTATCATTGAGCTGAATGTCTTGGGATTATCATTGAGCTGAATGTCTTGGGATTATCATTGAACTAAATGTCTTGGTATAATTATGTCAAGTAACTATTGATACATAAAGTCATGCACTATTATGTGAATTCATTTGACATCATGTGCTTGAACATAAACTATACATATTTTGGCGGTGGGTTGTGAACACACAGTTGCAAGTTTTGTATGGGCGGAACTTGAACCGAGTGGATTCACAATGCCTTTCTTTGCATAAACGATTTTGAAAGGCTTTACATTTCAACACAAACTCTATGAACTCACTCAACCTTTGTGTTGACACTTTTAGCATGTTTTATCTCGTATCTAAGGCATTCACTTCATGGCATGCATGTGGACATATCATAGAGTCGCGGTGACGACGCGTCTCATTTGGGTTTTATGAACTTTAAAAACATCGTTTGAATTGTATCAAATTTATTTCCGTACATAGTGACTTTCATTTGGGACCTATACTTTGTAAACTCGATTGTTTTAATAAATCAAACGATGTGTTTTCCAAACGACACTTTAGGTCATTCGATATAATCGTGATTGTGATGCTATGACAATCAATCCCTGTGAATTCCATTCCGCGCAAAATGTAATTTGGGGTGTGACAGATTGGCATCGAGCTTCAAGTTATAGAGAACTAGGTTGCATCATTGACCCTAGACTATAACTACATCATCATAGCATCTCATCATTTCATCATAAGTGCATAGTCACTATACATGCGGTTTTATACGCACATTTTGCGAGTTATTTACTTTCATTTCAAATCGATTGTCACATTAATGCCTTCAAATACCCATCCCATCATACTCACATCAGACACCAACGTGGAGAATGCCCTGTCATTCCCTATCACAATTTTAACATCAGTTGAATTAACACCGATAACATCAGATGACGAGACTGAACCCTTTGAGGAGGGCAAAGTTGCACCTACACCATCACGATCACTATTGATTCACCGTAGGATCAGGACAATTTTTAATCATTCTGTCGGGACAAATTATACCATTTGAAGAACTTATAGGTTTAGTCCTAATGAACCTATTTTCTTAATTCACCACAAGGATTTTCATTATCATCATTGTCATTAATTGCATCATCATTGTCATCTAGAGTATCATCCGTGCCATCACATCTCATAGACACTACACATACATCTGACTTGCAGCTTAGGAAGCGTGCATGATTTGACACACCATTACCATCTATCACTAAGACTATAGATACTACACCATCTCATAGGTTTGAGGACTGTGAGAGTTCTAGGGCTATTGCTGCTAGACCACCTACTACTCCTACACTTGAAACACGATTTGACCATCAACAGGAACAGATAATAAGTACCTTTCAATCTAATGTAATCTTTATCCCTTATTAACTCCACGATAATCACTATTACACCATCTTATAAACATTGTTTTTTAAAGTTTTAAAACAAGTTGTTTTGTAACCACCCTATCAATTGACTTTCAGTCATTTTATCAACTATTTACTATCATTACGCGAAACGATTTCCATGTTACTCTGAAAAATTGTTTGAGCCATTATTTTACAAAATAAAACGTTGAATACCATCTAAAACTTCGGAAAAACATAATACCATTTCAACAAAACCAATCATCACATCATTTGTCCTCGATTATACATAGCCTGATCACCTATGTATGATTCAGGAAGAATTATGTCATGAAAGAAACAAGCATCTTTTCAATCTTCCTAAAACAATCTTCACTCAAAAGCAAAGCTTTGTAATCAGATAAATTGTTCATAAACATTTCTTTTGGTTAACACTCTATAGAAGCCTATGCCATTCATCCCTCACTCAATCGATAAGTTAGAATTTGACGAGTGACCTTTTTAGGAAAGGCTTTCTATACCATCTACGAGGAGGATTCCTCGATACAAGAAAACAATGAAAGAATTTCATAATTTCCCACAAGGACTAGAAGTATATAGTAAGATGTTTCAAAACTCAACAAAAATCTTAAGACATCACGAGACATTCCGAACCACTATTTTGGATTAGAATCCAAACTCTACCATTTCAAAAGTACAAGCTAGACCGAGTTACAATGTTTTGAACGAAGCGAATACACACTAAGCAACACTATAGGAATAAACCAAGTCTTCTAACTGAGACTACAGAACATTTCACTAAACATGGCCTCAACAATATGTGAACTTCCCCTAAGGCCTTGTGTTTTCTAGAAATTACAGATAACCTCACTTCCATATCAAGAGATGCAACAGGTTTGAACCTATCGGACAAACTGTTGGGTTTTAGGTTCCTTGGATTTGATGAGACAAAATAAATACAAGAATGAAACATCAAGGGCTTAAAGAGAAAGAGAAGAAATCTACAAAAAGATGGAAGGACTTGCTTGCAAAAGAAGATTTATTATTTAGTCCTTCGTAGTATCTTGTAAACCCTAATCCTCTAGTATATAAAGAGGACATGGGGTGTAGGTTTTATATACAAGTCTTCCAATATGTAGTCATTAAAGTGTGTGTGTGTGTGTAACCTAGACGTGTTTCTATAAACGTCTAGGGTTAGTGTTTGTTTTGTTTACCCCTAAGATCTAAGGTGTCTTAGATCCCTATTATAGTTTAGATAACACGTATTAATATATTGGGGGAGATGTTGAAAGAAACCTTGTGTCAATAACATAGTTATTTGATTAATTCTGCTGTGCATGTTCTTTATCTATGTTATTGTTAAACCCTAAGGCTCAAAACGATCTCAAGGAGTCCTATCAAACTCCACAATTGGTATCAGAGCTTGGGGAGCTCGTTACCTAGGGATTCGCAAGGTTTTATTGGTCGAAGAATGGCGAAAAGAAGAAAACTACGAATCGAAAATTTCGTATTTTTCTGCATGCAGTTTAAAACGCGATAAGTTTTTCGTTAACCGTTGGATCATAACGAAATTTTCGTGGAGGTTCTCTATATATTCATCTAACTTTTCACCGAAGGGATTGTCGATCCGAGCTCTCTATCAAAAGTTATTCAATGTCGGTTGGTACGAAACCGGTTTAATAATTGAATTTTGGGTTTTCATGCATATTCAACTTCTTGAATTTTGTTACTTGTTCTAATTCTTGATGGAGGTTGTTTATACATTGTGTGGTGTTTATGATTCATGATTAGAAGCAGCTTTCCTAGTGTTTTACGAAACCACTTCTAGTGTTTTCTCGAAACCATCGATAGTGTATTCTCGAAACCACCGATAGTGTATTCTCGAAACCATCGATAGTGTTCTCGAAACCATCGATAGTGTATTCTCGAAACCACTGATAGTGTTTTCTCGAAACCACTTCTAGTGTTTTCTCGAAACCACTTCTAGTGTTTTTCTGAAACCACTTCTAGTGTTTTTCTGAAACCACTTCTAGTGTTTTTCTCGAAACCACTCCTAGTGTTTTCTCGAAACAACTGCTAGTGTTATCTCAATTCCACTGCTGGTGTTTCTTGCGTTATTCGTTTATGCTAATGAGGTTTTGGAATTGAGGGGAAGTTGTACATGTTTTTGGTACTGATATTTTTGGTGACATACACATGAGATTTTGGTTCACACACACAAGAAGATTGGTATTTGTTCTTAAAGGTTTTAACAAGCTCGTATTTAGTTTAATGGATTAGTTGATTACGAAGAAGGTTGATTATCACTAATTTGATGTTGTAGTTGAGTTTCACAGGTTTGTGTTCTTATCATATCTCAAAGTGGGTGTTACACTTTGTAGATAACTTGTTCGTGCTTAAAGGATGTTGACAAAGACTTGCAAAATCTAGTTTTCATAGGTCAAGGGGTGGATGGATGAAGATCTAGTTAACTATCACTTAAAGGAGTTACATTGTAGTGCTCAGTGTCTCATTGAAGATGAGGATTTTGTCAAGAGATTGCGGTCTACTTAAATGGTGTTAGTATAAGTTTGGAGTCACGTGGATAAACAAGACATAAGATACAAGTTTGGGTTATTTTACTTCTTCATCAAATTCGTTATACTTGGTTTTCTTCACAAGTGATCATTACATAGAGCTTATCGATTTGAAGAATCATTTTCATGCACCACTCAAGGGAAGTTTCTAATGTTTACATTCTCTATTTGTTGATAAGAAAAAGGGAAGAGATATTGGAGTGCGATGGCATGGATTAAGGGAAGACAAAGGAAGACAAGAATGTTTCATTCACGGAGATGTTTACATCTCAACTTCGCTACTTTGTCTAGGGAAGTTCGTACACGACTTTGTTTGTTTTGTCATCATCAAATAGGGAAGATTGTTGGGTTTTAGGTTCCTTGGATTTGATGAGACAAAATAAATACAAGAATGAAACATCAAGGGCTTAAAGAGAAAGAGAAGAAATCTACAAAAAGATGGAAGGACTTGCTTGCAAAAGAAGATTTATTATTTAGTCCTTCGTAGTATCTTGTAAACCCTAATCCTCTAGTATATAAAGAGGACATAGGGTGTAGGTTTTATATACAAGTCTTCCAATATGTAGTCATTAAAGTGTGTGTGTGTGTGTAACCTAGACGTGTTTCGATAAACGTCTAGGGTTAGTGTTTGTTTTGTTTACCCCTAAGATCTAAGGTGTCTTAGATCCCTATTATAGTTTAGATAACACGTATTAATATATTGGGGGAGATGTTGAAAGAAACCTTGTGTCAATAACATAGTTATTTGATTAATTCTGTTGTGCATGTTCTTTATCTATGTTATTGTTAAACCCTAAGGCTCAAAACGATCTCAAGGAGTCCTATCAAACTCCACACAAACAATGACTCCCCATCTACAAGAAAAATTAGAACAAACATTCTTTGACATAGTATAAGCTGATATCTATGTCTATGCTAGCATGATAAAAATCTAAGTGATGAATTATTTTAGAAGCACTCAATATTGAAACAAGTCTTGAAAATCAACCAATGCACCACATCACTTAAATATTTAAGGTTTTGTGACTTGACAACATAGAGCATGGAAACACTTCGATAATCAAACAATAAACATTTTAGTCATGGAGACTAAACACCTTAGACAAGTAAGACTCAAGTCATGACATTCGCTAGAACTAGAAGCGCGAGGAATCACAACTGTTACCCATAATCTATTCTTTTCAATAATGCCCTTTTCGACAGACTTAACTTTTTGAAATTTGGCATGAGACACGTGGTATCAATTCCAGTTGTACCTATTATAAGCTATTCGATTCACCTTAAGCTTCTGACAATCATTTCAAGATTCCCATGGAATCTACTAGGACATGATTACCACCTATTATCCTCAGCTCAATGGTTAGAGCGAGAGAACACTTCAAACATTAGAACATATGCTCAAAGCATATGCGATTATTTCTGGAAACGATTAGGCAAATCATTCTTCATCGAACAAGTTGCTTTACAACAACAGTTAGCTCATGAACATATTGACTGTACCAATTGAGGCACCCCATGGTTGAGGAGTCAATCACTTATTCACGGAACAAAATCAAGAAAGTCCAAGTCACTAGCCCATAAATCATTCATGAAACAACAAAGAAATTATACAAATCAAGAATCAGTTACAAGTAACAACATATAGCTAGATAAGCTACGTTGATATACGACGCAAAATATTGGGAGTATGTTCCATAAGTCGCAAACCATTAGAATTCCAAGTTGGCAACAGATTTATGTTAAAATTCCCGTCTTGGAAAGGCGCGATATGATTTAGAAAACATTGGACGACCCGATGCGACTCAAATATCCTCACCTTTCACCGATAACACCGTAGGACCAATATGGACTGAATTCGGGACCGAATTCCTTTTGATGGGCGAATGTGACAACTCGTAATTTCGTGTCATTTTGCAAACTTTGAAAATTCACTATTTCATCATTTTTCGTAAACTAGATTTACAGTATCAAATTCAGCAGTAACCTTAGTGGTTTAGCCGCGAATTCATGAACATTTTATCAAGGACATTTCATATAGACTAGGTTTAGTCTACATACCATTAGCATCATTATCATCATATTAGTTCATGCATGGTTTTGCATTTTACGTTAAACGATAACTTATTAAATAAACGCTATCGCGTAATTAATTATTTTGAACATTTGATCCGATACTTCCAAAAATTATCCCAACATATTTTTATACTCATATTAAGATTATAAAATAATATTATGAGTTTACCCAGTGTTCTAAATTTATTTTGTATATAAATTATTATATTTATATAATTACGACGGATTTCAGTAAATTCTACACGACAATTATTATTTCTCTCAATTCTTGCGAAATGTATTTTATAATTTTATGACTTCAATATATTTTATTTTAATCCATTAAAATTTATTTTAGCTAACGCTACCCTAAATGCTTAAATATGTACACAAGTTACCAACTATTCTTAAATAATTATACAATTGCTACTACACATATACATTAAATAGAACAAAATGCACCAAGTTTTTCTTTGTCTCATGCTTGTCGACACAAGTATGACACACACAATATTTTAGTATCAAAATATCTATTGTAACTATCCTATACTTGCTTACATTATTTTATATCACTACTACACATACATACATCATATTAAGGTGTGAAGAATAAACTATACTCTCTCCTTTTTCATTTGTATAACCGGCCATCTCAAGATCAAGCAAGGAATTCATAAATTTTTTCAAGACAAGTTAATTATACACTCTAGATTACTTCTCTTTTAAGGTTTTGCAATATAAACCTATGAGTAATTAGGAAACCTTGTTCATTTAAACCTCATCAAGTAACTAGTAAGCATTTCATGTTCAATTTCATCTTTCATATTCATATCATGTTCATTTTATCATGCTTGAGAAAAACATGCAAGTTATATGGATGTCTATACCACTTTTTATGGTTTTTAAGTGTTATATATATATTTATCATCCTATAATTACTCCTTGAAACATATCACTTTTGGTGATGTCTAGGAACCCATGACACCCTAAGAAGGTGTATGGTAGGATTAGAATAGCTTCGGAGTTGTTTTGAATTGGTTAGAATAGGTTTGGCGCGATAAAAACTCATTTCGACAACTATATTTAAGGGTCTGTTGGTTTTGTGAAATCTAGGAAAATTCGACAGGAGACAAAATATTTTGGGCTAGATATTTGGAAAATATACTTTAAAACAAAAACGTGGCGCTTGAATGGGTTAAACGGAGTTATAACGAAGAAGTTATGCTATTTTCAAGTTTGACAAACCAAAATATTTGTTTGAAAAATTCAAAGATGTAATCTCGACTTTTACGAGTCAAAATGAGTTTTAAGCGTTATAAAATGTGTCGACTTATCAAATATATATTAGTATACTTTAGCACGAAGCTAAGGACATATAAAACGTAGAAAACGGACTTGTAACGATTAAATTACACGCGATTTAACAAAGTTGCCGTAACTTTATTATATAAGAAAAACTAATATATTTCTGTTAGACAAATATTACGGCCACGAAGGACCATGTTGAGGGTCGTTTTTAACATGGATGTATTACCTTTTATAACATGATGTTTTCTAGTAAAAGTGAGTTCGCCTAGCCTATTTTCCAAAATGTCCGACCATTCGTCAAACGGAGTTGTAATGAATAAAATACGGTTACTCAAACTTTGCCGAAAACCACTCTTAAACGATATTTTGGACACAAGTACCATACTTTACCTATGTTTTTCTCCATGATCGAAACCTCTATGATGAAAATTCAAAAGCTAAGACTTTTAGATAATGATACAAGCTTTCCAAAACCGTTGAGTTTGTTTCCTAACACTCGTTGTGCACCATTTTACGACTAGCTTTTCGAGGCTATTTAGTCACTTTCATGAAATTGTCAAATGACATTATTTTACGACGAAAAGTTATAATTTCATAATAAATCACTAAATGATTATCGTAGGATATCATTTCAATGTAAATACATGTAAAGTAATTTATAAATGGTCAAGACGTTATAAGATTATTTTTCGACGATAAGTATTATTTTCAAAAATTCACAAGTGGTATAGATATCATACGAATTGCATGCATAATATTACATCATAACATTCTCATAGAACATATCATTCATAATAGGTCACAGTTAGAGGTTGCGCCTCATTTCAGTGTATCCACTTTTGTCATCATAATCATTACAACAGGTGAGTCATAGCCCCTACTCTTTTAATTGTTTTGAATTACTTTTGGGGGAGATACATGCTCAACTATTTTATGACAATCATGATTATTTGCAAACTATATGTTTATCTGAACTGAATGTTTAGTCATATTCTATATCATAAATCATTGAGCTAAATGTCTTGGTATAATCATTGAGCTAAATGTCTTGGTATAATCATTGAGCTAAATGTCTTGGTATAATCATGGAACTAAATGTCTTGGTATAATCATTGAGATAAATGTCTTGGTATTATCATGGAACTAAATGTCTTGGTATAATCATTGAGCTAAATGTCTTGGGATTATCATTGAGCTGAATGTCTTGGGATTATCATTGAACTAAATGTCTTGGTATAATTATGTCAAGTAACTATTGATACATAAAGTCATGCACTATTATGTGAATTCATTTGACATCATGCGCTTGAACATAAACTATACATATTTTGGCAAGGGGTTGTGAACATACAAAGTTGCAAGTTTTGTATGGGCGAACTTGAACCGATTGGATTCACAATGCCTTTCTTGCATAAACGAGTTTGAAAGGCTTTACATTTCAACACAAACTCTATGAACTCACTCAACCTTTGTGTTGACACTTTTTAGCATTTTTATCTAAGGTATCTAAGGCATTCACTTCATGGCATGCATGTGGACATATCATAGAGTCGCGGTGACGAAGCGTCTCATTTGGGTTTTATGAACTTTAAAAACATCGTTTGAATTGTATCAAATTTATTTCCGTACATAGTGACTTTCATTTGGGACCTATACTTTGTAAACTCTGATTGTTTTAATAAATCAAATGATGTGTTTTCCAAGCGACACTTTAGGTCGTTCGATATAACCGTGATTGTGTTGATGAGTGTCTAAATACTCATCATTTTATCTTGTCTAGATCGCAAAACATCCGAAAACACTCAAAATGCATCAAAATGATGAAAATATCACAAACAAGTGTTTTATGTGTTTTAAATGCAAAAATATCAAAATCGGTGAAAACGCATATCAAGTTTGCATAATTGGCGCTTTAGTCCCCAAGTTTCAAAAGTTGTCAAAAAGCAGTCCCTGGTAAATCAAAATAAAGAAAAATATCATTTCAAGTCCTTAGGGATTCATGAGTTGTCAAAATTGGTCTTTAAAATCAAAAATTGTAAAATTACAACTTTAGTCCCTCAAGTTTTGAAAATGACAAAAATAGCCCTTGGATTTGTTAAAAATGGAATTTTTTGCTATGGTCCTTGTACTGTTAAAGATTGGCAGTTTTGGTCCTTTTGTTAACTTTTGGAGAATTGCAGGTTTGGTCCTTTAACTTTGCATAAATTACACAAATGGTCCTTGTAATATTAAACATACCAAACGGACCCCCTTTGTATTTTAAACCCAGCCAAACCAAAAAGAACCCCGCCAATTGCCCTGTGACCCCTAATTTTGGACCCCTTTATATAATATTGATGAGTGTCTAAATACTCATCATTTTATCTTATTTAAGCTGCAAAACATCCGAAAACACTCGAAACGCATCAAAATGATAAAATATCACGAACAAGTGTTTTATATGTTTTAAATGCAAAACATCAAAATCTGGTGAAAACGTATCAAGTTTGCATAATTAGCGCTTTAGTCCCCAAGTTTGAAAAGTTGTCAAAACAGTCCCTGGTAAATCCAAATAAAGAAAAATATCATTTTGAGTCCCTAGGGATTCCTAAGTTGTCAAAATTGGTCCTTGAAACTTAAAATTACAAATTTACAACTTAGGTCCCTGAACTTTGGAATTTGGCAAAATTAGTCCTTGGAAAAATTGAAATTGTCAAATCTAGTCCTTGTACTATTAAAGGTTGTCAGTTTTAGTCCTTATGGTAATTTTGGAAAAATGGCAGGAATAGTCCTTCAAGATTTCAGATTTGCAACTATAGTCCTTGTCATAATAGCCTAAAACTAGCCTTATCAAAATCCTGTTTTGACCCTTGTCATAACCCCATTTTGGCCTCCCTGTCACTAGCCTATTTTGACCCCTTGGTCAAAATAAGTCAAATAACAGAAAACGCGCCACCTCCTGCTTATCTTCTTCCCCACCATTCCCTGCAATACTCCACTTGCCTGCTACCTCCCATCACCTTTTCACCTCATTCTCCACCCCCATCATCACTCAACCCTCTACAATTAATGCCACCCCCCCCTACTAGCTATATCACAGGCAACAAGTCAAATCAGCTTTCCCGCCAAAATGAGATAAAGCTCAAAACTCAACCATTGGACAATCAAAGAGGTGGGATTTGAAGAAGATGCCACGTGGAGCAATTTTCAAGTATAAAAAGGGAAGAAAGACAGAGAAGCCAGCACTTTGGGATAGCCTTAGTCACGTAGCTTAATCAAACTTTATTGCTTTCTTAGATTAAATGTCTTTCAATACTTTAAATCTTGTATTAGTTCTCAAATTAGTGTAATGAAACTCATTTTCAGCTTTAATCTCATGTTATCTTTACATTTCAAGTTTTTCAATTCGTACCACTCTAAATTTCCAAGTCATTTACATTCTTGTTGATCATTAGTTGTTTAATGGATTCAATAGGTCATATAAGCTCGACAAAAGCTTTAAAGCTTGTAGAAACCTTTAATCGCTTATAGTCGTTAAAATTCAAAATCACTAAAAAATCCAGAAATCATTGAAAAATCAAAAGTCGTGTTCTTGGTGTACAAGCTTGGAGCGGTGAATTATTGATGGCTCTTTGGTTTAGAGCTTCATGGGAAGCCTAGGACTAACTTGTGGTCACTTGGTTTCATGTTCTCACCTTGATACACTTGTAAGCCATTTTCTCAATTTTGCAATTCTTGTTTCAAGGTCTTATTTACTTTAATTTCCATGTATCTGTGTTTATTAGTAGTTATTAAGTGTTTTCATAGTTTGATATTGTATGTTTATGTTTGGTATTTCAAAGTTGCTAAGATTTCATTTTTTTACTCTGTATTAATGGATCATGAGTGATCTTTGTTGGATTGTTGTTATAGGTGTTATTTTTCTGTTCAATTGTTCTTATTATATGTTAATATGATGTTTAGAACCAGGTTCATAGGCAGATTCATTGAAAACCTTGAAATTCATGTGACAAGTGGAAGTTGAGGGACTGTTTGTATTTGCTATGATTTAAGACCTTGAGGTTGTTTAAGTTGTTTATTTCTGTGTATGCATGATCCATTAGGCCATTTGAGGGATTGACACCCCTTTAAGTTCAGTGGTACTGTATATATGGTCAAATTCACCTTATTCTCATCTCAGTGTTCACTGTGGTAACTTTTAAGTTTTATAAATTGGTTTTGCTGTCTGATTTGTGATATAGGCTGTTAGAAATGTTGTTCTTGTTTGATGGTGCATATCTAATGATCTTATAACTCAGTCATATAGTCTTTACTTATGTTTTAGTCAAAATTCCCTTCTAATCTGTCTAATTATGTGTCTGTTTAAAATTACAAGTCCAAATCTTAAATATGTGTTCAAATGTTGTTTATCTTTGATTAATTTATGTTTTTATAGCTTATTATAACTTAATATGTTCATATATTAGCTTGTAAGTTCAAATAAGTCAACTCTTTCATTTTTGTCAAAAAGTCAATTTTCATTTGGGTCATTTTTGAATAAAATAGATCTTTTTACTGTGTGTTTAATACTAAGTTTTAGCTTAAAATCTCTTAGGGTATTTAAGTTTGGTTGCTAAAGAAAAATACAAAAATATAAGATCAGCTTTAATCAACTTTTAGAGTGCTTATTTTCTTCTTTCTTTTGGACCCCTTGTCTGCATAAGTGCCCTGTGCACAGATTTTGGTACCTTACTTCATAAGCTCTCACAAGCTCATTAGTTAGCTTAAATCTGTGAAACTTAGCTTTTTGAGAAGCTCACCTAGCTGTCTCAAGGATCCAAGTTTGGTTTTTCCACCTCTAGCTTATTTAATGGGTCTGCTTAGAGCTTTTCATTTGTCCCATTTCATTCAGTTCAATAACTAGTCAGTGTTTTCATCAGTTTTACATAAGCTCCTCAAGAGCTTATTAGTGTAAGCTAAACCTTGTAAAATAGCTTTTAGAGTTTAACTGGTCTCCTTGTTGGTCCTAGTGTTCATTTTCATTTCGAGCTTATTCATGTGCTTAAATTAAGGTAAAAGTACCTAGTGATTCAAGGAGTTAATCGTAATGTTGTTTAGTTTTGCTTATTTGTGCTTATTTCTTAGTCATTTGCTTTTACAATTGTTGTAATTAGCTTATTTTAAGTTACTTAGCTTATTTTCTGTTTAGCTTTTGCTATTTCATAGCTTGTTAGTCATTTAGTTTAAGCCTTGTACTTATTCCTTTTTCTTGCCTACTGTTGAGATAAGCAGCTTATTCAGAGCTTATTGTTGGTTTTTATAAAAAGTTGTAGTTTTGTAAAATGCTTATCTTTGTGTGTTTGATTAGTTTGTAAAAGAAAATTTCAAAAATAAAAAGTTTTGCAAAAAGGGGGTAGGCAGGCTCGAACCTGAGACCTCCCCCTTTTTGAAGGTGATAGCATGTGTACCTGGATCCATAAGCGCCCTTGGGTCTTTCTTGTCATAGCTTGCAAAATCTAATACATAAGGGTGTTTGCGCTTTTGCCATAAGCTCTTTTAGCTTATTTGGAGCTTATTTTACAAGGCAACCACCACGTTTTCTATTTTCTTAGATTCACCATAGTGTAAAGTAGTTTCTATGATTTTTCAGATTTTTCTAATTAGTTTTATATTTTTAATCATTTAATTAGTGTTTTATAGTAATTAAATCATAATAAAAATATAAAAGTCTAAAAATATAAATCTTTTTCTAAAATTTTCTTTTATCATATAGTATGTAATAAAATTAGTTTTACACTGTAGGCCTTTTATTTCATAAATTTTACGTTTGTCTTGCGCCCAAATCATTTTTGTAAATAACGCTGCTTTTAGTTTAAGTAACGTTTTTAGGTAATTTGAGTTTACGTTTTAGTTAAGATAGTTTATTTAAGTTATTTTATTTTATAAAATCAAATAAACGTTCATCGATCTGTAAAAATAGTGATAGCGTTTATTTAATAGATTTTAACTTTTTAATCTCTTTTAATTTGCATTTAAGTCGCTAAGACATGCAAATCCCTACTATAGTTATAATCGTTTCTAGGTTTCGATTGTGCGTTTTTATTGACATAGTCGTGATGAGCTATTACTATTCACATTCGAGTTAGTCAATCGATTCCTGCTTTTGTACATTCTATATCATTTCAAGATTCACAAGTCATTGTATGTGGAATATCACGCCTCACCAGACATAAACGATCCAAGGACATTTTAATCCTTGGTAAACTTGCATTCTCTCCCGGTGTCGCTTTTATCATCTCGTTACGGTTCACCGTTCCAAAGCGGTTGACGAGTGTGACGGAGAAATAAAAGATGGTGGTTCGGGAGGAATCAAATATCCCAAAGTAAAATCCGGTCAAACGCGCCAAATACCGCCCCACTGTTCATCTCCTTCTCCCAGCCCTGCAATCCCAAAACCAGAGTGGTTTTCTCCCACCTTATCACTCCCCAGCTGTCTAAAAACACTCATCACCATCCTTTCCACCTCACATCTCAGCCCACAACCAATTAATGCTTCCCCACCACTTTAACCCCTAAACCATACTTTCCCCTGTTTTTCTTCACAAATATACCAACTTAGCTACTAAACCTTTTCCTTTGTGTCTCCTCAACATGTACAAGCTTCCAAAGTGCATTAATTGAAATATTTCGGCTGCAAGTAACATAAACCACTTTTGGCGCCAAAAGTGAAATCAAAGGCTGAGATGAGTTGTAGTGATCCAATGGCCATGATTATTGATGGGAAATGTTCAGAAGCTTGTGGAAAGATCAAAAAGTCTATAAAGAAGAGAAGAGAGGCAATGTGAAAGATATCTAGAATAATTGTAATTTAGCTTATGTCGTTTTTAATTAAATTTCAAATTCCAGTGTTTGTTTAAGCTTTAAGCTCTGTATTTCAAATTACTAGTGTGAAATAAAACTTTTGTTAACATCAATTTCAGTTTTAAGTTCAATATTTAGTTTATGCAAAATCTTACTTTTGATCAAATTTTCACAATATGCAAATGTTGTTAATAGTTGTTATCTTGGACTGATAAGCTCACATAAGCTCCTATATAGCTTATATAAGCTATTAGAAACCCTTTAAAATCAGTTTAGTAGTCAAAAGCAAAAATACTAAAAAATACAAAAAAATCAGTCATAAATCAAAAATCATAAGAAATGAAGAAAAATGCAAGGAGCAAGGTGAGTTCTGGATTGCCTTGGGTTTAGTGCTTATTGGGAAGCTTTAGGTTGTGTTTGTGTACCTCAGTTCTCAGTTTGAGCTTGGATCCAAGTCGTAAGCCTTTTAACCCATTTTGGTATTTCACTGTGTAAGACATTCATAAGTTTAAATTTCTGTTTGTTCATGTTTATTAGTCATAGTTAAGTGTAATTAAGCCTTTAAAGCAGTTGCTTGTTCTTTTAAATTTGTAGTTAGCAAAAATCTCATTTTCACAGTCTAATTAGCTTAAGTTTCATTTCTTGGTTTTATGTTGGTATTGTTGTTGTTTAGTGTCTATTTAATCTTAGTAAGTGATAATATTAAGTCTATAATCATTGGCATGGTTTTAATCTGTGATTTTCTTTGAAAAGTTCCAAAACAGTCTCATAAAGGGGTGTTTGGATTCATTAGTTTAACTGTGTTATAGGTTTCTTGTTTTATTGCTTATGCTTGTCTTGTGTCTCATTAGTTCATAATATCTCAGTTCAACAAGAAAAACCAGTCCTTATTTAGGAAAAAGTCAAAAATGCATTTGATCATGTCTTTGTCATTAACTGTTGGATTTTAAGGTTCTATGATCATGATTTTGTGTTCATAAGTTGTTATTGTAGATCAAATCAGTCTTAATACACCTTAAAACATCATAATCAGTGCTTAGGATCAAACCAAAGTTCATTTAAGTCAACTATCATTTTGTTAAAAAAAAAAGTCAAAACCATGCCCTGTGCACAGTTGAGCCTATCACTTTCACAAGCTCACACAGAGCTTATTAGTGAGACTTAGCTTGTGCTTATTGGCTTTTTGTGTAGACAACCTAGCCATCTTTGAGTCCCAAGCTTATTTTTCCAATTTGCAGCTTGTTTGATAGGGCTGCATATATCTTTTTGTTTGTCCAAAAACACTCAGCATACACTGAGTTTTACTCAGTGGTTTTTCAGTTTTTTCTCAAGTTCACCATAAGCTCTATAGTGGACCCCACAGTGAGAGCTTTAGCTTTTTGGAAAGCTAAGTTGGTCAACTTGCTAATTCCAGTCTTTGTTTTCATTTTCTAGCTTATTACACTGCTTAAAATTAATCTTAAAGTGCCTAGTAAAAACAAAAGTGTCATGTGCATACAGTTAAAACTAGTTCTTATTTTGGCTTAATCAGTGCTTATTTTTAAGTTATTTGCATTCTTAGTTGTTGCATAAGCTTATTTACAGTAGCTTAGCTTATTTCTAGTGTACTTGTGCTTATTTTCTAGCTTATAAGTCATTTAGCTTAATCCTTTTGCTTATTTCTTTTTCTTGCCCACTGTTGAGTTAAATAAGCTCAAACTGAGCTTATTAGTCATTTTCATAAAAAGTTGTAGTTGTAAAAATTGCTTATCTTAGTTAGCTTAATAAGTTGCAAAAAGAAAAATAAAAAAATAAAATAGTTTGATGAGTGTCTAAATACTCATCATTTTTGTACCATTTAAACTGCAAAAACATCTGAAAACACTCAGAAATGCATCAAAATGATAAAAATATCAAAAATAAGTGTTTTATGTGTTTTAAATGCAAAAATATCAAAATCGGTGAAAAACGTATCAAGTTTGCATAATTGGCGCTTTAGTCCCCAAGTTTCAAAAGTTGTCAAAACAGTCCTGGTAAAACAAAATAAAGAAAATTATCATTTCAAGTCCTTAGGGATTCATGAGTTGTCAAAATTGGTCCTTGAGATTTAAAATTGCAATTTACAACTTAGGTCCCTAAACTTTGAAAAATGTCAAGTTTGGTCCTTGAAGTTTGAAAATGTCAAAATAGTCCTTGTACTATTGAAACTTGTCAAAGTGACCCTTGAAACAACTTTGGAAAATGGGCACTTTTGGTCCTTGGTCTTTCGAAATTGCAAGTTTAGTCCTTGTATTAAAACCTAGCTATGACCCTTTCAACCTCGACCGCCATATAACCAATTGATTTCGCCATTACCCTATTTTGAACCCCTTCCAATATACCCAACAAACCTCGGTCAAACCAACACCTTATCCCGCCACCTCCTCCTTATCTCCTTCAAAACCACTTGCAAAAACCAACCCCTAACCCATCTCCCATCACCTCTCACCTTATCCTTCCCCCTCATCACACCTACATTACCCCCTAGTTGCAAAAATCGAGCCCACCGCTCAAAGCAACTTTCCCGCCAAATTTTGATCAAATGGCCAATATCATTTCTAGACATCCAATGGTTGAGATTAAAGCTGGGATACACTCAGAAATCAAGTGGGATGCTTTTTGCTATAAGAAGAAGGAAGAAAGAGAGAAGAAAGGGCAGTAGTTAGTTTTTAAATTCCATGTATGTCGTTTTTTAATATTAATGTTCTAAATTAAGTTTAAAGATGTAATCTTCTGTTCTTATGTACTCAAACTAAGTTTTTTATCAATATAATCTGTTTCCAAGTCCTAATTCAAAGTTTCATTTAAGTTCCATGCTTTCATATTCACTGTTGAAAAATTGAGTTTCAAAATCTTGTATTAAAGCTTCTAATAGCTTATTTCTAGTTCAAACAAGCTTACCTCAGCTTATTATAGCTTTTGGTAAGATCATAACATAGATTCAAGCAATCTCTCAATTTGGTCAACGAAAGTCAACTATGGTACTGGATTGATGATACAGAGCTGGAATTGGGTTGGAATTGGTGTAATGGTGAGTAGTGATTGGGTTTGAGTAGCTTGTGCAAGCCATAGTGTCAAGGGAACTTGTAAGTGTCCTAAGCCTGCTCTTGAATCCTCTCTACATAACTGTTTCACTGCATAGTTTTTCTTATCTCTAACTTGTTGGATATGATCATCATTATTGTGCCTAGAGGTCCTCATTTAACTGCTAGATCAAATATTTAAACTGTTTTAGATTAGCATTAAGTTCTTGATAGAGTAGCTTGTATTTCAGTTTCCTTAAGTAATGTTTGGCATAAAATAGTTATCTGAGATTAAGGCTAGTACAGTGGTTAGCATTAGTTGTTTTAGACTTTATGAGGTGAGATAGAGTCACTTTGGTCATTCAAAGGCCCCCTAGAACCTTAAAACTCAAAATCATCATAAACCTGTTCTAATTGCATATCTGTTGGAAATTTGTGAAGTGAAAAGCTTGTTTTGTGTTTGGATAACAGTAAAATAGCTTAATATAGATTCAATATAACATTTAACATCAAAACCAGTCAATAAATTTGAATCAAAGTTCACATAAGTCAACTCTTCATTACTGTCAAAAGTCAAAAATGTTGGAAAACTCGCCACCAAACTAGGTGATTTTTCATTGCTTCATCTCTGGGTCAAATTCAACAAAACTTTGGGTTTAAAAACTTAAGTTGGTCTAGTTTCTTAAAATGATTTTTGCATAATTTTTGTAATTTTTTACAAGCTCCAAATGGCTTGTCAAAAGGGCTTAAAGTGCCTGCACCGACTCGATGAATCTTGAGTGCATTGCAGGTTGTCTGAGGCTTGTAACAAGCTCATAAGAGCTTATCTAGGTCTGTGCTTTGGTTTATAAGTAGGTAGCCAGGTCTACTTTAGGTTCCTTCTTTTGGTTTTGAGTTTAGCTTATTTGGGTAGCTTATTTTTAAGCTACAAAGTAGGCCCCAAAACCTGTTTTTGCATATAAGCTCAAATCATCATATCTGTGTAATTTGTATTTCAGAGGTTAAAGATAGTTGAAACTAGTTGCATTTGGGTACTTTTAGCTTATCTTAGCTTCTGTAACAGTTTGGTGCTTATTTGGTACCATTGGCTTATTCCAAGTGCTTATTTATAAGCACTTGTAACTGCAGTCTCATTTTCTTACACACAAGCCACTGTTTTCATATTTTTCTTAGATTCAGCATATTATTTTAGACTTTTCCTGAATTTTTCAGATTTTTCTAGTTCAGTTTGCTATTTTTCTTCATTTAAAACAGTTTTTAGGCATTTTTAATTAGCTTTTAATACAATTAAATCAGAAAAAGTTCAAAAAAATAATTTTCATTTTCATAGGTTAAGATAAATATAAAAGTCAAAAAATATTTTTCCAGATTTTTCATAGTTAAATTTGTAATTTTTAGTAATTTAATTAGTTTTAATTAGTTTTTAATTCATAGAAAATAGAAAATAATCGGAAAATATAAAATATTTTCGAAAATTCTCTTTAGTTATTTTAGATTTTTCCAAGTCATAATTTCATTTTTCTAGCTTTATTTCATATTTTCTTGTATTTTAGGCTATTATTAAATAAGTAAAATTAGTTTTTAATTAATAATAATTAGATAAATAGTTTTAAAAATAATTTTCTTTTTCTAAAAAATTTCTCTTATCATTAGGTTTGTAAAAATGTCATTTTCATATTTTTAGGATTTATATTGCTTCAGTTTCACATTTTCTTTTGTACGTCACGTAGTTTTAAGTTCAGTTTTATAAAAGAAAAATCAAAAACATTAGATTTAAAAAATAGTGATAGCGTTTATTTAATATAGTTTATCTTCTTAATTTCCTTTAATTTGCATTTAAGCCCCTGTAGTTTATATACTTTTCTTTAGTTATAATCAATCAAAATCCTTTTCCGTTCAAATCCTCTCGATCACTATTCGTTTGACTATTCTCGCACAGCTCGTTGGGACATAACGACCTGGGGAAACACTATACTCTCTTGGATTTCATTGCATTGGTGTCTGAACTGTTTTAAGTTTCTTACGGTTAGCCATTCACAAGTGGCTAGCTTGTGTGAGATAACTTGACGGTTTGCCACCGATCAAATTTTACGCCACGGGAGCAAGTGCTAATAGTCTTACGTTTAGCAGTTAGTGATTTGAATATTCACTCATTGTTCATACCATCTATATATGTTTATATTTTCTTATAAAATCCAAAATCCAAAAACATCTTAAAAATCAAAACCCAAAAGATTTTCATTCTTTGTTTTACATCATGTTTTTCAAAAATACCAAAAATATTCCTCTTTACCCTCTTACCCTTTTTGATTCTTTATCCCTTTACCCTCTATCCATTTGATTCTAACTTCTTCTCATGGAATCTCTCGACTACGACGATTCGGGACGAAGTTGAAAACTTCAGACTTTATCACAAATGTCAAGACTTCGTGTTGTTCGTGATGATCCATTAATTCTGCGTAGGGAAATGGAACGAGAAACCGGGTGACAAAGGACCGATACTTCCCTCTAATAATGGAAGTGCTAAAACGTCCAACCTACGGTTATCCAAAGATCTAACCCTCGATTGCTCCTAAGCCGTCTAAAATTGATCCTAAACTTTCACGATTTACGGTTAAAAGCAAACATGCAGAATTTAGACCGGTGACTAGCAAGAATGACTTGCCTAATCTTCACGTTTCTCAAGAACCAGAACCGGAGACCATAACGGAAGTAGTGGAAATTGCTAGCTCTCAGAGCACACCACTTGTCCCACCTCCGGATTTTTCAAAATGTTCTTCGAGACTTAATAGTCATTCAAATCACCATGTTGGTTTTGTTGATTCTTTGAATAAACCGATTCCTTCTCGTAACTCTCAAATGAAATCGTTTATTCCTTGTGTCGGTTGTGGTGAGCCTCTTTTTGGTTCACCCTGTCGTTGGTGTACGTGTGTACAATGTGGTAATGATATTCGTAACGGGAGTTGTTTGTTTTGTGGTTCGAGGAATTCAATTGATTATAATCCTAATCCGAACTCATTTAACGACCCCTCAAATTTTTCCAATTACCCACCACACCGACCTATCTTCATATAACCAACATAATCATTGTGAATTTTGTGGAGGTCCTCACCAAGGATTTGAGTGTCAATCCGGAAACACGTTTGTCTATGAACAAGTGTTGGGAATTAAGGAAAACTACGATTCTCGCCAAGCATAAACGATCGATTCTCGCCAAGCTTCATCGAAGAGATTCTCAAGAAGAAGAAAGGATTCTCACCGGTTATACTTCATGAGAAGTGTTAAAGCAGACATTGTGTTCTCACCGAAAGTGGGAACCACGAGGGAGATAAGCTCGGTTTAGAGTAAAAGTCACCGTATGTATAGGTTGGCGCCAGACATGTAGAGCTTACTCGTAATAAACACGATGATTAACAAAACAAAATGATTAAGTTGCATGCTTGTCTAGAAGCATGCTTGGTCTATGTTAGTATTAGGAGCGTAATTTGTCAACGCCACTAGGGTTTCTTGTCTATATAAGAAACCATGTTAGTATGTAATAGATAAGTTTTCTCAAGTTTCTCAAGTCTTGTATTCTATCCAAACATAGAGTTTCTATAATCAAAGATCCATAGAGGATCAAAAGTGTTCTTAGTTATTATAACTTGTATTTATTTTCCGCTACAATACTAAGTTGTAGAGATCTTCTATTAGTTTGCTTGTGATTACATAGGCAACACTAACGATCTTCGAGTGCTTAAGATCTATCAAGGTCTCTCTGTCTGTTTTTAACAAGTGGTATTAGAGCCTCGGGAAAGTCTCTACGATACTAAGAACCATTCTCACCCCCATACAGTCAAACATTCATTCACCATGCCTGGATCCGATAATGAAAATGAAGTCACCAACACAAACAACACCAACACCACTTCCATGCAATGCCTCGGTCTCACAAACAAAGAATGGTAAATTCCACTTATTTAAAGAGGAAGAGTATGAACTTTGGACTATGAAGATGGAAAACTGGATTTCAATATTGATTGGAATCATGGGAGGTAGTAAAGAAAGGAAACAGTCTAAAGAAAATGATTCTGACAGGATGGAAGTTTATCATGGCTCCACCAAAACTACAAGAAGTACCGCAATGCAGAGAGAGGCATAAGGTAAAACTATTACGCTTCAAGCCATACACCAAGACCATATATGTGATTTTCACCATATGGATGATGCTAAAGACATATGGATGGCTCTCAAAGCAAGATTCGGTGGAAATGAAGAATTAAAGAGAATGAGGAAGTCCATGCTAAGACAACAGTTTGAGGACTTCAATATATCCGAAGAAGGTATCCAAAAGGGATACGACGGGTTCCATAGGATCTTGAGTCACCGAATCACCGAATGCTAAACCGGATAATGAAGATTGCAACTCAAAGTTCTTGCGGTCCTTGCCGCCATCATGGTTGCATGTTAGTATTGCACTCAAGGCTAAAGGAGGGTTGGACATGCTCACTTTTGATGAGCTATACAATGCAGACTCGAACTCTTGAACCGGATGTCGGGACTCCTACCGTACATCTTCTTCTAACCATGCACTTTTGTTGGGACATCTCATTCCAACATGATGGTACAAGCTCCTAGCTCCAACTATTTTCCATCATCTCCTAGTTCCAACTACTTTCCAAAGATCCCGCTCTCCCACTCCACCACATAACACTCGTCCCACTCTACAATCTTCACAACCTAAGACTAGCGGTGTGATGGAGGATGTTCTTCATTCGTTTGTTCTTGACTATGACACTCAAAGAGATCTTACATATGAAGACTTTGATCGGTGGACCTCTTGAAATGGAGGAAATGAAGTGAAAATGCAGGTGGCATTGCTGTCGGTGGACATCAAAAGGTTTGAAGAGAAGGTGGAAGGAAGTTTGTTTTCAAGGAAAGGAACCACTCGCTTTGATAGGAGGAAAGTCAAGTGCTACACTTGTCATCGATGGGGCATTTCTCAAGAGAATGCAAGGACGAGAAAGGATGGAGATGGAGCCAAATATCTTTCCTATCGCCATAAATAACAAGAAGTCGGAGCTTCAGCTCTCTCCTCACCATGGATGAACAGTCAACTGGACTACACATGAACTCGTTAATAAGGAAGCTCATGATCTTGACAAGCTTGGACCGCTTGCAAGGTGCACTTCGGATGAAAGGCATGATCAGTTTGCCTTGATGGGACTATCTCGTGATCATCCCTTAAGCATAAGAATATTGGTATTGTTGATAGTAGTTATTCCGAAGCATGTCCGGAAACAGGATATGATGCACAATTTTGTCCCTATAGAAGGAGGAGGCAATGTGACTTTTGGAGGAAGTGATGGTAGTATCACGGGAAAGGCACCATAAAGACACCTCATCTAGATTTTGAAATGTGTACTATGTTAAGGAACTTGACATTTCAACTTGTTCTCTGTTTCACAAATCGTGACACTAAGAATAAAGTTCTCTTCATCGAGAATGAATGTCTTGTCTTTGTCTAAAGACTTCAAACTCCCGTAAGAAACTCCAATTCTCTTGAAAGTTCCTCGAACTCACAACTTATACACATTCAACCTTAATGAAGTTCAACCGGTGGTGATCTCACTTGTTTGGTGGCTAAAGCATCTCTTGATGAGTCCACTAAATGGCATAGAAGAATGGCGCATGTGAATTTCAAGACCATTAACAAACTCTCTAAAATGGGTCTTGTTGAAGGACTTCCCACCAAAGTATTCACAAATGATCATAATTGTGTCGCTTGCAACAAAGGAAAACAACACGAGCTTCTTACAAAGCTATCAATGCTATGAGCATCATTCTTGAACCTCTTCGTTGCTTCACATAGATCCGTTTGGTCCAACTCAAGTCGAAGCATTGATCATAAGTACTTGCTTGGTGATCACCGATGGCTATAGTAGATTTTGTTGGGTTTTCTTTCTCGTAACCAAAGATGAAACATCTCAAGTCTTGTCAATTCATCACTCTTGTTGGAAATCGGTTGAACAAAAGGTTAAGGGAATTCGATGTGATAATGGGACGAGTTCAAAATGCTATTCTTATAGAACTCGTGGGTCAAAAGGCATAAAAGGGACTATAGTAATCCAAGAACCCCACAACAAAATGGGGTGGTGAAAGAAAGAATAGGACCTTAATAGAGGCTGCTAGATCCATGCTTGCGCACTCTAAGCCGCCAACTATGTTCTCGATCAAGTTGTACTTTGCACATATGTGCTAAGCAGGTGTCCATTACCGCACTACAACTCAAAACCCCATATGAACTTCTCTTTGGAAAGGTTCCCGCTCATTCACTACCTAAAACCTTTTGGTTGTCAAGTGACCATTCGAACACCGTGATCCGTTGGGAAAGTTTGATGAGAAGGCGATGATGGTTATATTGTGGGTTATTCAAATCATAGTAAGGCCTACGGGGTGTACAATTTGCAAGCCAAGAAGATAGAGGAGACATTGAACACGAGATTTTGGAAGATAAGCATAATGTTCAAGGACAGGGTCATACTTGGTCTTTTGACCTTGACTACTTAACTGATTCCTTGGGTTACACTAGACACTTGGCTAATCAAAATGCAGGTTCTCAAGAATCTCCAACTAACCATGCAGGTCCCTTTGATGATGACTCTGAAAATGAGTTTGAAGATGATGAGCAACCCATACTTGTGCCTTCTTTCTCCCCTAACAATATTGCAGGTACCACCTCCAAGGATACTGCTGATTCGAGTGATGAAGATGACTCTCATTATCTTGAGGACCTTGCTAGGCTTCGGACTCAAGAATTTGTTGCCAAGCTTGAAGCGGAACCGAAAGAAGGGTAGCTAATGAAGGAGTCGCAGAAACAACATGTCTGCCGAAGTTGATTCTCACACACCTTCCATCCCCAAATCTGCTGAAGGCTATCTTGTTCCTTCTCAAGTATCTTCGACTTTGGTGAACCCTATACACGCTTTCCAAAACCTTCGGATCTTGGAAATCATCAACCCAAAGTTGGCATCTTCACCTCACCCTCTTATGATAATCGAATTTGAACCAACCATCACTAATCTTGACTCATCCATTGAAGTCAACCCCATCGCTACTCGGAGGATCAACATTGCTCATCCTCAATCCAACATCATAGGTGATCTTCGCACCGTTAGAACTCGAAGGGCTAT
The DNA here is from genome assembly GCA_022545495.1 of Chrysanthemum lavandulifolium. Taxonomy (NCBI): domain Eukaryota; kingdom Viridiplantae; phylum Streptophyta; class Magnoliopsida; order Asterales; family Asteraceae; genus Chrysanthemum; species Chrysanthemum lavandulifolium. The sequence goes on from CM040240.1 coordinate 302,904,885, forward strand.
CACAAGTCCTCAATTTGGACGATTGCTTTTCTCTTATGTCTCCAACCAACAAAGAGACAATCACACGGACTTCAAACATTGTCTGCTTGCTTGTTTTCTCTCAAGTGGAACCAACCAGTGTATCTCAAGCTCTTAATGATTCAAGTTGGCTAGAAGCAATGCAAGAAGAGATGCAACAATTTCACAATCAGCAGTTTGGATCTTGGTACCATCGCACGATGGCAAATATGCCATTGGGACAAAATGGGTTCAAGAATAAGAGATGCTCGTGGTGTTGTGATCAAAAACAAAGCAAGATTAGTAGCACAAGGCTTGAGACAAGAGGAAGGGATTGATTATGATGAAGTGTTTGCCCTGTTGCGAGTTGAAGCAATTCGCATTTTCTTGGCTTATGCTTCTTATATGGGCTTCATGGTGTATCAAATGGATGTCAAAGGTGCTTTTACGTATGGTGAGATTGAAGAGGAGGTCTATGTCACTCAACCCAAGGGCTTTGAAGATCCGTATCACCCAAATCATGTTTACAAAGTTGTTAAAGCTCTCTATGGCTTACATCGAGCTCCAAGAGCTTGGTATGCTCGGCTTTCATCATTCCTCATTGAAGCATGGCTATAGGAGAGGTGCTATTGATAAAACTCGTTCCTCAAGAAGAATTACTCCGACATCATTCGGTGCAAGTGTATGTGGACGACATTATATTTGGTTCCACAAACGAAGCTTGGTGCGAGGAATTCGAGGAACTTATGAAGGTGAATTTCAAATGAGTGCTATGGGAGAGCTTACTTTCTTTTGGGTCTCAAGTTCAGTGAAACAAGATGGCATCTTTATCGGTCAAGATAAATATGTGAGGACATTTTGAAGAAGTTTGGTATGGAAGGTGTTAGGACGCCACAACACCTTATGAAGCTCAAAGGCTAAAGCAAATAATGAACCAGATCTACCGTGAATGTTCATTTATGCAGTCCATGATTGGTTCATTGATGTATTTGATGACTTCAAGACACGATATTACATTTGTTTGTGAGTGTTTGTTCTCGACATCAAGTCATTCCACTTGCTTCCCATCTCAATCTTTGTCAAGAAGATCTTTAAGTACCTCAAAGGCCAACCTCTTTAGGCCTTTGGTACCCAAAAGAATCTCCTTTCAAGTTGGAAGCATATAGTGACGATGATTATCTTTGGTGCAAATCTAGATAGAAGATCCACAACCGGAGGTCGCCAATTTCTAGGCAAAGGTTGATTTCTTGGCAATGCAAGAAACAAACCATTGTGGCCACCTCAACTCATCAAGCGTAGTATGTTGTCACGCAAATTCTTTGTGGACAAGTCCTTTGGATTCGTAACCAATTCTTTGGACTATGGGTACAACTTTATGAACACTACAATTCATATAGATAATCAAAGTACCATCTCGCATAGTCAAAATCCAGTTTTCACGGTCGAGCGAAACACATTGAAATCGGGCACCACTTTATAAGAGATGCTTATGAAAACATTTGATAAAAGTGGCTAAAATCTATCTTGATGATAATGTGGCGGACTTATTAACAAAAGCGTTTGATGGACCAAGGTTTCAACACCTCGTAGTCAATATTGGAATGCTAAACCCTTGATGCATAGTTTAAGGGAGGCATAGGCCTCGGGAGGCATATGCCTCGGGGAGGATTTGTGCAAACTCGCAGATTTTTGTACATTAGTTTTTGTATATTAGTTTGTTTTCTAACTCTAACTTCTAATATTTCTCTAGTTTGTTTTGTTGTTGTGTATGTTTTAGTGTACATTTTGCGGTTATCATACTACATTTTATACATTCCTTATCCGGATTGCAGTATATACATCCCATGATCAAGATCAAATTCATCAAGAGTGGCTCATTAGTACATGGTCGATAGTCGAAAGAGTGTGCTAAGCGACGATGATAAAGGAAAAATGTCATCATCAAGATGAGCTTGGTCCTAACCTGGTGACCGAGGAGGAAAGACTAGGTCAAGCAAGTAGATTAGCGAGTTTGAGATGTCAAAGGAAAGTGTAGCATTGGCTAAACAACTTGAAACAAAGGAATTTTCATCTCTAACTCACGAGAGAAGAAAAGAACTAGATGAACGAGGTTAAGATGCTGCTTGAACACCGGGATATTCTAACTCAAAGAAGTCATTTCAAGACCTTCTCTGGCTCAAAGTATATTAGGTGAAGATTTCCTCAGTGACAATTATGTGGAGCGAATGATGGCTCAGGGAAGACAAAGGAGGCAAGAAGCAATTGCACAAAAGAGGGCCATCCAAGCTCAGAAGGCCAAAAACAAACCTCCCACTAAAGATGAAATAAGAAGGGTGGTGAAAAACCAATACTCACTGTCCAACTCTGGCCTAACAATGAAACAAGTCAAGGCTTTTCCTGATCATGTCCTGTATCGCAAATATAATCAAATCATGGAGGAAAGATCATTATCTTTAGCAAAATCTCTCAACCTAAAAAGGATTTCAGAGAATGAAGCTGCTCGAAGCCAAAAGACTCAAGGTCGATGATGCTCCAACCAAGGAATCCTCTCCAGGTCATTCTCCGTTGAAGCATCTTCTCAAGTTGCCTCCTCTACAACCAAGGGTCAATCTGAACCATCTTCCATTCCTCCAAAGCACACAAGCATCGATCCCTCTCCTCAGTGCACCTTGTTGTCACAATGGAAGATTCTCAAGTAAAGGAAGCCGATCTCACGAAACTAAAATGCAGAGGGCGATAAAGATTTTCCACGGGATGAAAGCACTTCGCACTTCAACCAAGTCTCCATCTGCTGATACAAGTCCTACTACCAATGCAGAAGATGAAAATGCTCCCTCTAGGGATATCTATCAGCCTGGGAGAAGGCAGAAGAGAATGGCCAAAATATCTCCTTTGGATCTTGAAGCTGATGACTCAACTTTCATTGTAGAAGGGTCTGCTGCTGATTTTCCTGATGGACACTCAGATGGGGTGATAGAGTGGAAATTAAAGAATGATGAGATGAATGTTATTCATCGAAGGGACTCCACTTCAATGGAATTCACCTTTCTAAAGGAAATTCTACACATGATTGACAGGGCAGACTTAATTTCTCTGTTCACTCAAGTTACCACCCATTATCGCAACAAGGAACCTCAAGGTTCGGGATGTTTTACCAGAGATCTTCAAGTTACTTGAACTCCCACATTCCCAACACAAAAGCATCTTCCATTTGGGAAAACTCACATCGGTGGAAGCTTATATCCGGAGATTCTATCCTCTCCTCGGTGCATGTCCTTGAGACTAAGGGTGGAATCCTTGTGTGCATGTTGTCCGAAAGAAAGTACCCTCTGCCTAAAAGAGTTATGGAAAAGATCTTGAGCGTAAATTGGAAATTCCTCCGGATCCATTGGAAATGAAAGGCACTCGCTTTAGCATCGGTGGGATTGATCAAAACTCAACTTCAAAGAATCGCAATAGGCCTCTTCTTCATCCATATCGTGACACTTGGTACTCTCACTATCTTGTTTTGTTCATTTTAGTTTTCATTACTTATGTTCTTTATCTTTTTGTCAAATTTTTTAGAAATAAAGTCTTTCATAAAAGAAAACTCACAAAACATCATTTTAAAAATAGTGATAGCGTTTATTTAATAAAAATTAGGTCTTTAATTTTCCTTTTCAACAGATTATTAAGCTTTTTCGTTGTTATAAACCCGTTCTTAGTTTAAAAAAAAAAAAAAAAAAAAAAAAAAAAAAAATTATGCGGGTTTGTTTGTTGTCCAAATCGATGGTCTTTAACTCACCGGATGTACCTTGTGTATGTCAAAGAGTTGGCTAGTCCAAAGGGTACAGCTTTGGTAAAGACACAACAAATCTGTTGATAATTTGTAATGGTTTGCTCAAAATCATAGGGTCTCGCAACCACCCATGCTTAGCTTCTTTGAGGGTTGTATGGTTGATAACGCCACACGCGTCGTTCGGGGTCAAGGAAACTTCCTTTTCTTGAGCAAGTTTTATAACACCACAGGCGATGAACCTAATCGTTGTAGTGTAGTAATTAGGGTAAGCCACGGTATTGATATCGTTCTCTAAGGAATAGGAATGCTAGTAGGGAGTTACTACGCTAAGGTTAAGGTTGAGGAAGATTATTTTTATCTTTTATATTTTATGAAAATGGAAAGGTACTGAATCTCGGTATTGGATTTGGGGGTTGGTATTTCTACCGATTACTCTACTATTATCTAATTATCTAAACTAAGGTTGTGGGAGTCTATGTCTAATTAATGTGTGCTCGTATGATAGTTTAAAGATGTGTTTACTTAGTTTGTATTACTCATTAATTATCTCCTATTGATGGTTGAGTGTCACGTCTTATTCCTAGTTGCGTTGTGTTTCTCCAGTTGTAGGGTATCGTTTCTCCCTAACTCTTTGAACTTACCAAAGGGTCTTGTCTACAAATCCACTTAGAGATTATAGACTCTACTCTAAGGCACTCTTCGGATGTTTTAGCCTACAATCACTCGGTAATCATACTCTAAGGTTCACAAAGATGAATCAAGCATTAAGTACACAACGAATGACCTATCGCATTACTAGATCATTAATCAACTAAGATAAGAAACAACCAATCAATATTCAATAATTAAGTTTCATACTTCCTAAGCAAACACACAAATAAATTAGCGGACATGGAGAACATGCAAGCATACACAAATAATCAAATACATAATTGAATTAATGAAGCAAAGACTTATCTTGGTGTAAGATAGGGTTAAAACCCTAAAATCTTGTACAAGACACCTTAGGTTCGGTTTTAGGTTTTACTCCAAAGACTCTCCACATAAAGACCAAAAATTCGGATTCTATATATAAGATTACAATTACGACGGCGTCACCTTATGTTTAGTGACGCCGTGTCGCCGCCATCGTAGGGTTTCGTCTTGGCCACGTTAACCTTGCGGCGGCCACCTTATGTCCGTGACGCCGTCCTCTTCGACCGGCGTCGCCGTGCGAGTAGCGACGGCCTACTCTTTCACAACTAGACGCGTCTCTTGAAAACACGAGTTTTGAGTTCGACCCGTCACAATAATTCTCCGACGGCGTCGCAAATAACTCCCGACGCCGTCGCTTTTACATTCAGCGATTGTGAGTGTCTCGATTTCGACTTTGGCCATTTCTTCATATATTCGCGCCTTTCGTCCAAATAAGTGTCATTCCGGCATTTTGCCTTCACGAGACCTAAAAGTGAAAAGGAACGATATTAAGCAATAACGGATACAAAGTGATCAAATAAGGACTTAAACGACCCTCAAAATGGTACCTTTTAAAACCTTATCAAATATCCTACACTTGTTATTTGCTTGTCCTCAAGCAAATGTGCTTTAGCCAATTAATTTATAAGTTAGGGGTCATTCAAGATTAATTCAAAACGGTCCACAACACATATAAGCCCATAAAAGTCATAACAAACACGAAAATTACATACTAGCACCTCACATGGGGTGTTTGGATACTCACATCTCTCTCGGTGTATAAATGAAATATAACAATATAGGAAATGGAAGATAAACACTCATTAACCGGTCCTAGTACATAGATTACCATAGGCTTGAGAATATATCAAACCTCCATCGCTTTGGCGTAAGCACCTAAGAAAGACTATCAAAGAGGTCTTTAAAAAGGGTTGTAACGTTAGGCTTACGGTAGGGAAATAAGGGTTTGGTGGGATAGGCTATTTAGTGGTGGTAACTCAAAAATCTTTATGTTAACTGCATATGAAGAATGGCGTTGCTAAGCCAAGACTCGACACTCTAAACTCTAGATAACTGAAATAAACAAACATAAATTTAAAGGATAGATGTAGGATGGTAGCCCGTATGTTTTTTTTTTTTTTTATCACTCTATTTTTTTTCTTTTTCTCTTTTTTTTCGATTTTTTTTTTTTTCATACACTTTTACTCTACCATCCTCTATGATAACATCAAAATACTAGGGATTTACAGGCACATCCCTACACTTGAGTTTTTATTACTCTAACACTAATTTGACCCGAATTGAAAAGATCAAAACACTTGGGGTACATTATTACGCAAACAAAGGGAATTTGAATTTAACGTTCCCTTCCGTCATTTCATAAACTTTAACTTTTCCCATGAATCCCAATCATCCCAAAATCAGTATACAAAGGATATGACTCGACTTAGCAACTTATGCAAGCAACTAGATAATTGGACTAAGGGTTTGGGGTGATAACAAACATTTGCACTAAAAGTGAGTGCATAAGGGTAGGCTAAAGCGACTTGGGTGTATATTTGGGGTGGGGTGTAAACAATGCTCTTCATTGATATTCCGGAAAACCGAAACATCACGAGAACCGCGAAAAGGATAGGCTCGAGGGGTTAACTAGGGTATCGTGTACTAAAGATGAGTACAACGCAAAGGGTGTGGGGAATTACTCAACCGATGTGGAAGAAGTAATTATATTACAGGTATCAAACAAGGGTTATCCTAATGCCTCTTATCATTTAGTTATTCCTAACTACACAAGTGTAGCCTCACTTGCGATCTCGGAATGCATCACAAAACAAGTTCTAGAATCTAATATACTACCGGTTCACACTCTAAGCATTAAAGATGAATGCTTTAATTCCTACTAATCTAAGGGCGATCCTCACATTTTTGGGTGGAATTTGGGTGGTAAGGGTTTTTGTGCTAGTCATGCAACTTCCTATCCGTGAGACGCTTTTGTTAAGACTAATGGCCCACTCCTATATGTCATGAAAAATTTTAAATTTGGTGCCAAAATTACCCTAACCGACATTTCTCATGGTTTATTACACAATCACAATTGGACAAAGCAAATAGTCAAGGATAAGCATAGTTTCAAAGTTCCGTTTTATTTTCCTCCTACACTTAAACCTGAACATTGTCCCCAATGTTCCCCTAAAGTATCAAAGTTATGATAAAGAAGGTAATTAAAACGAAAGAAACTAATACTCCCCGATTAGCTCGGTAGGATCCGTGTATGAAGTAGTGGTTAAATCCTTTCCAAGAAGAATGTAGCGTGAAAAGCTCCTTCCAATCTTATGTATCTTCTTCTTGATAAATAAAACCGCACACTTGAAGAAAACAAACAAAACCTTCGCGTAAAATCGTGGTAATAATATATATAAGACTCGATTTAAACTAGGATTTAATGCTTGTGGAATGAATGTTTACGAATTTCTAAGAAAATTAAGACACGAAAATTCCAAAAATTTATAAGTAGCTCGAGCGAGAAAAGTAATCGATGTTTTACTCCTTCCCGGCCGCGTCGGTTGCAATCTGACGCCGTCAGTTTATCTGACAAAAAGCGGTGCGATTTTCGAAAAATTTACGGAAAATTTACATCTTTAGAATCGGAAAATTTACGCAAAACATTCATTACGACTCGATACAAGCATTTGACTCGAACAAACAAACATATATATCTTTTAATTAATTGTTATTCTCATGTTTACGTTTCTTTTGAAAACGTGTGTAATCCTCCTACACTTATCCCTTATGTAAAATACCTTTATATGTAATTAAGGCGGTAAAAACAAAATAAAGCATTTTTACAAATTTAAACATGAGGATAAACAATTAATAAAAGATATATGACACTAACAAGCAAACAATTAAGCATGGGTTGCCTCCCACAAGCGCTTTTCTTTATTAAAGAGTCTTGTAGCTAGACTCGTAGTCATGCTCCTACGTCGATATCGTAAGTCTATCCTCAACAATGTCGTAAGGATCAAACTTATCATTCAAGTTCCTAGTAGTACGTTCGGTTAAATATGCCTTTTCAAACATCTCACCATCGGGATCATAGATTTGTATCCTAATGTGCCACCTTCCATTACCATCACTAGGCGGTCTATTCCAATTCCACATGTGTTCGGTTCTCAACTATCCACTTATTCATGACAAGGTTAACGGCAAGCTTCCTAGGAACTCGGTCATCTTCCTAAATACTAAGGCGTCCTCGAGCGGGTTCACTTCTATATCCCTAGCCAATTCTTGTTCTTGGAAAGTTCTTTGCACTAGCAAAGGCCTTATCTAGGTAAAAAGGTCTTTGGGAGCCTATGATGTTCTTCTCAATCCAAGGTCCATATCGAGAAGGCTCTCTATCCAACCCTATCTCTTGTGGGATTTCCTCATCCTTATAGTATGTATGTTTTTAACATCGTAAGCGGACCTAGCACTCCCTCTCCTACCACTATTTTGGACATCTTACAATCGATGATGGCACTAGCCGTAGCTAAAATCCTCTTCCAACTAGTAATGGGCATGTCGGGTCCTTATTCATGTCGAGTACATGAAAGTCGGCCAAAGAGTCAACTCTCCTACATGTACTACCATGTCCTTTATTATTCCAACGGACGTGCTATACTACCGTCCGCTAATCCTAAGATAGTTTCCGTTGGTTCAATTTTACCTAGGTTGAGGCTTCTATGAAGGGACAACGGAACGAGATTGATGCATGATCCTAAATCGGCTAAAGCATCGAGTGGCTTGGAAGTTCCAAGTCTACGGAAGAGTGAATAGCCGGGATCATCTAACTTCTTAGGTAAGTTGTTTCGCACAAAGGCGGACCCATGTTTCCCAAGCCTAAGTTCTAACTCATATTTTTCTTTTAAAGCATTATAATAAGGTGCATGAGCTAAGACTTCAAGAATTGGTTTCTCTTGATAGAGTTCCTTGTACTCCTCCTCTAAACTAGGTTTGGATTCTTGGCTGACGGGTTTCTCAGGAGTAGGCTTTACCAAAGGTGCCGGGCCTTGGTATCTCTTGGATGACTTGGAACCCTTTTTGATAGCATTTACCGAATGAACCGTTGGGTGAGAGGGACATGGATGTGCACTTTCCCATGGTGAATCGAATGTGAAGTCGATGCAATCGAATTCACTTTTGGGTTCTTAATGGTATCACTTGGGAGTGCTCCAACTTCCTCTCATTGAAGGCTTTTAAGAGGGCATCAAGCTTGGTTGTCATCTCGCTCTGCTTTTGCTTAAAATCGGCTTCAAGCTTATTCAATCGAGTTTCTTGGGATGACAAAATCTAGATGCAATTGCTTCAATATTAGTGGGGTTCCGTATTAGAAGAATTGAACCTATTAGGCGAACTAGATGAGCTTTGGGGTGTGCTAGAGTTTTGGTTCCACTTAAGATTAGGGTGATTTCTCCATGAGGGTTGTATGAGTTTCCTAAGTTGTTTTGTTCGGGTTTGAAAGTGTACCACTTCTCTCCGCTCCGTCGGTACGTATGGAGGCGTAGTCCGCAAAGCTTGTTCGGAGAGCCTCGGCGATCCACGAGTGTCATGGGACCACCGCATAACTCACAAGGTAGAGTGATTTGATTCACTTGTCGTGAGGACTTAGGATTTTATAGGAACTCATGAGGAATTTAACTTGATCTTCAAGTTCGATCATCCCACGGTCGGGAGGAGGCAAGGAGATTGCCTTGACGGTTTTGGGCAGCTCACGGGGTCATCCCAACTTTCGTTGTCATAGAGGCAAGGTCCTCTATTATTTCCCATGATTCTTCTGCGGTGAGATCACTAAGTTTTCCACCGGCCGCTTGGTCAATGGATCGCTTAGTGGAAAAGTTGACACGATCATAAAGATTTGGACTTGGAGCCAAAGATCAATGCCGTGATGAGGACTTTATGAAGTAAGTCCTTGAATCGGGTCCATGCTTAGTAGAGATTCACCTTGACGTTGTTGGAACATCAAGATGTCATTCCTAAGCTTAGTGGTTCTCCCGGTGGGAAAAATTGAGCAAGGAAGCGAGAAGTAAGATCATCCCAACTTGAGATGGAGCCGTGGAAGTCGCTCAAGCCAATTACTAGCTTGGTCCCGTAGAGAGAATTGGAAGAGACGCAGCGCGTGGTCTCCCGAGTAGTAGCATCAAGGTCGATGGAATCGGCGATTTTGAGAAATCCTCGGATCTTGATTTGGATCTTGAACGAAGTCCATGGAATGCACATCCGTTTTGCACCAACCGGATGGTGTCGGATCATGCAGGCCATAGTTTGGGCTTGGTCGGGAAGCTCAATGGTGTTCCTATAGCCTAGGTGGCTTGGTCTCGAGTATTCACCAAGAGTACGGGCTCTTGGCGGGTCATTTGGTGGTGGGTTGATGAATGGTAGTGGGTTATCACCTTCCATGAAGAAAAGTGATGAAATTACTAACAAAGGTCACGAAGAGGGGATAGACTAAGAGAAATCTAAAATGAGAAAAAGTTTACTTGATAGGAATCAAGCAAAGAAACCTAAGCGAGGTGGACTACTAACTAGCTATTCTATTCCACAGCGCGCCTAAAACTTGATAACGCCACGCGTCGTTCGGGGTCAAGGAAACTTCCTTTTCTTGAGCAGTTTTATAACACCCTAGGCGATGAACCTAATCGTTGTAGTGTAGTAATTAGGGTAAGCCACGGGTATTGATATCGTTCTCTGGGGAATAGGAATGCTAGTAGGAGTTACTACGCTAAGGTTAAGGTTGAGGAAGATTATTTTTATCTTTTTATATTTTATGAAAATGGAAAGGTACGAATCTCGGGTATTGGATTTGGGGGTTGGTATTTCTACCGATTACTCTAATATTATCTAATTATCTAAACTAAGGTTGTGGGAGTCTATGTCTAATTAATGTGTGCTCGTATGATAGTTTAAAGATGTGTTTACTTAGTTTGTATTACTCCTTAATTATCTCCTATTGATGGTTGAGTGTCACGTCTTATTCCTAGTTGCGTTGTGTTTCTCTGATTTGTAGGGTATCGTTTCTCCCTAACTCTTTGAACTTACCAAAGGGTCTTGTCTACAAATCCACTTAGAGATTATAGACTCCTACTCTAAGGCACTCTTCGGATGTTTTAGCCTACAATCACTCGTGTAATCATACTCTAAGGTTCACAAAGATGAATCAAGCATTAAGTACACAACGAATGACCTATCGCATTACTAGATCATTAATCAACTAAGATAAGAAACAACCAATCAATATTCAATAATTAAGTTTCATACTTCCTAAGCAAACACACAAATAAATTAGCCGGACATGGAGAACATGCAAGCATACACAAATAATCAAAGACATAATTGAATTAATGAAGCAAAGACTTATCTTGGTGTAAGATAGGGTTAAAACCCTAAAATCTTGTACAAGACACCTTAGGTTCGGTTTAGGTTTTACTCCAAAGACTCTCCACATAAAGACCGAAAAATTCGGATTCTATATATAAGATTACAATTGCGACGGCGTCACCTTATGTTTAGTGACGCCGCCGTGTCGCCGCCATTAGGGTTTCGTCTTGGCCACGTTAACCTTGCGACGGCGTCACCTTATGTCCGTGACGCCGTCCTCTTCGACTTCTCGACGTCGTGCGGATCGCATCTAGGCCGTCGAGTAGCGACGGCCTACTCTTTCACAACTAGACGCCGCCTCTGAAAACACGAGTTTTGAGTTCGACCGTCACAATAATTCTCCGACGGCGTAAAATAACTCCCGACGCCGCCGCTTTTACATTCAATGATTGTGAGTGTCTCGATTTTGACTTTGGCCATTTTCTTCATATATTCGCGCCTTTCTGTCCAAATAAGTGTCATTCCGAAGATTTTGCCTTCACGAGACCTAAAAGTGAAAAGGAACGATATTAAGCAATAACGGATACAAAAGTGATCAAATAAGGACTTAAACGACCCTCAAAATGGTACCTTTTAAAACCTTATCAATGGTCATCAATTCACCATGGTCTATTCCTCTTTGGAATCCAAGAATTGGCTAGCCCACATGAATATGACATGTGGTAAAGGCAACTGCATCCATATTTGGTTCTCAATTCACCAATTCTAAGAATTGACTAGTCCCGAGCAAACGGCTACGGTAAAGACAAGCCAAACCGTTTATATGGTTCTTTGGTTTGCCAATAAATCGATGGTTATCAATGTACCATAGTTTTCGAACTCAAACATGTGGCTACTCCGGTAGTAATGGCTATTGGTAAGAGACATCAAATCCATTAATTTCAATGATTCACCTCTCACGAGAGTTAACACACCGGAAGTGATGAGAATAGTATTGAACTTATCCGCTTTGATTTACATGATGTCATATGTTGTCGCAAAGATCCGGTGCTTCTGATTACTTCATCATAGAGATGTTCTTCTTACGAATCTTTGTTGCCGATCCTCAAGATTCGGCCATCCATAGCTCAAGTGTTTAAGATATGGGAAGGATCTTACCGGAAATTTTTAGTCAACCGGTACAATCCTCAACAATATTATCGATCTATCAAGGAAACCGGAACTTAACCTACCAAATTCCGCTTTAGGGAGGATTGTTGGGAATTAAGGAAAACTCCGATTACTCGAAGCATAAGCGATCGATTCGCGAAGCTTACGTCAAGAGATTACACGAAGAAGAAAGGATTACGCCGGGTTATACTTGAAAGAAGTGTTAAAGAACATTGTGTTGTTTCTTTGAAAGTGGGAACCACGTGGAGAGATAAGCTCAGTTTAGAGTAAAAGTCAGCGCCGTATGTATAGGTTGGCGCCGTATTATGTAGAGCTTACTCAGAATAAACACGATGATTAACAAAACAAAATGATTAAGTTGCATGCTTGTCTAGAAGCATGCTTGGTCTATGTTAGTATTAGGAGCGTAATTTGTCAACGCTCACTAGGGTTTCTTGTCTATATAAGAAACCATGTTAGTATGTAATAGATAAGTTTTTCTCAAGTTTCTCAAGTCTTGTATTCTATCCGAAACATAGAGTTTCTATAATCAAAGATCCATAGAGGATCAAAAGTGTTCTTAGTTATTATAACTTGTATTTATTTTCCGCTACAATACTAAGTTGTAGAGATCTTCTATTAGTTTGCTTGTGATTACATAGGCAACACTAACGATCTCCGAGTGCTTAAGATCTATCAAGGTCTCTCTGTTTGTGTTTAACAAACAGTTTTCCGGTGATGCTCAGAACTTTGGTTTTGACCAATATCCATATAATTCACCGCCCGCACTCAAGCTTTTTCTTGTTGTGAGTCTTATGGAGGTCCCCACTTCACTCGATTGTCAAATAGGAATCCATTTCCTTGTAACAATCATGACTCTCACAGTTTGACAATTTCCAACCTCCACAAAGACCATACTGGTTCAAACTCCACCGAGTCGTTGCCTAAAGAAATTTCCCAAGATCTTGAAACCGCAATAAAAACACATGATGATATGATTCAAAACTTTAAGAATCAAGTGAGTGGTGAGAAAACCATGGGAGAATTGCTAGCCAAGAACGAGAGGTTCGCAAATCTAGGGAAGAATTATTAGTCCTAGAGCATGCAGCTCTTAGCGCTCCCAATTTCTTAAGGCGACTATGTATGATGATGACGAGAGAGTATTTCTTTTAAGAATATTATTTCTCAACTCCTCGGTCATTTGATATCCCAAACAGTGAGATTCCATCTCAAACAATCGCTATCACACCAAGCTCCCACTCACTCTCCGAACATGGGGGCGAGCATCTTGACACTGTTCACGAAAAGGAATCGGACGAATTCATAAAGTCCGGTGTTGAGAACCTTGTCCCAATCCCGAGAGAGTCACGTGAACTTCGATCATATGTGATTCTCTTTCCCTCTCGAGTGTTCAAAAGATCATTTTGAAACTTTCTCCGATTTTAGCGACGATTGTACTTCTCATGGAAACATCGAGTATGTTGAGGCATCACTCCAGCGCCGATCTCGATCATCTTCTTGAGGAGTTCACCGATGAACTCACTCACATCAATCCACTTTCATCGGAAAGTAATGATAGTCTTCTTGATTTCAAAGTCGATCCGGGAGGGACCGAAAGTCTCCTTGATAATGATCGCTCACTCACTTCTTATCAACAAATTAATAGAGAATATTAATCACTTTGTTCTGAAGCATTCAAAACAACTCTCACTAATCCTCTATTTGAATTCAACTCAATTCACTTTAATTTCGAGAATCCACTCTTTGATACTCGATTGAGGATAGTGATGAGTCTGATGGAACAAGAATTCATGATTTACATCTTGTGATTGATTCTCTTCACGAGGAGTTCGCGGTGAACTCACTCATATCATATCTCCGCCGAGTATGATAACTTCCACTTTGATCTAGATACACCCATAATATGTCTTGATCAAGCCACTAATCGATGAGATTCATGAAACTATGAATTCTCCTATTGAGGACGAAGAGTTAGTCATGATTTTATCATGATTTTCTTTCTTTTCTTCATATATTCTCATCACTTCTCCTGCTCTTCACTCCTTCGGAATGAAGACATTATCTTTGAACCCGGCATTTCCATGTACCATGTGTGAGCCGGGTTTGTCTATGTATATCTCATCGGTGTGGAACTTTCACGTACTTCAATGTTTATCCAAACATCTTGAATGAAAGTCCGATGGAGATTGTCTCTTCTACTTACTTCCCATGAACAAATTAATTGGTCGAGTCAAGCTAGCGACTCGGTAATCAAAAAAATGAGTTAAACATGGGTCCTCACCCGTGTGTACCACCCTAGTGTGGGGAGATGCCCCACATGTTGTATATAGATCTAAAAATGATTGAAAATTGTAAATATTAAAAAGAGAATAATTGTTGTGTTTCTACACTTAGCTAGTAATGTTATCTTTTTACGTTCTAAGTTTCGGCATAACACCGGTACTTTGAATATTGAGGACAATATTCATTTCTAATTGTGGGGAAAATTACGCTAATTTAATCATAAATGTACCCTTTTAGTCCCTTTTTCCCCAAAATGGCCAAATTTAAAAAAAAAAAATTAGTGGAAGTACTATGTACTAAACACAACAAATGGTAATCACCCACCATGTCTAACCCACATAAGGATCGGCTAATCCAGAGCAAATGGCTCTTGGTAAAGATATCTCAAATCAGTTGACGACTTGCAATTTGCCCAAAATTGTATGGTGTTCACCACCATATCTTTAATTAATGAAGAGTTGGCTAGCCCGCAAGTTTATGGCTTGTGGTAAAGGCGTGGAAAACCATAATTGGTAATCACTCACCAAAGATAATATTGATAATTTATCTAAGATTTGGCTAGTCCGAAGCAAACGGCTTCGTAAAGACAAATCAAATCAGATGAAAGTGGTGATTTGCTCAAAATCATTTGGTTCTCGGTGTACCAAGGTTCTTACTTGAACTGAAACATTTGGCTACTCCGTAGTAATGGCTTTTGGTAAAGAGATGAAATCCATTAATTTTCTCAAAACCTTGCTAGGGACTAGCAATATCTTAGTGTGGGGATTGATGAGTGTCTAATACTCATCATTTTGTACCATTTAAAATGCAAAACATCCGAAAACACTCGAAATGCATCAAATGATAAAAATATCACAAATAAGTGTTTTATGTGTTTTAAATGCAAAATATCAAAATCGGTGAAAAACGATCAAGTTTGCATAATTGGCGCTTTAGTCCCCAAGTTTCAAAAGTTGTCAAAAGCAGTCCACGTAAAACAAAATAAAGAAAATTATCATTTCAAGTCCCTAGGGATTCATGAGTTGTCAAAATTGGTCCTTGAGATTTAAAATTGCAAATTTACAACTTAGGTCCCTAAACTTTGAAAAATGTCAAGTTTGGTCCTGGAAGTTTGAAAATGTCAAAAATAGTCCTTGTACTATTGAAACTTGTCAAAAGTGACCCTTGAAACAACTTTGGAAAATGGGCAGCTTTGGTCCTTGGTCTTTCAGAAATTGCAAGTTTAGTCCTTGTATTAAAACCTAGCTATGACCCTTTTGAACCCTTGACCCTACCATATAACCAATTGACCCCCTGCCATTACCCTATTTTGAACCCCTTCCAATATACCCAGTCAAACCTCAGTCAAACCAACACCTTATCCCGCCACCTCCTCCTTATCTCCTTCAAAACCACTTGCCTGCAAAACCAACCCCTGCAACCCATCTCCCATCACCTCTCACCTTATCCTTCCCCCCCTCATCATCACACCTACATCACCCCCTAGTTGCAAAAATCAGAGCCCACTGCTCAAAACAGCTTTCCCGCCAAATTTTGATCAAATGGCCAATATCATTTCTAGACATCCAATGGTTGAGATTAAAGCTGGGATACACTCAGAAATCAAGTGGGATGCTTTTTGCTATAAGAAGAAGGAAGAAAGAGAGAAGAAAGGGCAGTAGTTAGTTTTTAAATTCCATGTATGTCGTTTTTTAATATTAATGTTCTAAATTAAGTTTAAAGATGTAATCTTCTGTTCTTATGTACTCAAACTAAGTTTTTTATCAATATAATCTGTTTCCAAGTCCTAATTCAAAGTTTCATTTAAGTTCCATGCTTTCATATTCACTGTTGAAAAATTGAGTTTCAAAATCTTGTATTAAAGCTTCTAATAGCTTATTTCTAGTTCAAACAAGCTTACCTCAGCTTATTATAGCTTTTGGTAAGATCATAACATAGATTCAAGCAATCTCTCAATTTGGTCAATAAAAGTCAACTATGGTACTGGATTGATGATACAGAGCTGGAATTGGGTTGGAATTGGTGTAATGGTGAGTAGTGATTGGGTTTGAGTAGCTTGTGCAAGCCATAGTGTCAAGGGAACTTGTAAGTGTCCTAAGCACCGCTCTTGAATCCTCTCTACATAAGCATTTCCTTTGCATAGTTTTTCTTATCTCTAACTTGTTGGATATGATCATCATTATTGTGCCTAGAGGTCCTCATTTAACGCTAGATCAAATATTTAAACTGTTTTAGATTAGCATTAAGTTCTTGATAGAGTAACTTGTATTTCAGTTTCCTTAAGTAATGTTTGGCATAAAATAGTTATCTGAGATTAAGGCTAGTACAGTGGTTATTAGTTATTTTAGACTTTATGAGGTGAGATAGAGTCACTTTGGTCATTCAAAGGCCCCCTAGAACCTTAAAAGTCAAAATCATCATAAACCTGTTCTAATTGCATATCTGTTGGAAATTTGTGAAGTGAAAAGCTTGTTTTGTGTTTGGATAACAGTAAAATAGCTTAATATAGATTCAATATAACATTTAACATCAAAACCAGTCAATAAATTTGAATCAAAGTTCACATAAGTCAACTCTTCATTACTGTCAAAAGTCAAAAATGTTGGAAAACTCAGTTTTCACCAAACTAGGGTGATTTTTCATTGCTTCATTTACTGGTCAAATTCAAAGAAACTTTGGGTTTAAAACTTAAGTTGGTCTAGTTTCTTAAAATGATTTTGCATAATTTTGTAATTTTTACAAGCTCCAAATGGCTTGTCAAAAGGGCTTAAAGTGCCACAATGCCTTGACTCGATGAATCTTGAGTGCCGCACAGGTTTGTGCGAGGTTGTAACAAGCTCATAAGAGCTTATCTAGGTCGTGCTTTGGTTTATAAGTAGGTAGCCAGGTCTACTTTAGGTTCCTTCTTTTGGTTTTGAGTTTAGCTTATTTGGGTAGCTTATTTTAAGCTACAAAGTAGGCCCCAAACTTTGTTTTGCATATAAGCTCAAATCATCATATCTGTAATTTGTATTTCAGAGGTTAAAGATAGTTGAAACTAGTTGCATTTGGGTACTTTTAGCTTATCTTAGCTTCATAATGTTTGGTGCTTATTTGGTACCATTGGCTTATTCAAGTGCTTATTTATAAGCACTTGTAACTGATCTCATTTTCTTACACACAAGCCACTTGTTTTCATATTTTCTTAGATTCACATATTATTTTAGACTTTTCACTGAATTTTGATTTTTCTAGTTCGGTTTGCTATTTTTCTTCATTTAAAAGCAGCTTTTAGGCATTTTTAATTAGCTTTTAATACAATTAAATCAGAAAAAGTTCAAAAAAATAATTTTTCATTTTTCACAGGTTAAGATAAATATAAAAACTCAAAAAAATATTTTTCCAGATTTTTCATAGTTAAATTTGTAATTTTTAGTAATTTAATTAGTTTTAATTAGTTTTTAATTCATAGAAAATAGAAAAATAATCAGAAAAATATAAAAATAGTTTTGAAAATTCTCTTTAGTCATTTTAGATTTTTCCAAGTCATAATTTCATTTTTCTAGCTTTATTTCATATTTTCTTGTATTTTAGGCTATTATTAAATAAGTAAAATTAGTTTTAATTAATAATAATTAGATAAATAGTTTTAAAATAATTTTCTTTTTCTAAAATTTTCTCTTATCATTAGGTTTGTAAAATGTCATTTTCATATTTTTAGGATTTATATTGCTTGGTTTCACATTTTCTTTTTAGACGTCACGTAGTTTTAAGTTAAGTTTTATAAAAGAAAAATCAAAAACATTAGATTTAAAAATAGTGATAGCGTTTATTTAATATAGTTTATCTTTTAATTTCCTTTAATTTGCATTTAAGCCCTGTAGTTTATATACTTTTCTTTAGTTATAATCAATCAAAATCATTTTCGTTCAAATCCTCCGATCACTATTCGTTTGACTATTCTCGCACAAAGACGTTGGGACATAACGACACGGGAAACACTATACTCTCCTGGATTTCATTGCATTGGTGTACGAACTGTTTTAAGTTTCTTCGGTTAGCCATTCACAGTGGCTAGCATGTGAGATAACTCGACGGTTTGCCACCGATCATAGTTGCAAAAGTCATTCTTTGGGATTCGAACCACAGCCACCCACTCACCACACACACACACTACCACTCGCCCTTGGGTCTTTTTCTGTTTTTCTTTGCATTATCTAATACATAAGCCTTGTTTTCAAATTAAGCTTATACGAGCTTATTAGCTTATTTCCAGCTTATTTAATCTAGCTTTTTCAACTTTTGTATTTTTATTAACTTTGTAATAGTATAAAGTATCATATAAAAAAGTTTCATATTTTTCTTAATAGTTTTAGTATTTTTAATCATTTAATTAGTATAAAATAGTATTTAATTCATAATAAAAAATATAAAAGTCAAAAAAATATAATTCTTTTTCTAAAATTTTCTTTTGTCATATATTAAGTAAGAAAATTGTTTTTACACTTGTGGGTCTTTTATTTCACAAATTTTACGTTTTTGCTTGTGACTCGCGTAATTTTTATACTTAACGTCGTTTTCATTTTAAGTCACGTTTTAGATAATTTAAGTTTAAGTTTTAGTTAAAACGAGCGGGGAAGCCAGCGTTCTTCTGCGGGAATTTTGAGGTTTTTTTGTTTTTGTTTTTTTTTTTTTTTTTTTTTCTAATCTAGATGTGGTGGTATAGTATTAGTATCTAGCCTTGCGGCCAAGTTTCTGACAAACATTATAAAAATGGCACAAATTTCTACTTGCAAGAATATGTGGGCACACTATTTAGGGAGTTTACTACAAAAAATTTAGAAAATGTTCAACATTCCTCTTAAACCAAAGTGTGCAGTACCATATTACAAACAATTGTCATGTGCTTAAATTTCATTTGTTGGAATATGTTAGTAATCAGCTCAAAGGCAGTATTATGGGGTCATCAACATACTCAAACGCACCAATGTAATCAACATTAATTCTTAATATATAATGACCTGCTGTAAATTTAAGTTGTCTTAAACACTTTTCGTTCCTGCTATAACGTGATCCAAACGCTCGTTATTGCTGCAGTAGCTTAATCGAAACATACTTGACTCAGGCAGTAACCTAGGTATATTGAGGGCAGTCCACTTTAAACACTCCTCGTGTCCGTTACAACCTGATTCTGCAGCAATAGATATCTCTATTATTAACCCACGAATCCCAAAAAAATCTAATATCAGATACATTGGATTATACGACGAACTGTATAAATTAGAAAAGTTAATAACCTCAATTATTATTAAAGTTGATTAGCTTGAGCTAGTAAGACATAAAAATGTAGCGATAAAAGTTGTTAAATTTCTATTATGATATAATTTACAGCAAGTTTTAGTATTATAATGAATTGTTTTGTTGGTTATGACATATACATATTTGAGGGTCAAATTGTTAATGTTTTGACTCTTGAAAGTCAAAGTTAAGGATGAAAGTTGAGAAACAAAGCTTCATTAGTACTTATAACTTCCTTCTTGCAAACTACTATGACAAACTTCATCACTTCCCAAACCATTGCACAAAAGGCGTCTTCTAGCATCTGGTTAGTCAGACGTAAACCACCCATTCTGGCGCCACTTCAATTTCCAAACCCAGCTATTTCAAATTGTTTTGGCATTCAAACGCACCCACTTCAGCCACCATTCGAGCACCCAAGTCCATCCTTTTCAGCCCCCGGTTTAGCACTTACATATATCGATTCACCCCAAACCCTCCCATTTCATTCTGAAACCCACACCCATTTCACCTACAAACCTACCCATTTCCTACTTAAACACGCGTTTCATCCCGATTTGAGCACCCAACGCATTTAATTTCAAATTGTTTCGCCAACATTCAAGACATCTATATATAATGCTTATATAAGTAGATAGATCTGAAAATATGCCGATTCTTAAGCCGAAATCAGAGTGTATAGTAAATAGTGTGTAAAGAGATGGTAACATAAAGAGAGTGGTTGGGAGGTAATTATATCGACAGGCTACAAACACTCCCTAAGCAGATAAAATATTTTCGAGAACACCTTTTTGAACAACTACTATTATCACCATGGCATTGATAGCGAAATACAATCATAAACCCAAAACAGAACTATTACACCATAATTTAATTAACTTACTACCTGGATTCCTGTCGAAAAGAATTCGAGATAAGAAAGCATCGCCATCAGTCACCGTGCAGCATTAGCGTTCAAGATCTTCTTTGCTTGGTGGCCTGTTGCAGCTGAATAGAGCCGTTACCACTCAGGTGTACCTCATACCCTGAAAAATGAATAGGCCAGATACTTTTAAATGTGGAATTCATATGTTGTATTTGTGCTAAAGTATAGTTAATTTTAATCCTAAAACAACTACTCTGAACAATCAAGTTATGTCTCTCCCATAGTATAAAAAGAGAAAACTTGAGTGCAACTAATACCTAATTACGAAGAACAATCGCCAAATTATTTTGAATCTACAAAGAATAACGATAACCAATAAAGTAGTATTTCCCAAAAGATTACACTACTAACTAAAGATGGCGACTTAAGTTGAAGCGATGAATCAAGACTAATTATTAATCCACGAAACTTCAAAAGAAAGAAAAAACAACATAAACAAGCGTGCAAACCTAAGAAAGAGGCTAATTCTTAATCTTTAAATCCCTTAGTTGTTCACCCTTTGGTTCATGTTAATCTAAGTTGCTTGATAAAACAGAAGATGAACATTTTCAACCTTTAATGGGAAAAAATGTACTTGAATTTAGACAATTCTTACGTGCAAAAACCTTCTTCAAATGAGATAGTTACCTTTTAAGTTGTGATTCCGTTTCGTTTATGAATTTCAAAATTCATATGAAGCATCACGATTCTCTTCTGAGATCTCCACGGAAGAATATGCCAACTGTGTTAAAAGAAGACATCAGGTAAATGTAAAAGATAAAACAAATACTAATCACGCAAGTTAAGATAAATGACAGAAGTAAACACTGGCCATTTATGGAGGATCATTATGGAAGATCATTATCAGGAACCACAGTTTCAACTTCAACTCGATGTCTGATTCTAGTATTTGATCGTCCTCTTTTTCTTCAACTACATCAGGCTTCTGCAATGGCCTAACCGGGATATTGATACTTCTCTCTTCATTTCATTACATATAATCAGCTTCGCTACATTTCAGTTTTGACGACATAAGTACCTGCAAATACATTAGAAAGTTCATACTAAAAATATAATAGCTTTCAGAAACATGAAAATCCAATTAATCTTTCAGAAACATCACCATATCCGAATTAATCATCAAAATACACAGACTTGGTACTACCTTAAGTCAAATATCCCGTAAATAACAACATAAGGGAAGAGTAAAGCAAAAAACGGACCTTACAAAAAATGCAATAAGCCATATGGGTATCCAACAATCCAAAACAGCTAACTCGGCAAAGTAATGACAAAATCGACGACGGACCAGCTAAAATGCATTATGTAGCTTACTGGACTTGATTCATTTTATAATTCCCTTACATGTTCTGTATAAAGCGCTCCACTTGGCTCTAAATTATCCCAGAGATAAATTTGCATATGCTTTCTTTGGAATCTACTACAATCGCCAACTTATATTCCTTGTAACCATTACCTCAATTTCATTTATTAAATCCATTAATATAAGATATTACAAAATAAAAATGAAAACTCTACATACCGTTATATGGCTCCACAACTTTCTCGGGTTCTTCAACTTTATTCATTTGTCGAAATCAAACCTCTACTTTGTTCATTATCCCTATTATATATCACCTACAAAACCACACCTTTATCACAACCCAAATTTTTTATATAAAATTAGATAAGGAGTACATTAAAAAAAATGTCATACCTCATCTTGTGTTGGGTTTATATTCCTTCTTCTTACGCTTGTGTTTGACCTCATCGAAAACATAAGCATACAGATTTCGTGTCACAAACAACAAACAAAACACGAAGTTTGACCGATTATAATTTCTCAATAATTGTTTTTAAAGTATAATGGAAATCAATTTATTTCGGTAAGATGAAAAGAAAATATGAATCTTACTAAACCACATACCCGCAAAGCCCGGTAGAGGTGGCAATCACAACCCATTTAGAGAAAAATGGGTTGCTATGGGTCAAAAATAACAACTTATGGGTTGGATTGGGTTACCCCATTTGCAAAGAACAGGTCAAATGGGTCAACATATGGACTTATGTTAATTAACAAATGGGTCGAATGGGTCAACAAATGGGTCGAATGGGTCACTTAAGGTTGGATGATAACTCAACCATCATTAGATGTCGTATTTTTATGTTTTATAATGTTTTTATATTTTTTCGTCGGTTTAACATTTTCATCCGTTTTTGCGTTTTCGTCATTTTTTTTACGTTTTCGTTGTTTTTAACCTGTTTCCTCCGTTTTTCGTTTTCATCCGTTTTTGCGTTTTCGTCCGTTTTGCGCGTTTCGTCGCTTTTTACGTTTTCGTCCGCTTTTGCGCGTTTTTCCGTTTTTCGTTTTCCCCTTTTTATGTTTTAATCCGTTTTTGCGCGTTTTCGTCCGTATTTTTACGTTTTCGGCCGTTTTTTACGTTTTCGTTAATATTTTTACGTTTTCGGCCGTTTTTTTTACGTTTTCGTCCGTTTTTGCGCGTTTTCGTCCGTTTTTTTACGTTTTCGTCAATTTTTTTACGTTTTCATCCGTTTTTCCTCGTTTTCGTCCGTTTTTGCTCGTTTTCATCCGTTTCTTGGCGTTTTCGTCCGTTTTTTTACGTTTTCATCTGTTTTTGCGCGTTTTTGTCCGTTTATTTACTTTTTAGTCAATTTTTTTACGTTTTCATCCGTTTTTGCTCGTTTTCATCCGTTTTTGCTCGTTTTCGTTCATTTTTTTACGTTTTCATCCGTTTTTGGGCGTTTCGTCCGTTTTTACGTTTTCGTCCGTTTTTCGTTTCATATGTTTTGCGTTTTAATCCGTTTTTACGTTTTAAATCCGTTTTTACGTTTTCATCCATTTTGCTCGTTTCGTGGTTTTTACGTTTCATACCTTTTTACGTTTTCATATGTTTTTGCTGCGTTTTCGTCCGTTTTACGTTTTCATACGTTTTGCGCGTTTTGCCCATTTTTACATTTCTTCCTTTTTACGTTTCGTTCGTTTTGCGCGTTTCGTCCATTTTTTACGTTTTCGTCCGTTTTTTTACGTCTTCATCCGTTTTGCGGATTTTCGTATTTTTTTTACGTATTCGTCCGTTCGTTTTACGTTTTCATCTGTTTTTGCGTGTTTTCTTTCGTTTTTTTTACTTTTTCGTCCGTTTTTTTTTATGTTTTCTTACACGTTTTTCGTTTTAAATACATTTTTACGTTTTCGTCCCTTTTTTACGTTTTCATCTCTTTTTGTGCGTTTTCGTCTGTTTTTTAACGTTTTCGTCCGGTTTTTTACTTTTGCTTCTATTTTCACCCCCTTTTTACGGTTTTGTCCATTTTTTACGTTTTTATATGTTTTTACGTTTCGTCCGTTTTACTTATTTAAAGCGTATGAAATTTAAAAAGCCGATGAAAACGTAAATAAAAGGATGAAAAGAAAAATAAGGGCAAAACGAAAAAAAACGGAGCAAAGCGAAAACCGATGAAAACGTAAAAACATCTGAAACATAAAAACGCAGACGGCAAAAACGGACGAAACGCGAAAACTGACGGCGCAAAACGGACGAAACGTAAAACGGACCAAAACGCGCAAAACGGATGAAACACGCAAAAACGGATGAAAACGTAAAACGGACGGCGATAAAACGGACGGCGTAAAAATTTGACGAGAACGTAAAAATGGATGAAACGTAAAAATGTATAAAACGCGCAAAAATGCGGATGAAAACGTAAAAGCGGCGCCAAAAACGGATGAAAACGTAAAAACGGACGAAACGAGCAAAACGGATGAAACGTAAAAATTGATGGCGTAAAAATGGACGAAAACGCGCAAAACGAACGAAACGTAAAACACGGATGAAAACGCTAAAACAGTACGGCACGCGCAAAACGGACGAAAACGTAAAAACGGACGAAAACGTAAAAACAGACGAAACGTAAAAACTGACGAAAAAAAAACCGACGAAAACGCCAAAACGGATGAAACGAAAACCGGACGAAACGTAAAAATTTGACAAACGTAAAAACCGGACGGCGTAATAAAATGGATGAAAGCGAGCAAAAGCGGATGAAAACGTAAAAAAGACGAAACGCGCAAAAACGGATGAAAACGTAAAAAAAGCACGGCGTAAAAAAATAGACGAAAACGCCGCAAAACGGATGACGGCGCAAAAGCGGATGAAAACGTAAAACGGATGGCGTAAGAAACGGACGAAACGTAAAAACGACTAAAGCGTAAAAATGGCGAAAACGTAAAACTGGACGAAACATACTATAGTAGCATGATTACGGTGAAAATGTAACGAGTCGACCGACCCGACCCGACCCAACCCGTTTGACCCATGACCCATTCAACCCATTCTTATAGTATGACCCGTTTGACCCATGACCCATTTGACCCATAAACCATTTGACCCATGACCCAAACCGCACACCTCCGGGGGCTGAAACACGAGGTGTAACTAGGAACATAAGCACAAGATAATAGAACTTACCAACATTAAGATTAAAAGAAATAATACTCCATTACAATACTAGTTTAGCGTCATCGGCAAATATATTACAAAGTTTAGATTCCAAAATATTGAGTTTTATTACATACGACTTGTAGCGACGGTGAAAACTCCTTTATGCAAGACTTGATAGAAAAGCTTACTAACGATCACACGAAATGCATGAGAGAAAAACGGGTCAACTATGAAAATAGTTGGTGAGTAAACACGTTTAGTGAAATAAGAAAACTCGTAAGAAATATACAAAGCTTTCGGTCAACGAAAAATAGTTCTCAAAGCAAAGGCATTGTATCCACTCGGTTCAAATTCCGCCCATACAAAACTTGCAACTGTGTGTACACAACCCATTGCACAAAAATATAGCGCGTCAAATAGTCAAGTGTAAGTGGTCATAATAGTTCCCAATATAGTACCACGAATATAATAATTCAGAATGCTACCGATGAAACCAAATTAAAATTGGGTGCCACTACCCAAAGTTATCTTGGTGCCTCTTCCCAAAGACCCACTGGTGCCTCTTCCCAAAGATACACTGGTGCCTCTTCCCAAAGATACACTTGGGTGCCTCTTCCCAAAGATACACCGGTGCCTCTTCCCAAAGATACACTACGAACAAAGGTGTCTATATAGTGATGCTCAGAACATGGGAGACTTTATAGTGATGCTCGAACATTGGAGACTTTAGGACAAGGTCATACCACGCACTGTTCAATAAGTTCAAATAAGTCATAATTTCGTAATTAAGTTCAAGGATTGATTCGAGTTCAAATATTCAAGTCAAAAGAGTTCACAATTGTAAGGATCAATTTAATTCAAGTATGGTTCATGCATTCATTTCAAAATATAGTAAAGCGGTAAAAAAAGGGATGTGATTACTCACTTGGTAAACGGTGTGATGGCAAAAGTGAGTACACGAGGTATAATGTGATCGTTAACCGGGACCTATTACGAATGATATGATATGCAATGAGTTGCAATGTAATGTTATGCATGCATTTGTATGCTATTTATACCATTTATGTAGTTTTGAAAATATTACTTGTCGTCGAAAATACTCTTTTGACGTCTTGACCCTTCAAAATTCACTTTTCAAGTTTTTACGTCAAAATGTCATCCTACAATGGTTTAATAATGATTTTTGGTGAAATTATCACTTTTAAATCAAAAACAATGTCGTCGAATTTTCTTGAAATCAACAAAAATGGCTCAGGAAAAGTAGTCGTAAAATGGTGTCGTCGATCGTTAGAAAACGAACTCGACGGTTTGGAAAGTTTGTATCGATATCTAAAAGTTTCAGTTCAGGAGTTTTATTCAAAAGGTCTCGATCATAAAGATATCAAAGGCTAAAGATGGTGGTTTTGTTAATTGTGTGCGAGAAAATAAGTTTGACCAATGTTTGAACATCCGTAAATAATTCACTATGACTCGCTAGACAAACGACTTTTTGTTTTGAAAATATGGCGATGAACTTGATTTTACTAGAAGACACTTTGTTCCAAAAGTTTCACATCATAGTTAAAACGACCGCAAACATAGCCTTTACAATAAATGAAATACTTGTAACGTAAAAATAATATAGTTTTGAAAAATAATATTTACGGCAACTTTATGAAAACGGCCATATCTTTGTCGTTTTAAATCCGTTTTCTCGTAAAATATGTCCTTAGCTTCGTCAAGTAAACTAATATATTTTGAGAAGTCGAAATAATTTGTGAAGCTTAAGGCTCGTTTTGACCCGAAATATGTAAAACAACAAGTGAAATTTTCGTAAAATATACGTTTCGTCGTCAAACTTTAAAATTCACCACGGCTTCGTTATAACTCCGCTTTTATCCGTTCAAAAGGCCACGGATTCGTTTTAAAGCATATTTTCTAAATATCAAGGCCAAAATGTCGTACCAACAGTAGGTTTTTCCAGAAATTCGATTTAAGGACAGAACTTAAAATATAGTTTACGAAAATAGTTTTTCTCGGACAAAACCTATTCTAATCCCTTCAAATCAACTCCAAAGCTAATCTAATCCTACCATACACCTTCTTAGGGTGTCATGGGTTCCTAATCACCATCAAGACCAAAGAATACCATGGGAATAATTATAGGATGACTATAAGTATATAAAACCTCTAAAATCATGAAATAAATGGTATAAATCACATAACATGCATATAAGCTCCAAAAATGATAAGAAACATATGAAAATGACAAGGAAACTTGAAAATGATAAGAATATGCTTACTAGTGAAAATGAAGAGGTGTAGGTAACAAGGATTAACTTAAATATCATTGGTTTTTATTTCAAAACCATAAAAAGGATATGATCTAGGTTGATAAACACACTTGATGTTGCAAAAATTTTTGATCCCTTGCTCTTTGATGTTAGAACCGGTTATGGAAGACCCAAGGAAGAGAGAAAGAAAGTTTCTAGCACTTGTGTAATAATTGAGGTGAAATGAGAAATGAAGTTAAGATGAAGTGTATACATATACATAATTTGGAAATTTTTGTACCAAACTCTTAAATGAAATCCCCCCTTGCCGAAATTTAGGGATCATGTTCCTCAAGGGTATTTTTTTTTTCTCTAAAATGTGTATATAAATATACTTGTATAATATTTGTGAAATTTTGTAAGAAAAGGTAAGTAAAGTGTAGAAAATGTACAAGTAAAAGGTAAATGGGAATTTTTAGTACAAGTAAGTTTTTAATAGCTCAAAATAGGATGTAATGAGATAATAAAAATTGTAAAAATACTTTCCTTGTGAAATTTGGTGATAACATAATTATCGTATAATTTTAAGAAAACGACGTAATATTTAAACTTTAACAATTATTGTACCAAATAAATTTGAAACACTAGGAAAAACTAAAAATATGGTTTTTATGAACTAAATGTAAGTTTAAAAATACCTCGGGATCATTTTTGAAAGTAACGGATTAAATATTAAAATAATAACTCACGCGATAACGATTATTAAATATAAAAATTACGCGTTGAAGGTGAAATGAACTGCCATGAATGAACTAATATGATGCATTTTAATTTAAGAAATGACCGAATTTGAGAATTGTGACATTCTTCCCATGTCGGTGGAATCATGTCCTCATGATTCGATTAACGATACTATGGTCCGAACCTCGACAAGAGTTCTAAAGTTCATGCTCGTCTGAGCAGTCTAAATGATCATATCAATGCCCATGCGTCTGGGTTCCCCATATAACTAAGTATCGTGCGTGATCGGTTGATAGGGTAAACTTATCCAATATCGAGCGTAGCTCTCAAAAGACCTTTAGGTAGTCGATTCTAATTTAATCTCACAACTCATCAAACAAGAGCGTCATGAGATTAAACTAAACCGACTTGAGTAAACTTGTCTCTTAGCTTGATTTTCGCAACTCATCAAACAAGAGCTGTCACTAGATCAAGCTAGGAAACAAGTTGTTAGAAAGGTAGGATGCCACATCCTTGAATGAAGTCTTTTGAAAGATTCGCTCGATATTCGATTTGCTTACACAATCAAATCCAATCAACAAAATATATAACAACTAAGGTCGATATCAATAGGTCTCAAATTAATCAATGTCGTGAGCGTGGTAAAGATTGAAAGGAAGTTATGCACTCAAAATTATGTCGTATGAAATAAGATAGTTGTTCGAAAAGAATGTACCGTTAAGCGTTGCGGGCTTCCTCGGTACCGGATAGAATGCTCGACCACGTGCGGGAGGAATTTCAATGTTACGATCTTGTGGGCCTTCTATTGCCAGCGCCGAGTTTGGACGATTTCCTCCTTGATTGGGAGTTCTTTTCGACTTTGGATGGTATTGCGAAGGTGATCTAGACTTCCACACGTAACATGCTTTTCTCCGTCCTTGATTCCCGTTCTGTTTGAGCAATTTCGGTAAGTGGCCGTCTGTCCACATTTGTCGCACCTTGGCGGTCTCACGGTGATGATAATTACATCAGTACACAAAGGATGTGGACTGCGTATCCTTTGCGCTCTGGGTGATCGCCCATAGTTACGGGTTATTCGGCGCCTCTTGTTTCTTTGGTTCGGTCTCGGTTTCCTGGTGATCCTCCGTCGCTTTCGTCCATTGTCGTTTGCTTTTATTAGTTCTCCGGACTGATCACATCATTCGTCAAGCGATCGCCATACTCACGTGACTTGCGAGTGGTTGGTTTCGACGGTGACATCCCTCCCAATTTCCGGTATCAATCCCCATATATCGGTCAATCAACTTCTCCACGGTGGAAACCATGTGAGGAACCATCCTAGTTAGCTCGTGGAACCGGATCGTATACTTGTCGATCTCTACTCCTACCATCAGTGGTTCCAAAATTCTTCTTCCGGTTTCGCACTTCATCTTTTCTGGGTACTCATCGCTTAGTAGTTTCTTAAATGCTTCCCAAGATAACGCATTTCTTGCCCTCTTCCTCTAGTCTGCAGTTGATTGTTCCACCAGTCAAAGCTCGTCCTGTAGTAGACCCGAGAGAACTCAACCTTGTTTCCTTGAAGACATTTCGTGATACTAAGCTTCGACTCAACATTCTCGAACCGAGTTAGCGGTCCAATGGCACCTCGGTACCATGAAATTCCATTGGCTTGCATGTCATGAAAGTTTTGTAGCTGCATCCTTGACCGTGTTTGAAGTACCTTCTCCGTTGTTGGTTCGCCTAGCATCGAGTTGTGTTATAATTTGGGTGAGTAGATCGCTATTCAATGACGTTGTTGTCGGATTGTCATTGTTGTTTGAGTTGCCGTTGTTGTTACCTCCACGAGTGTGTTTCTTGCGCCATGATCCTCTGAGAGACCAAAACATCGGGTTGAGTAAGCGACATTCGAACGAAGTCGAGATGAGGTGCGAGCGGTGGTAATGTGTTATAGTGATCGAAACATGGCGAGGAGCAGAGACATGCTATGTCTAACAAGTCGAAAGATGGAAAAGAAGATATGAACAAGATGCGGTAATGTAGGCGTGAGCGTAAAACATGCCATGCATACCCACCCGACCAATGCAACTTCGGTGACCGGACTTTAAAGACTCGACTAAACATGATTTAAAACTACTACTCTTATCATTGCATGGTTCTTCATAAATTAGACATAGTTGATCGGGGCTATGTATAATTTATGAGTAACGATGCTGCGATAGGACTAGTTGACTCGAATGGTGTTCAATGTTTAATAAAATAATATACAAATTTTTTTTTTTTTTTTTTTTTATTCGGTTATAGTTTGTGATTTTATTTTTGAAAAATCGGCATTCTCTATAACCTTTGGCTCGGTACCAATCATCACACCCGCCGGGCTGAAACACGAGTGTAACGGAGGAACATAAGCACAAGATAATAGAACATACCAACATTAAGATTAAAAGAAATAATACTCCATTACAATACTAGTTTAGCCGTCATCGGCAAATATATTACAAAGTTTAGATTCCAAAATATTGAGTTTTATTACATACGACTTGGGCGACCGGTGAAAACTCCTTTATGCAAGACTTGATAGAAAAGCTTACTAACGATCACACGAAATGCATGAGAGAAAACGGGTCAACTATGAAAATAGTTGGTGAGTAAACACGTTTAGTGAAATAAGAAAACTCGTAAGAAATATACAAAGCTTTCGGTCAACGAAAAATAGTTCTCAAAGCAAAGGCATTGTGTATCCACTCGGTTCCAAATTCGCCCATACAAAACTTGCAACTTTGTGTGTACACAACCCATTGCACAAAAATATAGCGTCAAATAGTCAAGTGTAAGTGGTCATAATAGTTCCCAATATAGTACCACGAATATAATAATTCGGGAATGCTACCGATGAAACCAAATTAAGCCGGGTGCCACTACCCAAAGTTATCTTGGTGCCTCTTCCCAAAGACCTCTGGGTGCCTCTTCCCAAAGATACACTGGGTGCCTCTTCCCAAAGATACACTGGGTGCCTCTTCCCAAAGATACCTTTGGGTGCCTCTTCCCAAAGATACACTCGAACAAAGGTGTCTATATAGTGATGCTCCGAACATGGGAGACTTTATAGTGATGCTCGAACATTGGAGACTTTAGGACAAGGTCATACCACGTGCGGTTCAATAAGTTCAAATAAGTCATAATTTCGTAATTAAGTTCAAGGATTGATTCGAGTTCAAATATTCAAGTCAAAAGAGTTCACAATTGTAAGGATCAATTTAATTCAAGTATGGTTCATGCATTCACCCCAAAATATAGTAAAGCGGTAAAAAGGGGATGTGATTACTCACTTAGTAGCGGTGTGATGGCAAAAGTGAGTACACGAGTATAATGTGATGCGTTAACGGGACCTATTACGAATGATATGATATGCAATGAGTTGCAATGTAATGTTATGCATGCATTTCGTATGCTATTTATACCATTTGCGAGTTTTGAAAATATTACTTGTCGTCGAAAAATACTCTTTTGACGTCTTGACCCTTCAAAATTCACTTTTCAAGTTTTTACGTCAAAATGTCATCCTACAATGGTTTAATAATGATTTTTGGTGAAATTATCACTTTTCGTCGCAAAACAATGTCGTCGGAATTTTCTTGAAATCAACAAAAATGGCTCCGGAAAAGTAGTCGTAAAATGGTGTACGTCGATCGTTAGAGAACGAACTCGACGGTTTTGGAAAGTTTGTATCGATATCTAAAAGTTTCAGTTCAGGAGTTTTCGTCCAAAAGGTCTCGATCATAAAGATATCAAAGGCTAAAGATGGTGGTTTTTGTTAATTGTGTGCAGAAAATAAGTTTCGGCCAATGTTTGAACATCCGTAAATAATTCACTATGACTCCGCTAGACAAACAGCTTTTTGTTTTGAAAAATATGGCCGATGAACTTGATTTTACTAGAAGACACTTTGTTCCAAAAAGTTTCACATCATAGTTAAAAACAGCCGCAAACATAGCCTTTACAGCTAATGAAATACTTGTAACGTAAAAATAATATAGTTTTTCAGAAAATAATATTTACGGCAACTTTATGAAAACGGCCATATCTTTGTCGTTTTAAATCCGTTTTCTACGTAAAATATGTCCTTAGCCGTATCAAAGTAAACTAATATATTTTGAGAAGTCGAAATAATTTGTGAAGCTTAAGGCTCGTTTTGACCCGAAATATGTAAAACAGCAAGCTGAAATTTTCGGAAAATATCGTTTCGTCGTCAAACTTTAAAAATTCACCACGGCCGTTATAACTCCGTTTTTATCCGTTCAAAGGCCACGGATTCGTTTTAAAGCATATTTTCTAAATATCAAGGCCAAAATGTCGTACCAACAGTAGGTTTTCCAGAAATTCGATTTAAGGACAGAACTTAAAATATAGTTTACGAAAATAGTTTTCTCGGACAAAACCTATTCTAATCCTTCAAATCAACTCCAAAGCTAATCTAATCCTACCATACACCTTCTTAGGGTGTCATGGGTTCCTAATCACCATCAAGACCAAAGAATACCATGGGAATAATTATAGGATGACTATAAGTATATAAAACCTCTAAAATCATGAAATAAATGGTATAAATCACATAACATGCATATAAGCTCCAAAAATGATAAGAAACATATGAAAATGACAAGGAAACTTGAAAATGATAAGAATATGCTTACTAGTGAAAATGAAGAGGTGTAGGTAACAAGGATTAACTTAAATATCCTTGGTTTTTATTTCAAAACCATAAAAAGGATATGATCTAGGTTGATAAACACACTTGATTTTGCAAAAATTTTTGATCCCTTGCTCTTTGATGTTAGAACCGGTTATGGAAGACCCAAGGAAGAGAGAAAGAAAGTTTCTAGCACTTGTGTAATAATTGAGGTGAAATGAGAAATGAAGTTAAGATGAAGTGTATACATATACATAATTTGGAAATTTTGTACCAAACTCTTAAATGAAATCCCCCTTGCGAAATTTAGGGATCATGTTCCTCAAGGGTATTTTTTTTTTCTCTAAAATGTGTATATAAATATACTTGTATAATATTTGTGAAATTTTGTAAGAAAAGGTAAGTAAAGTGTAGAAAATGTACAAGTAAAAGGTAAATGGGAATTTTTAGTACAAGTAAGTTTTTAATAGCTCAAAATAGGATGTAATGAGATAATAAAAATTGTAAAAATACTTTCCTTGTGAAATTTGAGTGATAACATAATTATCGTATAATTTTAAGAAAACGACGTAATATTTAAACTTTAACAATTATTGTACCAAATAAATTTGAAACACTAGGAAAAACTAAAAATATGGTTTTTATGAACTAAATGTAAGTTTAAAAATACCTCGGGATCATTTTTGAAAGTAACGGATTAAATATTAAAATAATAACTCACGCGATAACGATTATTAAATATAAAAATTACGCGTTGAAGGTGAAATGAACTGCCATGAATGAACTAATATGATGCATTTTTAATTTAAGAAATGACCGGAATTTGAGAATTGTGACACAAACCGACCCGACCCGACCCATTTGCCACCTCTACGCAAAGGATTGATGATAACAGTCTGATATAGAGAAGATAAATGAGAGGAGTAGATTTTTCTAGAGAGATGAGGAGAGGATTAGACCCAAAAGGCGGTGGAAAATTATACTGGGATTTGGATTGTTTACATGTATGTATACGGTGAACAGTAAAACCTCAAACACACTTCAACCAATCATAACAGGCCACATCTTTTTTTTTGGGTACTGTAGTTTGTATTCAAAGAGGAATGGACCAATCAAATGTTGCCAACATATCATGTATACATACTTTTTGTATACACCCACCAACCACAAATAGTATATATATATATATAATAGTTTATTTAAGTTATTT
Source organism: Chrysanthemum lavandulifolium (assembly GCA_022545495.1). Lineage (NCBI taxonomy): Eukaryota > Viridiplantae > Streptophyta > Magnoliopsida > Asterales > Asteraceae > Chrysanthemum > Chrysanthemum lavandulifolium. The sequence goes on from CM040240.1 coordinate 302,938,928, forward strand.
TGTTTTATAAATCATAGAAAAACATCATTGTAAAAATAGTGATAGCGTTTATTTAATATATTTTAACTTTTTAGTTTTCTTTAATTTGCATTTAAGCCCCTGTAATTTACAAATCTTTCTCTTTAGGTATAAATAACTCAAAATATTTACTGATCACTATCCTTAGTGATTATTCGACATCTGTCGTGTTAAACACCATTCATCCTCCGTGGGACTTAACGACCAGGAATCCACTATATTCCTCGATCTTAATTGCATTTGCTTCACGAAATGTTTTAAGTTTATTCGGTTGACCATTCACAAGTGGTCACTTGAGTGATTAAACTTGACCGTTCAGAGTGAATCAAATTTTAGGCGCCACGCTTGGGAGGTCAGAAGCGTGTTTTAACGCGATTTCGGACCCGTACTTGCACATATACCATCGTTTGTAAGCAGATTTTTTGTAAAGTTAATCAAACTCAAAGTTCATTAACACTTTTCCTAAAGTGTTAACAACACCAAACAAAATATAAAACAACAAAACAATCGTAACGTTTTCTAGCTTGTGTTTCTTTTAAGGTGATTCTTAAAGAAATACGATTTGGTTAAACGAGGCGATACCAAAAATATTTTCCAAAAGTTTTAAACCCTTTGCACAAATCATACCTCGTCTTTTCATGGTACTTAATTTATACATAAAAATCAAACACCGAAATCAAGGTCAGTACACCTACCAACCGGGGTGTGACCATAATAAGTTCCCTAACAATGATTTAAAACTTGCCTTTGTGTCCTTGTGATTTGGTGTACCTTTTCAAAGAAGCCATTTCATTTGGATTATTGGTTTAAGTTCACTTGTCGTTTTGCCTCGCATTTGTTTTGAAAATTGATTTTATACTTAGTGCATGCGTTCGTTCTTCAGTTCTACAAGTCCACTTTCGAGCTTGCAAATGTTCCTCGTGAGCGTGAGGGCGTTCGCTCCTTCACCGTGATCGAGGGCGTCTACCACCACCACCCCCGTCGTAATGGCGGAAGATAAACCTATGAATGAGCTTCTCCAAGCACCCATCGAGGTTACGGAGATGCCATTGTTGTCCCGACCATTGTGGGCGATACTTTTGAGCTCAAAACCGGGTTGCTTAATCTGGTAACCCAAAGCCAATTCTATGGTTTTGAGCGGGATGATCCTCATGCACATATTCGATGGTTTAACAAGATTGCATCTACCATCAAATACAAGAATGTCCCACATGAAGCAATTAAGCTTCTTATGTTCCCATTTTCTCTAGAGGGACAAGCCCGGAATTGGCTTGAGAAACAACCCCCTCGTTCCATTGAGACATGGGAAGATTTAGTCACTAAGTTTGTTAACGAATTCTATCCTCCATCCCGAACTACAAGTCTTAAGAATGAGATAATGAAATTCTCTCAAAGATTTGATGAATCATTCGGGAGGCATGGGATCGTTACAAAGAGTTGCCATGAGTGTCCGCATCATGGTTTTACCGAGTTAATGCGGATGGATACTTTCTACAATGGTGCGAGACAAGTGACCAAGACTCTCTAAATGCCTCCGCGGAGGTAATTTCTGAGCAAGACCACAAAAGAAGCCTTGCAAATCATTGAAAACAAGTCCCGGTCCGCCTTTCCGCACAAAGACATATCGACTCGGTCTAATGCTAGACCTTCTACTTCATCTCCTGAGTACATCTAGAACCGATGCTAAGATTGACAAACTCACGATATTGTTCGAGCTTTGGTTCTTGCTAACCAAAAGAAAGTAACTTTCACTCAAACACCATCACATGGTGAAGTGAAGAAAGTTGAAGTTTGTGTTACTTGTGGTGGTCCTCATGCATACTACAACTGCATTGCCACCGATGGTAGTCCGTTTGAAGCCAATGCTATAGCGGTACTTCAAATCAAGGAGGTAATCAATACCGTCCTCAAAATGAACCAAACTACCGTGCTAACACTTATCGTGCACCACCGGTTTTAACCGAATCCTAACCGGAATCGAGAATCAACCTAGAATGAACCAAGGTTATCAAAACCAAGGTAATTTCTATCTGGACCCAATCAAGGTTTCCAACATCAAGGAACCTTAATCAAAACAATTTCAATCGAGGGAATCAATTTCAAGGAAATGTGAATCCTAATCAAGGAATTTTCAACAACAAGGTCATAATCAAAACATCCGACCTCAAAATTTCCCTCCACATCCTCCAGATACCATCATCGATGAGTTATTGAAGCAATTCATGAAATCCCAAGATGAAATGAGCAGGTTGTTGGTCGGTCGGATCGTTGATCTTAAGAAGTCTTTAAATGATCAACCCTCGGGCTCAGGAAAACTTCCGAGCAACACGATCGCTAACCCGAGGGAAGATGCAAAGGCGATCACAACCAGAAGTGGTGTTTCATACAATGGACCCGCTATTCCTGCTACCTCTTCTTCTTCTCTCCCGAATGTAGTGGAAAGTGAATTTGAGGCTACAAAGGATAAGGAACTTCCTAATAATAACGGAGGTACCAACGATGTCCATCCTCAAGTTGTCCCGAAACCCAAATCTAATCCAGGAGTTGTTTTTGAACCACCTGTAGCTCCCGTTCAAAATACCAAATCCAAATCTTCTATTCCTTACCCATCACGTTTGAATGAGCAAAAGCTCCGCGAAAAAGCCAGTCATCAAATGGACAAATTTTTTCAAATTTTCCAAGAACTACATTTTGACATAAGCTTTGCGGATGCTATCATCTTGATGCCCAAGTTTGCATCAACTCTCAAACACATGTTAAGCAACAAGGAAAAGTTGTTTGAGATGGCAAAAACTCCTCGAGCGAGAATTGCTCTGCGATTATCTTGAAGAAGCTTCGGAAAAGCTTGGAGATCTGGAAAATTTCTCTTACCTTGTATATTTCCGGGAATGGTTGAATGCTTTGCCTTAGCCGATCTTGGTGCAAGCATCAACCCGATGCCTTATTCAATATGGAAGAAACTTTCTCTTAGGAACTTACTCCTACATGCATGACTCTCGAGCTTGCGGATCGTACAATATCCGTCCTCTTGGCATTCTTGAGGACGTATTTGTAAAAGTAGGAAAGTTCCATTTTCCAGCTGACTTTGTAGTTGTTGATTTTGATGCCGATCATCGGGTTGCCTCTTCTGGTTTTCCTAGTAGGTGTACCAACGAACTTTTCATCAAGGAAACCTACTTTGCCTTTTTCAACTGCTACCATATATCGGAGTGTTTTTTGAAGTCATCGAGTCTCAAGGGAATATCAGGATTATACCCTAGAGCTCTTTGGGTTAACAGTTTGGTATATCTAATATACGAGATTTTGGTGCCAAGCTTTTTAAGGAAAGTGTAGAAAACTAGAAGGGGGGTTGAACAGTTTACCAATTAAAAACTTTGTTTTGAAACTTATTTAAAGATCAATTGATATTGATCTTGAGTATGTTAATAAAATATGCAAGCAATATGTAATGAGTAAATAAGGAAAGAAATGATCAAACCACATCAAGTTGTTTATAGTGGTTCGGTCTACAAGGACACTTTTTCCTTGCCCTACTCCACTCCCCGAGTCTCACACTCGAGAGTTTAACTTCACTAGCAACAAGCTCCTTTCACCGGCGGAGAAAACCTTTACACTTTACTTACACTATTTCTGACACTAAGCTAGATGTCGAGTTCTTTCCAAGGGTACAACTACTCCCACACACAATGTATTTTGAGGACTAAAATACTAACCACTCACACTCACACGATTATGATGGTTTAATACAACAATGAAGTATGAATCAACACTAGATCATACAACACTAAACAAACAAGACTTCCAACTTCTCGTTTGAAGCTTGAATGTGACTTGATCTTCTTTGCTACAAAAGAGATCACTAATATGATATTAAACTGAGTTAGAAAGGTTAGAGAGAAGATATGTATGAGAGTATAGTAGAAAGGGATGAAAAACTACTTGGCTTGGCATTGCTATTTATAGCCAAAATGGACAGGAGCGTCCACGGACCACGGAACCCTTAAAAGGGTTCCGCCCATGTACCAATTTGGTACCGCCAGGTCTGACAACCAAGATATCAAATCTTGCCAAAGTCAACTATATCTAAGTGAGATTGTGCAAGATATGAAGAGTACAAATCCACACAAAATATCTAATGAAATCTTCCAATGATTTCCATGATGCATAACATGATGTCATATGTTGTATTTCTATTTTTAGAAATATGCAAGTACTTAAGTAGTGTTTGGTTTTAAGAACCTAACACATTCTAAAAACTACTATCATACATAATGATTAAAGTCATATCAAGATGTCACTAATCATGAAAGTAAATGTTTGAATGATGAATATATTGTTTGAAAAAACTAGTTTAAATATCTATTAAACTTGACAAGCTTTAAGCTTTTATAAATTAAATTTACTTTTGTCGTTAACAAAACTTAGGTAAAGATAAAAAAATATAAATAACGTTTAATGACGATATTTGTATTAACAATCACCCCCTTTTTGTTGAGGACAAAATATAAATTTTATTTTTATAAAAAAATATTAGTTTTAGAACTTGAAAACAGAATGATAATGCAAGTGTATGATGTTTGACTTTTTATGAAAGTTAAAGTATTCACTAGTTGATGCATGATGTTGACTTTTTCAGAAAGTCAAAGTATGCCGTTGACTTTTTTAAGAAAAGTCAAGTATTACCAATGAAGTATCCTGTTTGACTTTTTCAGAAAGTCAATGTCAGTTTGACTTTTTCAAAAAAGTCAAAGTATATTTAAGTTCTATATTTTCTCCCTCTTTTTGTCTCAACAAAAAGAAGAGACGATGCGGTATGTAATGAGCCCGAGCCATTATCTCCCCCTTGTTCAAAGCTCCCCCTAAATTGGGTGTTTAATGGGAAGATACATGGATTGTGAAAATAAAGATACAAAAAAATGTTAGTAATAATGATCATTCACAAGCATTTCCAAACATTATGTAAAAGTACCAACACTATAATAAAAACACCATTCATTAGTTAAATTTTTTCATGAATAAAGATCATGAAAGGAGAACACAATGATGTGTTTTAGTACAATAAAAAGAAAAAAATCCTAAGAAAAGAAGAACTAGAAATTCTAATCTATGACCATCCTAGTTAGATGGCGGATGAGAAAGAGCGTTGAGGCGCTCAAGGATATGATTGAGGATGAACCTCATTTCCTCTTGGAAGTCATGAACCATAACCCGGGTCCTTTCCACGGTTTGGGCCGTTTGCTCACAAGTTGAGCAACCATGCCTAGGAGGGTAGAATGTTTGGGGAGGTTGTGGTGGTGGAATGGTAGATGTGTTAGGGATATTTGGGGTGGTCATGATGGATGCAAGTAAAGCATTTTGCATTTTCATAGTCTCACTTAAGTGAGAATCCACCATGCCTTTGAATTGGTGGAGGTTGTGGAGTTCCGCTTGAATCTCCTCTCTAGTGGGATTGGCATCCCACATGCACTCCTCAATGTCCTCAAGATGAGGGACATTGATGGGGAGAGTGGATGGTCCCCATACAAAGGACCATGAATGTCTTTGTGAATGGGGTGGAAGAGAAGAGGTTTAGGCCCTAATGGGGTGTTTGGGTCAAAAGATGACCGAGGTGACTCATGAGCAATCCGCTCAATTGTGCCAAATGATGGCAATGGTGGTGGATGATTTGGCCTAGGAGGCAATTCATCCAAGTCCTCCATGAAAGGATTTGGTGAAGTTGGTGGAGTGAAAAATAACTCCATAGGAATGAGAGTTGGAGACCTTGGTGGTGAAGGTGGTGAGGGTGTTTTAGATGTTTGGATGGGTGCCGGTGGAGGTGAAGTTGGTGTTTTTGTAGGTGGTGGAGTGGTGATCACAATGTGTGATTGATTGGGTGTAGCCAAGATAAGACTTGTGTCATCTCGGATGGGAGATGAGATTGTGAGTGGAGAAGACTCGGATGAGGAGCTAAGTTTAATGAAGCAACAAGGCCTAACGCTAATTCTAGCGGTCTTCTTGCAAGGTTTTGGAGATGATTTTGTCATTTTTGACTTGGGTTTTTCTTTGCTAGATGATAGTAAGAATGAAGAAGGTGTGAGGATGATCATGGTAAAACCTCTCAATTTATAGAAGTGAAAAATTATGGAGAAATGTGTTTGATTTGATGTTAAACCATTGAAGAGATGAGGTTCCTAATGATTTGGAAGTGGGTTGAATGATAGTCATATCACCCAAGTCAATCCATACAAGAGAAATGGAGTGAAGAAGAAAGATTTGCAATAAATGTGTTCTAATGAGTGGAATTTCTAATAATCGATTACCACGTTTGAAGGTACCAAAAATTGGTTCCTTCCTTTATGCCAAAGGGCTCCTTGGGTGGATTTTCAAATTTTGAATTTTGGTGGGAAATGGATTTCTTATATACCTAAGAGAATTATACTAGTTCTAATAAGAGTATAAACTAGTTAAGATTGATTTATAAGTAATGGATGGTAATTTGGAATCACGAAGAGTCGAAATTGAAAAATTACACGGAGGATCCACGACACCAAAATCATACACGTAGGAACCCTAAAAGGGTGTCGTCTCGTCCGCTGTCAGGTATGGCGGTACCATTTACATAACGGACGGTACCAAATTTATGGTGTCGTCGATCCGTGAAGTCTTGTAAAAAATGGATGAGTCGTTTTAGGTGTCGGGGACATTTCGAAACACAAATTTTCTCAAAAGTTTGTTATACTAAATATTTCTAGTTAGGAAAAGTAAATAACGTATGTATAAACATAGTGGATCATAGATTTTGAGAAAGACTTTTTGATTTTCACATAATAGTGAAAATGTGTAAAATTTGATAGCATACTTGTGCTATCCCCCTCCATAAGATTGTTAGCATACGACATTATTTCAAGTTATATTATCATCCTACATAATAAAAACAACTAAATTGTATCAAACATTAACGATAATGCATTGTTCCAAACACTCCTTAAAGTACCCTCATTTGTCCAACTTCTTGTAAATCTTGTTCATCATCCTACCAAGGCACTTGAACATTCCCTTAGTTTGCTTGAACTCTGCTGATTCATTCTCAATCTCGGGAAGAGACGCGTAATACTCATGAGGTGGAAGATGAGAGATTGGAAGACCATCCTCGGAGCTATTTGATGATGAAGATGATGGAGTTGGAGGTTTTGCTCTCTCGCCTTTTATCTTAGCAACTCGTGCATCACTCAAAGGTACAAAGATGTGAGGGATGAGTTCATAGTGAAGATGCATCCCTTTTGGGGTTGGTGGAATTGGTGCGAAGTTTCTATAGAGACGGGTGAGAAGCATCCCGTATGGAAGAGCAACCGATCCTTGAGTTGGAATATCGATCATTCTCCTAGCTATGTAGTAGGCTAAGTTGAATGGTTGTCGGGTGGACAAGTTGTAGAGCATATGACAAAGGCAAGCGTTTATGTGATCCGTATTTCCTATGGTGCTAATGACGTTGGCTCTAAGTAGCTCCTCCCATTTCTTAAATTCGGGCTTAAGTTCGTTTAGCTCCATTCCATATGGATCTCGGTTTACCTCTTCTCCCTTTCGGGTAACTCAGGTTGTATCACTTTTTGGGTTCAAAAGGTGTTCACGGATGACATCCTTATCGGCCAAACGTTTAGGTAGCGAGAGGTGCGGTCATTGATTGCATCAAGAGCGGTGAGTGACCACTTATCCGTGTAGACAAAATTTCCTCAGTTGGGAATTCCTAGCACTTGAGCGAAGTCGCTTAAGGTGATGGTGTAGTCGTTTTGGTTGATTCTAAAACTAAGACAAAATTCATCATCGTCTTCATCACTAAAGCCTGTCACACTAGCATAGAATTCTAACACAAACCTAGGACAAATTGGTTCATCGATGTCAAGAAGACAATCAAATTAAATGGCGGCTAGTTCTTCACGAAGATTGGTATGTTAAAAATGAGAATAAATTTTAACGTTTTTGGTTCTAGTGTGTGCCTATATGAAAAAAATTTGGAGTTGCGGTTATCTCGACTCATTTTATGCACAAAAATGGTTTTAGTGGGGTGTTTGGCAAATACCATGAGATAACCCAAATGCTCCTAATTCAATGTGGCTTCATTTGAATATACCCGGGAATGCATATTAGTTATGCAATACCTTTAGTATTCAAGAGCATGCAAGTGATGAAAATTTAACGTTTCTATTTGTATTAGCAATGAAAAAATTGTTTTCCTAAAAGTGAGAAGCTTTTCAAAACTTTTGACATGGGGTGTTTGGTTTTTTAAATAAGGCCTTATATTTATTATCTATCAATTAGTGGGAAGCATGATTTGTTTATGCAATATGATAATGTAGTACCTAATTTCAATGACTAGTTATGCATTTTGCCAATTGAATTCATATTTGGTATAAAAACTTACATAAAACCCCATGTAATGATTTGTGATAGGTTTGTGCATAAATAAGAATCCTAGACTCAGAAGTAAGAGATAAAATGTAGTTAGGATACTTACAATGATGTTATCTTGATGATTAGTGAGTGGGAAGGTGTCAATAATGAGCTTGGTTTAAGTTTTGCGTTTTGGTAAAGTGGGTTGTGAGGAAGAGGATGTTTTGTATAAAGCGGTTTTGTACAGAGACACCACGGACCGACGGTACCAAATTTTGGTTCCGTCCGTGTTGTCGTTTGGTGCCGTGGCTACAGTAGCAGGTACAAGACAAAATTGTTTAGTTTTGACTATCTTAATGTTTTGGGCTAGGTTTATCCTACATGTTTGGTTCCATTAAACCTAAACCAAGTCTAAGAAGATTAAAAGATTCTCGTTTAAGAGGCTTAGTTAAGACGTCAGCAATGTTGTCTTCGGAGGATACTTTCTCGATTGAAATGTTTCCTTTTTGAACATTGTCGCGAAGAAAATGATGACGGATTTCAATATGCTTTGTACGAGCATGTTGAACGGGATTCTTGCTGAGATCGATGGCTCCTTTGTTGTCGTAAAGTATCACAATGTCGTTGAGATGAATTCCGTAATCTACGAGAGCTTGCTTCATCCAAAGAGCTTGTTGACATGCTTTTCTGGCTGAGACGTACTCGGCTTCAGTAGTTGAGATGGCTAAGGCCGTTTGCTTCTTTGTAAACCATGAGGTGAGACAATGTCCAACAAAAGTGCAAATACCACTTGTACTTTTTCTATCGACATAATCACCGGCATGATCCGAGTCGGCATACACTATGGTTTCTATACCCGTTCCTTTGGGATACCATAATCCTAAACACGTTGTTCCCTTAATGTATCTAAAAATCCTTTTTAAGGCTTCTAAGTGTGATGACTTTGGGTTTTCTTTAAAGCGAGCACATAGAAAAACACTAAACATAATGTCGGGTCTACTAGCTGTAAGATAGAGTAGGCTACCAATCATTTTTCTATATTTAGTGCTATCTACGGATTCACCTTCTTCGTCCTTGATGAGTTTAGTGTCCGAGGACATAGGTGTTTTAGTTGGTTTGGAATCTTCAAGACCAAATTTCTTAAGCATGTCTTTTATATATTTAGATTGGTTAAAGAAAATGCCATCTTCTAGTTGTTTAATTTGAAGTCCTACAAAGAAGTTTAACTCACCCATCATACTCATTTCAAACTCGTCATGCATGATTTTAGAAAAATCATCACATAGTTCTTGACAAGTTGATCCGAATATAATGTCATCAACGTATATTTGAACAATGATAATTTGTGATTCCTTTTTCTTGGTAAAAAGAGTATTATCTACTAATCCCATAGTGTATTTGTTATCAATAAGAAAAGTCTTAAGTCGGTCGTACCAAGCTTTAGGTGCTTGTTTAAGGCCGTATAATGCTTTCTTGAGTTTGAAGACATGATGTGGTTTCTCAAAGTCGGTAAAACCGGGAGGTTGAGCAACATATACTTCTTCGTTAATAAACCCATTAAGGAAAGCACTTTTAACATCCATTTGAAATAATTTAAAGTCATAAGCACATGCATAAGCAAGTAATATTCTAATAGATTCAAGTCTAGCTACGGTGCATAAGTTTCATCATAGTCAATCCCTTCTTGTTGATTATAACCTTGTGCAACAAGCCTAGCTTTGTTTCTAGATACTACACCATTTTCGTCCATTTTATTTGAAAGACCCATTTTGTTCCAATTATAGTTTGATCTTTGGGTTTTGGAACTAATTTCCAAACATCATTTCTAACGAATTGGTTTAATTCTTCTTACATGGCAATTACCCATGATTCATCTTTTATTGCTTCATTTATGGTTTTCGGTTCAATGGTGGATACAAAACAAAAGTAATTACTTTGATTTTGGGCTTGTGACCTTAAGGTTCTTTGATTAAGTTGTCCTATGACCTTTTCTAAAGGATGACTTTTGGATTCTTTGATGTTTATAATTTCCTTATTTAATGGTTCATCTTCCTTGTTATTATTAATTTGACTTTCTATTGTTTGACTTTCAACTAAGTCATCATCTACCAAATGTGATGTCTTAGAGGGAGGTGGACTTTCGTCGAATGTTATGTTCAACGATTCCTCGACTATCATTGTTTCTTTGTTTAGGACAATATAAGCTTTACTAGTTTGAGAATAACCAAGAAAGACACCTTCATAAGACTTTGGGTCAAACTTGGTGAGATAATCCTTAGTATTAAGAATAAAGCATTTACAACCAAAGACCCTAAAATATCCTAACGTTGGCTTTTACCTTTATAAAGCTCATATGGTGTTTTGTTTAAGAAAGGACGTATTAAGACTCTATTCAAAATATATGTAGAAGTGTCAGCGTTAGACCAAAACTTTTGAGGAATGTTTTGTTCATTAAGCATTGTTCTACTCATTTCTTGAATTGTTCTATTTTTACGTTCTACTACTCCATTTGATTGAGGTGTTCGTGGAGCGGAAAAGTTATGTGTTATACCATTTGTATCACAAAAGTTTCCAATTTGAGTTTCGTTGTCAAATTCACGACCATGATCCGTTCGGATCGACACAATTTTGACACCTAGTTGGTTTTGAATTTTCTTGCTAAGAATTTCAAATTTATCAAAAGCTTCATTTTTGTTTTTTAAAAACAACGTCCAAGTAAACCTTGAGTAATCATCTACTAAGACCAAAGTGTATAAGTTGCCTCCGTAGCTTCTTATAGCGGATGGTCCAAACAAGTCCATATGTAATAATTCTAGACACTTAGATGTGGACACCATATTTTTAGATTTGTGACTACTATGGGTTTGTTTACCAATTTTGCAAGCGTCACAAAAGTGTTGGTCATATTTTAGTTTTGGTAAATTCCTAACTAACTCTTTTGAAGATAGGTTTTGTATAAGTCTCATATTAGCGTGACCTAAGCGTCTATGCCAAAGAGATGAGCTATCGTCTAATGTTGTTAGGCAAAGTTTGTCATTATATGTTTTATCTATTTTCATGACGTATATATTATTTTTCCTAACTCCTTTAGCTATGGTGATACCATCTTTTAGTATTTTACTACCATTTTCATTAAGTAGTACTTTATACTTTTTATCACATAATTGGCTAATACTAAGTAGATTAAATCCTAACCTATCCACATGAGCAACATTTTCAATAGTTAGGGAGTTATGAGCAATCGTACCTTTGCCAATAATTTTGCTTTTGAGATTGCTACCAAAAGTGACATTACCTCTGTCATACTCTTGGTATGATGAGAAGAGACTTTTGTTGCCCGTCATGTGTCGTGAGCATCCATTATCTTTTATCCATTCATCAGGTTTTAATTCAACTTTCAAGCATACCTAAGAAGCAAATAACTCAAGCATTTGGTCCCTAATATCTCATGGGTCCGTTTGGGTTAAACATACCATTTATTTGATTCATTTATCGAAACGATGGGTAAGAGTTCCATGGCATGTAATCTGGAGTTTGATATGGTCTAGGAAAGTTTTGATTCCAACCGTTGTGTTGGTAGTTGGGTTGTACGTTGTGGTTGCTCTTAGGAAAGGGGCGTTTGGCAAAAGGAGTTTTATATCGTTATTGAGTAGTTTTTATCTAAATTCATTTTTACAAGTCCTATTCACGATGTAACAATGGTTTTAGTTTAACACTATCATTGGTTTTCTTTGTTACTTTAACAAATTCATGCGGTCCGTGTTGCGAACATTTTGTCGGTGAAGTACCTCGGCACCATTTTGCTAACGGACGGAACCCTTATTTTGGTTCCGTCGGTCCGTCTTTATCTTCAACAATTTTGATGAATGTTCGTCTTTTCGCCATCTTGTATTGACTCTTTGGAATTAATACTTCATTAAAACCTAGCCCATTCGGGTCTCACGGTGTTTTTGATTTTAACTATTTCATCGGCAAGAGCGATGTTTTTGTTAAACCTTTTAAACTTAGAATTATTTTCGATTAGAACCTCTTGTGTGAGCTTTAGTTTTTCTATTTCAAGATTAAGCTCTTGACATGATTTACAATCATCGTCATTTGCTTTTCCTTTTCAAGTCATTTGGCTTTTCTTTCAACTCATATACTTCATTTTCCAAAAATTCCTTTTTGGTTTTTAAAAATTTATTTTTAGTTATGATTTTTAGACTTAGCTCACACAATTGATTAAATTGTTTTTGCAAAGTGTCATCATCTATAGAAGAATAAGAAGAGTCGGAAAGTACCTCATTTGACTCATGTGCCATTAGAGCGATCTCTTCCTTGCTTGATTCTTCATCGTCTTCACTATCACTCCAAGCACCACTTACAAAAGCTCATTGAGTTTTTCTTTTAGGTGGCTTGGGACATTCTCCTATGAGATGACTTGCATCACCACATCTAAAACACTTTCTTTCACCTTTACCCTTTTTGTCTTCCCGATCTTTTCGGAATGGCTTCTTTTCTTCTCGAGGTTGTCTTACAAACTTTCCTCTTCTTCTAAAGAACTTCTTAAAATCTCTAACGGCCATGGCATACTCCTCATATTCACTATCGGAGCAAGATTCATCGTCATCGCTTGATTCCTCCTTTGCTTTTAGAGCAACGGTTTGATCTTCTCCTTCTTACTTTGATGATCTCGAATCTTTCTCCATTACCATTTCGTGAACTTTGAGGTTGCCAATTAGCTCAAATCTAGTGACATTTTGAGAGATCTTTTGATTCTTCAATAGCGGTCACTTTAGCTCTCCATTTGGAATGAAGTGCTCTAAGAAATTTCGACAAAGTTCTTACTACGAAAAGATTCATCAAGTGCTTTAAGTGATGTAATAATAGTGTTGAAGCGAGCAAAGCCACAATCAATGGTTTCATCTTCAGGGATAACAAATTGTTCATATTGTTGAACAAGAAGATCAATTTTGTTATCATTGACTTGTGAATTACCTTGATGTGTAACAATTAAAGATTCCCAAATATCTTTGGCGGTTTCACACATAAAAATCCTTTCATATTCTTTTCTATGTAAAGCATTATAAAGCATCATTTTACCTTAATTATTTTTAGCAACTAATTTCTTTTGTTCATCAACGGAAATATCCTTTGTTGTAGAACTAAAATCCCCTTTAACAATAATAAACCAAAGATCTATATCTTTTGATTTTACATATGTTTCAAAATGGTTTTTCCAATCGATAATCCATTGGTTTCAAAGTGTGGTGGTCTTTGCATAGATTGCCCTTCTTTAAAGTTTTTAGAATCCATGGATCATTTCAAGTTTATAAAATACAAGTTATTTTAGAAATTCTTGAGCAACGAGGCTCTGGTACCAATTATAGAAAACTAGAAGGGGGGTTGAATAGTTTACCAATTAAAAACTTTGTTTTGAAACTTATTGAAAGATCAATTGATATTGATCTTGAGTATGTTAATAAAATATGCAAGCAATATGTAATGAGTAAATAATGAAAGAAATGATCAAACCACAACAAGTTGTTTATAGTGGTTCGGTCTACAAGGACTCTTTTTTCCTTGCCCTACTCCACTCCCCGAGTCTCACACTCGAGAGTTTAACTTCACTAGTCAACAAGCTCCTTTCACCGGCGGAGAAAACCTTTACACTTTGCTTACACTATTTCCGACACTAAGCTAGATGTCGAGTTCTTTCCAAGGGTACAACTACTCCCACACACAATGTATTTTAAGGACTAAAATACAAACCACTCACACTCACACGATTATGATGGTTTAATACAACAATGAAGTATGAATCAACACTAGATCATACAACACTGAACAAACAAGACTTCCAACTTCTCGTTTGAAGCTTGAATGTGACTTGATCTTCTTTGCTACAAAAGAGATCACTAATATGATATGAAACTGAGTTAGAAAGGTTAGAGAGAAGATATGTATGAGAGTATAGTAGAAAGGGATGAAAAACTACTTGGCTTGGCATTGCTATTTATAGCCAAATGGACGGAGGCGTCCACGGACCACGGAACCCTTAAAAGGGTTCCGCCTGTTTCAATTTGGTACCGCCGGTCCGACGACCAAGATATCAAATCTTGCCAAAGTCAACTATATCTAAGTGAGATTGTGCAAGATATGAAGAGTACAAATCCACATAAAATATCTAATGAAATCTTCCAATGATTTCCATGATGCATAACATGATGTCATATGTTGTATTTCTATTTTTAGAAATATGCAAGTACTTAAGTAGTGTTTGGTTTTAAGAACCTAACACATTCTAAAAACTACTATCATACATAATGATTAGAGTCATATCAAGATGTCACTAATCATGAATGTAAATGTTTGAATGATGAATATATTGTTTGAAAAATCTAGTTTAAATATCTATTAAACTTGACAAGCTTTAAGATTTTATAAATTAAATTTACTTTTGTCGTTAACAAAACTTAGGTAAAGATCAAAAAATATAAATAACGTTTAATGATGATATTTGTATTAACAGAAAGTCATCATATCATCCCATATCAGAGCTTCAACTTCTATGTGTTTCTTGTTGACCAAAGCCCAAAATATTTGTAGTTCCATGAGCTTGGGATGTTTATGATCACTATCACGTCCAGAAAAGGATTTTACAATCATAATGTAGAGGGTTCTCCATGGCTGGGGAATGTTCTTGAGATCCACAAATGAATGCTTTGTGATTACCCCGGTAGCTTCATCATAGCCGATGTCGACCATGAACTTGAGAATGACCTCTTCAGTTGGAGTGGCATTGTATTCAGTAGGTTCGATGACAGGAATTAGAAGAATAACCCTCAAATATGCTAGTGTTATGATGACTTGTTTGTTGTTAAGCGTCACCGTCACAGCATTTTGACCTTTGACCTTTTGCATTGTATGCCGAATTGGTGAATGTAGATCTTGATGCAGCGAGTTAGTGAGCATGTTACGATAGGGTGAGTCTTGAATATCTCTGCAATCTCACATGAAGATTACGAACAAGAGAAGTTCTCAAAATCAAATCTAAGGTTATTCTTTCCGATCTTCATTGGGTAACCATGAGGGAAGATATCTTCAACAGTGAGAACATTTGGTGCTTCCACATTTTGCATTTGAGTGTCCATGTCGTGATCTGAATGATATTTAGCCAAAAGAACCAACATATCGAAAGACATTACGTTAGTGAACTATTGAATGTGATATGTCGATGATTGTTACGAGTCCAATGTCACTTGCCAGTCCAATAGTCCAAAGACGTCGTGATAAGTTTCGTGAGTTGATTAACTTTGAGTTTTAAAGTCCAAGTTTTCACTTTTTTTCACAACTTATTAAACATTTAAGCTTATTAGTGACATTTTTGGTTCCGTGGCGTTATAATTTTGGTTAAAACTAGGCTTAGGCGTAGGTATTGCCAACTTATGCGTAAACGTGAGTGGTTATACGTGTAAGCATAAGCTTATGCGTAGGATCTTGACTTACGCATAAGAAATATTACACGTAGGAAAAGAGGCCTTAGGCGTAAAGCTTACGCGTAAGCGTTTATGGAACCTTACGCTTAAGGCTTACTCGTAAGAGTGAACCTTATGCGTAGAGGTTACTGTTTACGCATATCCTTCACAGGATACACATAGTCCCCATTGTAGAACCTTACGCGTAAAGGTTACGCGTAAGATTTCTCTTACGCATAACATTCTACGCGTAAGGTGATCCATATCGTAGATGTTCAAGTAACCTTGATTACGAATTTTCACGCGTAGAAATCACGAAATAAGTTCATCATAACACCAATATTAACACATACATTCAATCCTTATCGGTTTTAAACATGAATACTCAATTAAACAGTTACGCGTAGAGTTACTTATGCGTAAAACTTAAACCATAATAATTCAAGAATTACGACTAAGAGTTCTAGCCATAGGATTGACACCAAACTTTTTTTGGGATGTCTAAGAAGCCTAATGAGTTGTTTTATCCAAGTTTTAACATCAAAATCTAAGCGGATCAAAAATACCCAAATACTAAGAACATAAATCCTAATTTTCAATTTTGACAGAATTGGTGTTTCTGGGTAAGTTCTAAGCCTGGATATGATCAATTCATCATGTAAACAACATCATGCAACTATCTTTTTAACCAGAAACACTCACATTTGAAAACACCCAATTTACGCTTAATAACCCTAATTTGAAAATCGTTCAATTTATGTTTCTGGGTGGATTTGTTTGTTGAAAACGTTTATGGTATGAACATATGAGCATTTTAACACCATTTTTATTAACCCAAACACACCAATGAAGCATTCGTGTTCACGGCTTACGCGTAGAACACAAATCTTCCTCAAACACAATATTGAACCGTTGGATTCGTAAACGAATCAAAACCATTGTTTGTTTAATCATTTAGAATGTAAAAGAACTTACAAATTGATGATCAAAAATACGGATTAGAGGGTTGAATCTTAGGCGTAGAATTTAGGTAGTTGGGAATTAAATGTAAGTGTAGTAAATGTGTTTTTGAAATGTTTTATTTAAAATTACTTTGAGCATTTGACACATTCAGTCCCTCCATCTTAACCATTTACATCTAACACCCATAACTTCCATTTTGGTTACCAAACGAAAGATATTTGGAAAGAAACTTGACGACACTCCCCCTCGACTTAAGAAATAATGAAATTTTATAAATTTGAGTTCGAGGAGTGTCAGTAAACCAGAAATGTGACCACAATAATTAAAGTCACAATCGGGATAAGGTAACATGCAAGTACAAGGTTTTATGAAACCGAAAAAATATTTACTTTCTCCCCCTCAACACTTGATCGAAAAAACATTGAATTTTGAAATATTAAAGTGTTGACGGAAGATTTGTACTTGCCATGTTAAAAGAAATATAGATAGAAGAATATTTTTGTTGTTTTATCCGATTTTATAATTTTGTATTTTGTTTTTGAGAATATTTACAAAGATGTTTTGGTGTTTGACCGGTTTTAAGAATGTTTTAAAAGTTCATCCAGTTCCTCGAGTCAAACACCGCATACCAATCCGTGGACCAACTTATTAAACGTGGCGAGCTAAGGCTTTGGTGAGGAGATCCGCGGTTGGTATTCGATACCACAAAGTATAATTCAACAAGACTGCTCCACGTGCTCCTTGATGAAATGATATCGAAGATCGATGTGCTTTGATTGTGAATGTTGAACAGGTTGCGAGATCACAATAGCACTCGATTGTCGCGGACATCGAGGATTCATCAAATACGTAACCATAGTCTTTGAGTTGTGTTCTCATCCAGATGACTTGAGCACAACATGCCGACATGGCTACATATTCCTTGGTTAAGGACGGTGATGTATAATCCGGCTTGTTCGATTGCCTTGACACTAGTTTATCACCAAGAAATTGTAATGCTCTGAAGTACTTTTCATGAATCTAAGCATCCTGCGTGATCGGCGTCGAAAAAGCTATTAGTTCAAAACCGAATCCTTCGGATACCACATCCCCAAACTAATGGTTCCTTGATGTATCCGAGATTCTTTTTGCCTCAGAGGTGGGTTTCGATTGGTCTCGATCGATAACGGAGCAAAGATATACTGCAAACACAATATCAGGCCTACTAGTTTGTTAGATACATGAGAGACCCAATGATACTATGGTATTTGGTAGGGTCCACCAATTTCCGTGTAAATCGCGTCTAGTTTCTTGGTATGAGCCATTGGTGTGGCATAGGTGTCAAAGTTTTGCATTCCAAATTTGTTTAGAAGTTCAAGGGCATATTTGGACTGACTTAAGAAAATACCACGGGGTGATTGATGAACTTGCATTCCAAGAAATAATGTGAGTTCACCCATCATTGACATTTCAAAATGTTTTTTCATTAGTTTTGCAAAAGCATTTGAGTATTTTAAATGTGTTGAACCAAAAATGATGTCATCCACATAGATTTCAACGATTAAGATGTGAGCCCCGTGATATTGTATGAAAAGTGTAGGGTTGACCGAACCTTTGGTGAAATTATTGGCAATGAGGAAGGATGATAACTTATCGTACCATGCCCGAGGAGCTTGTTTGAGTCCGTGAGAGCTTTTTAGTTTGTAAATGTGATTCGGGAACTCGGATCAACGAATCCTTCCGTTGATGACATAGACTGCTTTTTCGATTGACCATTCGAAAAGCGTTTTGACGTCCATCCGAAAGACCGTTATATTCATATGAGCCGCGAACACGTAAATATCCTAATGACCTCAAGAAGAGCAACCGGGTGAATGATTCTTCAAAGGCAATACCTCTTCATGTCTATAACCCTTAGCCACCGAGACGTTACTTATTTCTAATTCGTTCCTTTAGCATCCAATTTGTTTTCAAAATCCATTTGAGACCAATGACGTAGACCCCTGCTGGTCTTTCAACCAGTTCCATACTTCAAGACGTTAAAGCGATTGAGTTCTTCCCGCATGGATTCAATCCATTGTCTTTGGTCATTCGTCTTTAATGTTTTAGATTGATTAGCGGGGCGGTGAGTGTGTAAATGCAATGTTCACCATCTGTGTGAAGACGTTGTCTCATTACGACTGGTTGATTCGGGTTACCAATAATATTCTCAAGAGGATGGTATTTTGTCCAACGATGTGTGGAAGGTTGATGTTGATATACATTATGCAGATTGGGAGGATTCAAATGGCTTGTAGATGATTCCGCAACATTTGGTGCAGCAGTTTCATTAGCAAACGGTTTGAAGAACGCATTTGGATCAAAATTTGCAGGTGGGGGTACTTCATTGTTTAGAACATAATCACCGGTTCAGCGTCGTTGGATCTGCTTGTTCAACTATTGTTGTAGAGTCAATGGTGGTGCTTCTTCAACAGTGGTTGTTGTAGCAGTGTATCGGTATTGGAATATGATCGGGTTGAGCGGATGGAAAATTGGATACAAGCGAGCACGTTCATCAATATCATCACTAAACGAGGAGAAAATAGCTTTTCCATTTGTTGACGAGTAATTCGGGGCTTGGTTCGGTGATGATGGGGTTAGAGGAAGTTTAAGCGGTTGTGACCGAGTTCCAAGTCATTATGCTCGAAGCCATTGTGAATATAAGCAGATTGATGAAGTTTCAATCGCTTCCCCAAATCGACAACCGTCTTTAGCGATTTGAAACTTTGATGTATAGACATTTCTTCTAATTTTGAAGTTTTCGGTATGTAGCGGAATTTGTAGAAGAGCGAAAACCACACAAGGTAATCGACTAATTGCGGAAAATCCGTTCGAGGGTAACATGCCGTAAATCAACAAGATCTTCTCACTTATGTAGATGCATCACTCCAAACAAACCACGAAAGATGAAATGAAACGAATTTCCCCTGAATGTTGTGGTCTTTCGGAATACTAATCACATGTGAATTTGCAATAACTCGATACTAAGACCGTGTGTGAGGCACCATAACATCATATTTGGGTAACTTCACACAAGATCACCTGTGAAATCGAGACAATAACACCAAAGTGAGACGTTTGAGCCACAAATCGTCTTATTTATTTGGCCTAACTGAAGAAATTCAAGAAGGCATTGGGTTTTCGCAAGGAAGCATGTGGAAGAATAAGGAAGCAATAACCACCTACACTCTCTCCCCCTCAATGTTTTCAATGAATCAGAATCATACACCACGTATGTTGATGATGAATTGAAGACAGCGAAACCATGTATAAGGAGACAGCGAAACCATGTATGTTCAGTTAATCGAACAAGTGTGAAGTACCATAAATATCTCGTGAGAATCAACTGCTGATAAAACTTCTCTTTTCATAATGTTGATCATCAGCTATGTCATTGTTTTTGGAAACAGTTTGATCTTCTGGTATCAAAGATTCGATAGGAGGTGCATCTACAACAACGGTAGTTGTTGTAGTTTCAGAGTGTATCCGAAATTAGAATATGATCAGGTTGTGCAGCGGAAACATTCGATACATCTGAAGCACGACTTTAGAAAGACTCTTTAACCAGATGAGCAATCAATGTTTCCTATTCTTGACGATTAAGTACAATTTGTGATGCAGCTGATGAATCATGATATTTTTTACGGTGAGAAACGGGTCCTACGCTGTATTGCGGTAGGAGCCATTGTTGTTGTACCTATACAGAAAATAGAAGGGGGGAAAGAAAGAAAAAAACATGGATCTCCAAGTGTAACTGGGTTCCAGATGTTAGAAGCATAAAGATGTAGTGTCAATTATCTTTTTGACACCTGAACATGCTATTTTGATGATTTCCTTTCCTACCTCAAGGATGGATGTAGAGGGTTTCACACTTGTTATGGTGCAACTACTTAGTATCTTGCCTGTAGCAATCCACCTAAGACCAACAGTTTTGAAAACTCTACCTGTTGGAATCCATCTAAGGTTAGATCTAAGGGGTGTTGAAACTTCTTTAGGGAAGAATATGCGACCTATATTGATCTACCTATTAGGTTTATGAAATTTTATGTTTAGATCAACGGGTTTATTTCTAACTGTTTGTTGAGTTAACTTTGGTTTTGGTTTGCTGCTACAAGCAGTGTTAAGTAATACACTCGAAGGTGATACACTAGGTCGTGAACTAAGATTCCATCCTTTTGGAGTAGTGCCAATTTCCTAGCCTTTTCTAGATCATAGTTCTTGTGCAAGTCATTTGTATCATATGAATATTGAATTTTGATGCTTGGTTTAGACACAGTGTTTGAACTAATCCTAGACGGGCCAGGTGCAATGAAACATATTTAATAGAAACAGTTTAACATAAACAGAGCATTTTTCTTAGGCCGAGAATGTGGAGTGACCGTTTTGACGAATGATTATTCTCAACAACACGGGAGGCAAACCGTGGTTTTGAAGATTTAGAACGTTCAGATTTAAATGCAGTTGGTTGTCTGATTGGTTGAAGAGATGATTTCCCCAAGATTGTTAGTTTTGCAAACTTAGTATCCACATTCTTGCCAGTTAATCTTCTCAGTTTGTTTTGTAAAGCAACATGTGCAAGCCCCTTTGCTTTAATTTGAGCCTTTAAATGCTCATTTTCTTTGACTAATGTATCCACATGATTACTTTGTTCATTCAAAGATTTACTTTTTGGCTCTGAGTTTAAAACATTGTTTTGCGGTTTAAGTTCAAGAGAGATGCAATGAGCCTCAAGTTTCGAAAATCTTTTGAAACCGAGAAATGGTCTTTGAGAAGAATGTTTTCGATTCAAGAGTTTGATTTGACGTTTCAGTTGAATTGTAAACAAGTAAGGGCTCGACATGAGATAGTTGTTCGGACATTGTGCAACACACTGGCAACCTCTCCTTCATTTCTGAATTCAAGTTGCTCAGTATGTTGTGTCACATTTGCAGTTAGAATGTGATCAACAGTAGATAATACCTCAACCATTTGTTCTTTGTCAAAGTTCGGCTCTGTGTCATAAATGGGTAAGATATCGTCCTCAATCATTTGTTATTCGTCAAAGTTGGGCTCGGTGTCATAGTTTAGTATGATATCTTCCCCAGATCTGCTGCTGTCATCCTGCTTTTCCAATCTTACAACGTCATTGTCCGCATTACCGACAGATGCAGTGATCACAACATTCTCAACGTCCATTTGAGCATTCCTTTCATGTACATCAACTCTTTCACCTTGCACGACTGCGGGATTTCGGGTATTTGATGATGTCTGACGCTTGGAATTGTTAATTATTGAGTTCAACTTCTCTTTCAGAACAAGAAATCCTTCTTCCAATTCCACAAATGCTTTATCAAAATACATTGATTTAAACACTCTCTCTCTCCTGCAGAAGAATCAAAGAGAAAAGGTGCGAAGTCGATATAGCAAACAGAAGGTCGATATAGTGAATTGCAATTTCCCTCCAAAAATAATTTTGAAAAATTTTCTCAAATTTTGAAATTCACTATAAAATTCAATTCTAAGGTTGTAAGAAAATTTTGAGTTATGATAATTTTGACGCCAAATTTTACCCGAAAAATTTGAATTTGGGCCCAAAAATTTGAATTTTGACCAAAATTTTTACAGTTAAACCAAAATTTGAATCTCGCGTAAAAATTGAACTTTTAGTCTCCCCTAGAAATTAAATTTTACTCAAATTTTCCCGCCAAATGATTCAAATAGATTCGGTTCTGTGAGCTGAAGTTGCTGATTTTGTGATGCTCTCAGGTATACTTTTGAACCGAATTAATTGATTTTTTTGTTTGCTTCAATTAGGTGTTAGTTATGGAGATTTTTTATATTATAGTGCGATATAGGTGAATCAGGTGCATGTGTTACGTGTGGCTATGGTTTGAAGCTCGTTTAGGTTGTGCACGAAAAGTGTTTAATGAAATGTCCATTAGAGAATGATACTTGTGTAATATTTATCGTTATATTTTGACATGCAAAAATTTTTTGGCGTGTCATTTAGAATGAAATAATACGTTTTAGTCGTTAGTATGATAATCAACTCCGAAAAAATTTTGTCATTGGATAAAACAATTTTAGGTTTAGTTTTGCCGGTCAATTGTAGAAATGGGAAGAGCTCTTGGGCTTGGGTCAATAGACTCGGGTTCAAACCTCTTCCATGGCACTAAAGATTATTTGGTACCATCCCCCCACCGCAAATGCTCAGATTGACTGGTCATCGAGGGGCTTTTGGAGAAATTGGCCACGGTTTAAAGCCCACCTCCGATAAGTACAATCACCGGGACAGTATTCATTGCACTGGGCCGGGTCCTTGGGAGGGTCCGGTTGGCATCCATAGGATGCATGGGACCGAGGTGATCCCACCGATCTTCACTATTGGAGAATTGTAGAAATGGGAAGTTTCTTTATTACGTTTCGTATCATCGCTAGTTTATCACTTACTCTTTGAATTAATAGATATATTTTTTTTTAAATTTCCTTTAAGTATTCCTGAGCAAAAGCGCATTTTGTGTGCTATTCTTCGAGTAACTTAACATGTATATACATATCTACCAATGCGGATGCAAATTTAGCAACAAGATGTTACGTCGGTTTTCATGTGATTTGCGATCACAAAAACTTTACCATGGCAGGTACGTAACACAATGTGGGCTAATAGATGCTTAAAGTTAGCAAAATGGTTGGCTTTTTGCCAATTATATTAATTGGAGGTTACTCAGGTGAAACTTTGAACTTAGGGGTAGTTGTTTAATCTTGTTTTTTGCTTATGATTTTATTTGGTTCGGCTTATATCTCATAAGCTCATCTTTATCCGTCTTTTTTCTAGCTTATGAGCTTATCTTCTATCTTTAAGTCATAATAAGCTCGCAAATCTGAAGATAAGCTAGAAAATATGGGCGTATGAGATATAAGCATTGTCAAATAAGCTCATAAGCCAAAAAATAAGCTTAAACAAACATCCTGTTATTTAGCCCTAGTTTAGTTTCTATTTGTTTGAGCTCCAAAGTACACCCAAAAGCTTTACGTTTTTTCTAAAGGCTTTAAATAGTTGTGCATAAAATTTGTTTTCTTGTGACTTTAGATAGGGACCCATAAATATAATTTTATGAGACGGCACTTACTCCTTAGACGTATTTATTCTCGCATGTCACAACAAAGTATGGAATTGTATTATGTGGTATTAATTTGTGGTGATTATGATTTAGGTGGCCATGGAGAAGACGGCTGGACCTGTCCTAGTTGTGGGAATGTCAACTTTTCTTTTCTGACATCTTGCAATATGCGCAACTGCACACAGCTAAGACTGGATGAAAACAGATGAAACAGATGAAAACGTATAAAAACAGACTAAAACTTATAAAAATGTATAAAAACGAGCAAAAACATAATAAAGACGGATGAAAACGTGTAAAAACGGATAAAAATGTAAGAAAAACGGATGAAAACGTAAGAAAACGGGCGAAAACGTATAAAAACGGATGAAAACTGACAAAAACGTAAGAAAATCCCAGTTACGGGTTGCGCACAGGAGATGACCCGAGGAAAAAAATCGAAGGACTAAATCGGTTAAACCCGACAACCCACAAGAACCATTTAGTAACTTTTTACCTGCTATCATAAGTCGTAAGATATGGAGTAACGTAGACAACCAGTCACGTAAACAATGGTAACCTCGTTGCAAAAGAAGAAAAAAAATAACTATAGTAACTTAGGTCAAAATTTGGAGAAACTTTTATTAGCTTTTTTGAGTATTAACCCATTTTAATATGCACCATTAGTTTGACTATGTTGACCGTTAATTTAAGGGTACTTTGATACTAACAAAATACTGTAAACTAATACACTAAACCCTTCAACCTCTTTCCTCATTATTTACTTTCCGAAACAATTTCTAACAACCACTAGCGAAACAGTAACCCTTTAATAAATTCCCTCAATTTAAACAAAAACCTTCAACTTATATAAAAGTAATAAAAGCACTCTAAATTAAATATGATATATAATTAGATACATCGACTATACCAATCATAGGGTGTTTGGTGAGGGGCTTATATAGGGCTTATGGGGCCTGGGCTTTTAAAATAAGGCGGCTTATAGAATAATTCTCGTTTGTCATGCGGGCTTATGAAATCATAAGCCTCTACTTTCACCTTGCACGACTGCGGGATTTCGGGAATTTGATGATGTCTGACGCTTGGATTTTTTTTTTTTTTTTTTTTTTTGTTGAAAACTTGTGTTGATGGATCTTTGTAGTCGAATGAAACTTGTTGTTTGTTGAAGAAGTGCTTAGGCGTAGAAAACTAGCTTATGCGTAGACAAGTTGAAGGATATAGGATTTCACAAACACATTAAACCATAATCATATGTGGCGTTTAACAAGGTTTAGAGAGAGAAAGTTCTAGAGAGAGAAAGGGAAGAGAGTTGGGAACTATGTGAAACAAAGAAAAATGGTATTGAAGCTCCAACCCTCTACCTTGGGAGGTAGAGGGTATTTATAGTATCTTACAAATAAACGCCACCTACGGGCTGTGGATCAGGCATACAGTGGGTAAAGACCCATCCGTCCTTCACGGTGTTACTTAACAAACTAGTTACTAGCATAACTTGACTACGACTACGAGCTTTCTATCGAATACATATACTTGAGGTGATCGACTCTTTAACGACTGAATTTTCGAATTCCTAGCAATCTCCCCCTATGGGAGGTCACCTCAATTCACAATGAATACAAACAGATATTACATTAGATTGTTCTAGGATTCTTGATAAAGTTCTTTGCTCAGTAGCTCGTAGTCATTGATTCTTCATGTTCTGCATGTTTGGATAATTTCAAGTGGAGGTCTTTAACTGATCCACGTGATGATGAGTTTTGAGCCAGCATTGAGATCATCGGCTAACATAAATCTCGACTCTTCATTTGTAGTGTTGGTATTATGTGATGTTGTGACATTTGGACCGACATGCTCACATTCGGATCATGATATATTCTCATCGTAGTAGCGGAAGCTTTCCGGTTCATGATATTTGCGGCATAGCGAAGCATGGAGTGAAAGTATCGTGTCGTGGAAGCACTTATCATGATTTCTTTTGAGATGAATGTGTAGTGTGAGCATGCGGCTATGGATTAACCGCTTCATCCCGATCACCGCAAGCGTCGGACGACACTGCATACAACAATTAGCAATAAAGTGCATGAAAGTGTCTTTGATCACTTTCGTTGAATTGAGGTACACCGCCCACGGTTCCCGTTGATCAAGATACAAGTCTTGCCTCGTGATCGTATATAATTCAAGAATTTCCTTGACAGATTTCGCAATGCTCTAGTCGTTCTCAAACCGTAACGTCTCAAAGAAGACAACACGGAGTGAGTGAACCAAATAATTGAGATTTGCTGATTGATGAAAAGAGATTTGAAAAACAATCGTGTATCGCTCAATAGAAATTGTTTTTTGCAATACAACGAAGATTTTAATGAAAATCAATTATCAATCATAAACACCTTTTATTTTTGAAATATTAGTACACAGTCGATGTGCTAAAAAGAAGGTTTTTTAAGCACAACGATCGGTTTTTCAAAGGTATCCGTCAATCCATAACCTGAACCAGGATTGATTCAAAATATTGAATCGCCCCATTGTTTCTATTCAGTTGTCACATGGTTGATCTATTGGATAGATCTCACATGCCACCCACCAGGAGCTTGTTTGATGTTGGCTGCAGAAGGCTTTCCATCTTCATTGTGAATATGTTCGCATATCACTCAGATGTTCTGGCAATACCACAAGGATAATGCGTAGGACTCATAAGATATAAACTCTCTTTCCACATTGTATGAAATAGAGAGTCTTCATTGACAGTGTCCTAATGAGATTTGTTTGATGATCTCGTGGCTCTAGACTCAATTGTGCATATTTGGTTCCAATGCCGGAGACTAGGGAGAGGGTCTCCTTCTTCAATATCAACAAACTCTAAGAGAAAGTCGATAGATTGTGTAGGTTCCCCGTGAGAATGAAACAAGCCCTTTTAAGAGGAACTTGAGTATCTTGGGAAGTTAGGTGCAGTGCGTCACTGGGTCCATGATGTCTTGTCTTCAATACCAGTGTTACCTTAGTAACCACCAGTAGCATATGTATTGAACCCGTTTACCCTAAGGTTATATTATTGGAGGGCTATTTCTTTTCACCCTTTTCACATTAATTTCTTTTTCATTCTTCAACCCCTTCAATGCTTACCGAGACTTCATAACTAGAACCTTGTTGGGTTTATTCCAGTTCTAGCTCAATCTCAGTCGGCACTCTTCCTATTTCTCATTTTCTCCTTTTTTTCATTATACCTAAGAACTTCTACACTATCTAGTGGATTGTCCCTGGGTAGATCCCTCCGGTTCTGGCGGATCATGGGAACAAGTACCTAACCTAACCCTCCTTATAACTCTATGCATAAAGTAAATTTGGTCGGTCATTTGGTATTGTTCATCAGCCACTGGAACCAATTGAAAACCATTTGAAAACCAATCCAGATATTTGTGATATATTATCAAAGCATTTTGTACCGAATTTTTTTGATATATTAGAAACAGCTCCCCAACATGTGCATCATAATTTTAAATGGTTTTAGCACATGGAGGCAAGAGGATTTGAAAATCTCGATTAAAAGAACGAAGATTCGATTCTTTGATCAACAATTTCTAAAGATATCAACATCACTTCCCGATTAAATCAAGTAGATAAAGCATATTGGGAAGGATGAGGTTTTCAAAGTTTGCTCCCCTCAATATGTGCCTCGAGATTTGAAAGAGTTTTGCATATACTAGAGGAACCTGCACTAGAGACAAATCAATCATGTTTCAATTCTTTGTGGTTTAAAAGATGCTCCCCTCAACATGTGCATGGAAAATTTGAAATCGTTTGGCACATGTGGGAGGAAAGCTTTTTAGCACTTATAAAACCAATTATCAAGTTATCGCTTTAAATCCAATTTAAATCACAATTCTCCCCGATCACACTTTCCAAATCCTTTGAGAGTTGTGATCTCTATTGATTTAAATTAAATTTTGAAAGCTTTTTGAGGAGAATAGTGACTTGTTGTTGAAAAGAACATTTTAACGGATAAGGATCGATTTTCGACTTTAAACTCCATTGTTTAAACATGCAAGAGTATCTTTTGAAAACATAACATTAGCAAAGGTTTTGAATCAACTGTATAAAGCATTGTTCCTTTTGACTTTCCAATAATAACCCTTGCTCATTTACGTGACAATTGTTTGAAAAAATGACCTTTCAAAATAACCTTTTAATTGAATAAAATCATTCTCCCCTCAATCAATGACACAAGTTGTTGATTGAGAGATAGAGATGATGATGATAAGCACAAATGATTTACGAATAATAGAGTACGAGGTATTTTCAAAGAAATTTAGTTTTCATTAGATGGCAAATATTATTCAAGAATCATTAGACGGAAAAATATTTGGAAGAGAAACATTTGTCCTTTGATGACAAACATTTGTTTTAAGAATCGAGCATGAGATTTTGAAAATAAGATAAAGCATGGCTCGTCCTTTGCTTTTTATAACGGGTTACCGAAAATGACAATAAACCACCATTTTCCTCCGCCTTTTTTTTTTTTTTTTTTTTTTTTTTTTTTTTTTGAAACAAAACTATGTGCATTCGAAGAACATCTAAAGACCCGTGACATTCTTTGAATGTCAACACAAAGTCCGTAGATGATATCGAATAAGGAAAAACATGACAAAATAACAATATTTTTGGAATTTTAAAGATTTTCTAATTTTTATGGATTTTTAAAGATTTATATTTTTCTCTTTGCTTTTTGTTGGTTTTATAATTTTGTATTTTGGTTTTTGAATAAATATATACAAAGAGATGGATGAAGAAAGACCTTTTACTCCTCTTCTTCCTCTTGAAGACGTTTAAGTGTTTCCGGTTGAAGACTCTTTAGACCAAGTCATGGGAGGATAAACTCAAAACGTTCTCTAGGAAGAGCTTTGGTGAAGATGTCTGCTAACTGGTATTCAGTCCTCACAAAATAAAGTTCCACCACACCATTTTCAACTTGCTTCCTAATGAAATGATGTCGAATGTCAATGTGATGTGCTCTTGAGTGTTGTACATTGTTGCATGAGAGAGCAATAGCACTTTTATTATCACAATACATAGGGACTTTGTTGAATTCAAAGCCATAGTCAGATAATTGGGATCTCATCCATAGGATTTGAGCACAACAAGATGACATGGCTATGTATTCATCCTCTGTAGAGGAAATAGAAGCACTCATTTGCTTCTTTGAAGACCACCTCACAAGCTTATCACCTAAAAACTGAGCACCTCCTGACGTACTTCGACGTGTATCTTGACATCCTGCATGATCTGCATCTTCATAGGCTGTTAGTGACATACTGGTGTCCTTCGGGTACCAAAGTCCCATATTGATGGTACCTTGGAGATACCGAAAGACCCGTTTAACTACTTCAAGGTGCTTTTGGTAGGCTTAGCGATATCTAGCACACATGCAAACAATGACAGAATGTCCGGTCTCATCGGCCGTGAGGTACATCGAGGATCCAATCATACTACGATATTTTGTTTGGTCTACCATGATCCCCGAGTAGTCCTCATTCAGTTTAGTACGCTCTATCATGGGAGTGTCAACAGGGTCACTAGAATCAAATCCAAATTTCTTTAAAATCTCATTTGCATACTTAGATTGATTTATAAAAATGCCTCCGGGACATTGTGAAATTTGTAATCCCAAGAAGAATGACATTTGTCCCATCATTGACATTTGAAATTTTGAACCCATTTCATTTGAAAAACGATCACATTCATTGGGGTCATCGAGGCAAAAATAAAATCACCAACATATATTTGAACGTGAATTAAATGTTTGCCCGACTTTCGGTGAACAATGTCGATCAACGCTCCTTTCTTTGAATTCGTAGATAGAAGAAACTTTGATAGCGTATCATACCATGCCCTTGGATCTTGCTTTAAACCATAAAGAGCCTTCTTCAAACGATAGACGTGAGTAGGATGTTCTGGATTTACAAAGCCTTCGGGTTGGCTGACGTATACGACTTCTTTAAGATCTCTGTTAAGAAATGCCGTCTTTACATCCATCTGATAAACCTCCATGTTCTTTGTTGGGAATTATATTTGATTTGATTATGACAAAATATGAAAGATGAAGGACTTATGAAGACAATTGATCAAGAAAGAAACACAAGGGACTTACTTGTTAAAGAAGACTTTATTATTTAGTCCCTAGTAGTCAATTGTAACCCTAGACTCTCTATTAAATAAAGAGAGGCAGGGAATTAGATTTATTGTGTGTCAAGATGTGAACACCAAAAGTGTGTGTGTGTACATGCGTTAGGGGAGAACGCCTAGGGTGATGGTTAGTTAGTTAGTTCCTAGGCGTATGTTCATGTAAACGCCTAGGTTAGTATTTAGTGGTAGAGATGATGACGAAGAACTTTGTTAATAATAACAAACGATGTTTTCTTATTCCGCTGTGCATTATTAATCGTTGTTATTATTATCCCCTAGAGCTCATAAATGATCTTATCAATTGGTATCAGAGCGGGGAGCTCTTAATATAGGGATCTACAAGGTTTTTCGAAGAAGAAGGAAGAAAAATTAGTATTTAAAAAATTTCGTAAGGTTTCGCAGGTCGTTTTCAAACAATGATAACTTTGTTAAACGTTGGATCGGGACGAAATTTTGTGTGGGTGTTCGCTATATATCAATCTAACTTTCCACCGAGGATCTTCGATCCGAACTTCCGTAGAAAAGATATAAGGCGTCGTTGGTCAAAGGAGTTTTGATGTCGATTTTATGAAGATAAGATGGGTCAAAATTCTGTTTTGGGTGCTTGATCAAGACCAATACTAAAAGAAAAGATAAGGGGTAAATTCGTACTTATTAATATAAATTTATAAGTTGCTTATAACATCTGATCGTGGGCGTCAAATTGGTAAATGGTCAATTGCAAATTTAAGAATGTAAGTGATGATAATTTGATCTTGGAATTCACGTGGAGTAATAAACAAAGTCTCATCATATGGTATCATCAAGTGTGTTGACGGTACACGGTATATACAATGGTTACTATTTATTTTTGGTACTGTTGGGTTTTGATCCTCTACAACGCACATCTAGGCTACAAAAATTTGATGAATATTACGTGATCATAGCTATCCGATTGGTGGTTTATATTTATTTAGTGATCACGTGGGCCTCTTGATTAATATGCCGAATGGTGTAATACTGTTTGAGGATGTTTACTGGTCGAACAATACCTGTGTATATTGGTTAAATAAAAGGGAATTGATACTCACACTACACTTTTTGATTCATGCACCACTAGTTGTGCATTACAGTATTGTACTGTACAATACTGTAATGCACAACTAGTGGTGTATGAATCAAAAAGTGTGGTGTGAGTGTCACCTCTCTAAATAAAGTGGCTACTTGATTTTCGCTGTAAGAGCACATACAAAGCTAACGTTATAACGGCGTTTTGGCTCAAATTAACGGCGCTATGCCGTTATTACCCTTGGACCTCCGGCGTTATTTCGGCGTTAGTCCTTCCCATTAACCCTTAACCAAGGCGTTATTTTTTTTTTTTTTTTTTTTTTTTCATTTATACCCTAAATGAGGGGTTGTTTTGTAAATTGTTGGGAATGTTATTGATGTTATTGGGATGTTATTGTTGTGGGTGTTTTTGGGGATTTTAATGTTAAATGTTAAAGCCGATGTGGCTATGACGTGGACGGTGTTATTGGTATTATGGTGTTATTGTTGTAACTGCTCTAACAAAGCACGACTGATTGTGTTGATTGGATGATGGGCTATATGGATAGTACTGATCTTTATATATTTTTTGGTCCTACACGCATAGTATATTATAAATTGTTGGACTGTGGCTTTACAAAGAATGAGACTATAGATTGGTACGTGGGGATATGTTGATTGGTTTCAATTTACTATTGATGATCATTATTTGTTATTATATCTTTTTGCTCCGAGATTCGTTCGTTTGGATGTGGCTCACATATTTTATTGGTCTCATATGTACTAGTTTCTGGTAAACTCTGCTCGCTCATGGTTAAGACGAAAGTACTGCTCATTGGATGAAATTACTGCCTATTGGACGCAAAGTACTATTGGAGGTTTTAAAGTACTGCTTATGCTTCAAAGTACTACTTATTATTGAAAGTCTGCTGAAAGTACTGCTGTTATTGAAAGTACTGTTAGTAAAAGTACTGCTGGTCCCTATTCGTTTTAAGTTTGCACTGCTTATATTGTTTGATGTTGGATTATCCAAGATTATTGGACGACACACTATTTTGGAATTGAGGGGAAGTTGTAAGAGTTATTGTTATGGATTTTTTGCGACACACACAGAGGTTATTGGTTAACACACACATGACGCTTGGTATAGCGATAATTGGATTACACACACTGTTTTGATATTTGATTTTGGATTTAGGGGGAAGTCGTACACACGAGATTGATTTGGTTTTGGCTTGATTATCAGACGACAGACGTATGATGTTTTGGATTTTGAGTTTTTGGTTGTGACCTGATGTTTATGAATCAGGTTCAAGATAAAGAATCATTCTTCATGTTACTAATGCTTGGTCACAAATGCTATTGTAGTCATCTTTATTAGTATTTTGGGTGGTACTATGTTCTTCATGGCTGGAACTACAACGTATTGTTGATCATGGTGGTTAGTTATTCGTCAAGTTCTTATGGTTATTTCAATGCATCATTCAAGGGGAAGATTTTTATTACTACTTGTTTGTATTTGTACTATTGGTTCAAATTTCTATTGCCTTAATTTCATTTTTAGTTACGGAAAACTTCATGGAGGGTATCTTGAGGCATTGGAAAGATGGATTAGTCATATGATATTGGTTCGTGGTTTTGAAGATCAAAGTTGCTTCTACTTACCGTATCCTAGTGGATTATGACAAAAGGGGAAGGAGGCATTACATAGAGGATTTGCAACTTGAAGATCCTTGGTGATATTGCATGTTTAAGTGGAAGTTCTTATCTTTCATGACATCTTAACTTCAGGGGAAGTTCGTGCTTATTTGGTTTTGTACTAGGGGAAGATTGTTGGGAATTATATTTGAAGACAATTGATCAAGAAAGAAACACAAGGGACTTACTTGTTAAAGAAGACTTTATTATTTAGTCCCTAGTAGTCAATTGTAACCCTAGACTCTCTATTATATAAAGAGAGGCAGGGAATTAGATTTATTGTGTGTCAAGATGTGAACACCAAAAGTGTGTGTGTGTGTACAGGCGTTAGGGGAGAACGCCTAGGGTGATGGTTAGTTAGTTAGTTCCTAGGCGTATGTTCATGTAAACGCCTAGGTTAGTATTTAGTGGTAGAGATGATGACGAAGAACTTTGTTAATAATTACAAACGATGTTTTCTTATTCCGCTGTGCATTATTAATCGTTGTTATTATTATCCCCTGGAGCTCATAAACGATCTTATCATTCTTACTTGCAGCATTAGCCAAGAAGATTCTGATCGGCTCAATACGAGAAACTGGAGCAAATGACTCTTCAAAGTCAATACCCTCCTCTTGACGGTATCCTTTTGCAACCAATCGAGCCTTGTTCTTTAAAACATCACCATGCTCATCAAGTTTCACTTTGAAGATCCACTTTAGAGCAATGATCATAGGAAAATCGGAGCGGTACTAATTCCATACATCAAGTCGATCAAACTCATGAATTTCTTCTTGCATGGCATTGAACCAAATGCCTTCATTCATGATACTTTTAACATCCTTTGGTTCGACCTTAGAGTACGGATTTGAAGAAGCACCATAAGGCATCGTTGCAAGTTGTTTCCATGTGGATCTTTGGACGAGAGGGTTTCAATGATGTTGTCCAAGGATGATCATGTGTCCATTTTCTAAGGTGTTCGTGTGGTTGTTGTTGAGGAACCGAAGTAGCAGTCGATTTCTCCGATGAAGATGGTTCGATGATGATTTAGGAGCGATATGTTTTCAAATGGTGCATCTTCGGGAGTATCAAAGGGATTCTCCATCAAGGGTGCGAAACATTTCCATGATGTACACTCGGTGATTGATGATTTGATGATGAGACAGAGTGATCGCCAGCAGCACTTCTTGACTTAGCGACATAGAGGCAAGGGTTAACTTCATTGACGAGGATAGAAGCGACCTCGATGATGGAATTGACGGATCATTAGCGGTTGGCTCATAGTGTTCATCAAACATTGGATCAAGCAGTTTCCTCAAGTCATCTTCGAAGGAGGTACATAAGGAGTTCTTTGCGAAGAATCGAATACAAGAGTAGAACCGATGGGACTACTTGAAGATGCGGGTCCGAGGCTGGGTTGTCCTGGAGCCATTGGACCGGTCAGCTCATCGAACGTAACATGAATTGTTTCCATAATATTTTGGGTTCTTTTGTTTTAGATTCGGTATCCATTTTTGTTTGGTGCATATCCTACAAATACTCCAATGTCCGCTTTAGCTTTAAGTTTGCCTAAGTCTTGGCCCTCATTAGTTGGATAACACAATGCACCAAACACACGAAGGAATAAGAGATTAGGTTTTCTATTGTGGACAAGTTCATATGGAGTTTTTCCATGAGCAGTGTGAATTAGGGATTGATTTTGAGTGTAGCATGCGTGTGGCAATGGCTTCACCAGAGAAACATTGGAACCTTTGAGTAAATCAAGCATTGTTCTTGCGGCTTCCACTAGAGTTCGATTTCGTCTTTCAACTACACCGTTCATTCGGGAGTTTGTGGAACACTTCTTTGATGACTGATTCCAACACTTTCATAAAACTCACTAAGTTGTTTATTAACAAACTCGGTTCCATTGTCTGCTCGGATGATTACGACGGTTTTGTTAAGTCGAACCCGCAAATGTTTGATAAGTTTGATGATGATATCCGGAGTTTCATCCTTTGTCCTTAAGAACTTAACCCAAGTGAATCGAGAGTAATCATCAACTACAACTAACACATATTTCTTCCCAAAGATATTCTACACTCTCATGGGTCCACATAAATCCATGTGAATTGTATGAAGAACTTCTGTAACTTAGTTTGTAGGTTTGGGTTTGTGGGCATACTTCTTGCTTTTTCCCAATTGGCATGCTGAACAAAGATGATCCTTTTCATACTTTAGTCTAGGTAAACCTACAACTAAGTCCTTTCTGGAGAGATCATTGATGGTGCCGAAGTTCAAGTGATTGAGCGGACGATGCCATAACCATGACTTTGTTTTCGAAGCCTTTGACAACAAGCAAATTGGAGAAGACTTCATCATATCTTCGATAAAGATGGTGTATAGATTTGAACCACGTATTCCTCTTAAAAGTTCTTTACCATCAAGTTCTCTAATGAAACAAGTATGTTTTCTGAAGGCCATTTCTAGATCAGAGTCATAGAATTGACCGACAGAGAATAAGTTATGACCAAGACCTTCTACGTAATATACCCTGGAGATAACACTATCACCAACAATAAAATCTCCATAACCCATAATTGCACCGAAATGATCGTTCCCGAATCTAACATTCCTGATGAATTTACTCACGAAGTTCATGAGCCTCGACCGGTCTTCAGTCATATGCTTGGAACAACCTGAGTCCAGGTACCAAAGAACGATTTGAACGATCTGCAGTTGAACACAAACAAGAATGGATAACTGGATAATTGGAAACCCCATGCAATAATGGGTTCCACTTGGTTAGTAACAGTAATTGGAACACCCACATCAGAAGTAGAAACAATGGAATCATCAGAAATGGATGCAGTGCTAATGTCCGTATTTGACCTATTCAAAGTATGTTCACTTCTTAAGAGAATAGTTCTACCAGTAGGCATCCATTTTCTAGTGGGCATTGTCTTAGCAAATTGAGGGCAGAACTCATTAACCTTATGGTCAGAAGGTATCCATTGATAACCTATTTTACTAAATATTCTTCCTGTGGGTTTCCACTGTTTTCTAACTTTCTTTCGCCTTTGCCTTTTAGCATTCTTAGCTTGATTTTTAGCATTAACAATTTTAACAGGGCATTTGACAGCATTAGACAAAGCATTCACACCACATTCATGATTAGTAACAGAGATCAAGCAGTCATCACTACATGGTTTGCGAATAGTAGCAGAATTCGAATTAATTACAGTACGCTTATAGCTAATACTAGAATCAACACGATTCGTTTTATTCAACTCAAACTTAATATTCCTAGGGTGATGTTCTACTCTCTTCCAATGCACACTCTTAGCTTGCGAGGTCCTATCTTGCTTGGTATTGCCTCGAGGCTTTGACCCGCTTGCTTTTATGTTACTGAGTACTCTTATAGAGGGAATTATGGGAACATTAGTTGGTTGATCTACTTTTTGCATTCCTGAACTAAACGTGCAAGGATCGGAACTACTTGAAGGCATATTAGTGTTCACTTTCCTAACACTAGGGATATAATGGTTTGTATGCTTGGCACTAGGCATAGAACAAGGCATCACAGCTTTTCCTTTCGCACCTAAGGATTTAGGACATGTTGCAATTAAACATTCTAGCAGCTCCTGAGATCGTTTGGCCTGAATGCAAGCAAACCTAATTTCTCTATCAAGAGGCTTATTTATAAAATCCTCTTCCACAATCTCACAGAGACATTCTAGACTATCCTTAAGGTGAGCACAATAGTTATGAAACACAACTTCATTATTCCTAAGATGAGGAGGGATGTATTTAATAGTCCCAGTATATTTTCAGTCTGAGGATGACTTAGATGCAACACTCATTAAAGACAAGTGGCGCTTCCTTTTCCGACTCCTCGATTCTCAATTTCTTTTGTAAAGACGTTATTTTTCGTTGTTTTTCTCACGAGTGACTTTCATTGAACCATATAACTCTTTAAAGTGTCGTTTAACTTTTTCATTTTCTTCTAGAAAACTTTCATTTTCCTTTTGTAAAGCATTAAGCAAGTTTTGAAGATGAAAAGTTTGAGAATACTGAAAATTTAAAGGAGGAGGCATTTGGGAGCCAGTCACATTGTTCTTTTCACCCTTTAATTGAGAAATTTGGGCTTTCAACTTTCTAATCGTGTTACAATGAGCTTGAATCTATTCGTCACGTTTGTTTATCTAAAAAACTGCATCAAACTCTGGAACATCTGAGGATGTCTTGATATTTGAGGTTTTGACATTTTCTTTAAGATGTTGATATTTTAGTTGTAAATCAAAATGTTCAACTTCTAGTTTAGAAAGATGTTTTACCAAATTATCATGATCATCCTGATCAATTTTCTCATTTAGTTTAGAATTAATCTTTTCAAGCTCAATGACACGATCATGGGAGACTTTAGAGCAACAGATAATTCATGAAATTGAGAAGCATTAATGGAACAATTCGTAGCAGTGTAAAACACATCTTGAGTAATACATCCAGAAAATAGATTCTCATTCAATGTATGCAAGTTCTTCCTCTCAATCTCATTATATTTTAATTCTCGCTCATAGTCACTAACCTTAACTATCATTGCATCAAATTCCTTTTCCATTTCTTTAATATCTGAATCCATCCCTTTTAAGACTCTCAAATTGATCTTTAGTTGTTTAAAGAAAGGCATGACCTCGTTAAATAACATTCTTTAGTTTGCTCAAAACCCCTTTCCCTTGATTATCCCGTGGGTGTGATCCTTTTCTTACAAGTTTTCTCAAAATCAACAAATAATTGAAAAATAATATATTGACTGATTAAGATCTTGCTTTTAGTGGCAATAGTTCTATGAACTAAATGCATTGGTGTATTCGGAGGATACACAGTCGCTGAAGGCATTTTCCTAAGGGGAGGGTTTGTTACCACAAGATTCTCAGCTTTTTGCTTATCAAAATCCTTTTTCCAGAACACTTGTTCGGGTGTTAACAACGTTTGAGGCTTAAACTTGTTCAAGGAAATCCAATTTTCCTTTTTGTAATCACGAGGTTTGATCGTTATGTTATTCTCTTTACATTCAGGATCTTCTAGCTTCTTATTGATTTTCTCCCTAGATGCATCATCTAATTTTCGATCTTCCTCAGTGCACTCAACGCAACTAGGTTTCTGTCTAGGTTTAAGAATCTCATTACCATCATAGATTACATTATGAGCAACTCTAGCCTTTTTAACAACCTCAGGATTAGGTTCCACAACAAGGGGAATGCTATGCTTATCGCTTAAGACTCTATGCTTAGTAATCAAGTGAGCAGTCTGAATGGTATTCCCTTGTACGTACAACTTATTTTCAAGCTTGTTTTTCAAAGTTTTTAGATTGGAGAAATCATTCAAAAGTTTTGATTCCTTAACTTTGAATTCTTGCTTAAGCATTTTAACATTTTCTTGAAGTTCTTGTTTTTGCTTAACAGTTTTAGAAAGCTTTTCTTGTAAGGAGTTTAACTATTGTTTTAAGACTTCTTCTCTACAGTTACTTTTTCTAATAATTGTACGCATTTGGTCATCCATTTCCTGCTCACGGGTGGTCAACTCAAACTTAGCCCATTGTTCATAAATAGCAACTTGTTCTTTATAGGAATTCGATTCGAGATAACGAATCATCAGAGCACATGCAAAGTGTATTCATAAAAACATAGTCATCATTGGCGGAAGATGCATTACTTGGTACAACCTCACTTTCACTTTGCTTCACATATTGATCATATGGGACAATATTGCTATTACCCTCATCATCAATATCTGATCCATAAGTTTCAAGAGATTGTACTTTATTATGCATCCTTTGCTCATCAACATCATCATATAGTTTTAATACCTCTGAAATGATTTTTTCTTTGGATGGACCAGCTTGTTGTGGTGGAGAGACCATTGGAGAGACCATAGGTGAGATGCTACCATGAAGATTGTTTAGCCAGTAGGTTCATCATCGATGTCAGAGTCAAATGCATCACAGTCAACTACTTGAAAGGCATTTTGATGATTATGAACTATCTCCTGAATTGGCTGCTCATCCACATCTGCAGCATATGTCTTGGCATTGCCCTCAGCAAGAAACAACAACTCCTCTTCATCCAAAGCTGCACCATTATCTTGAGCTTGCACGAGCAACATCTTGTCTCTCGAGTATTCTGCATTTTGTGGACGTTTTGGAGATGTGTAGTTCCTAGCAATGTGTCTCTCACCACCATAGTTGTAGCATTTGACTAGCTTTGCTTGTCCTTGATTTGGTTCCTTCCACGATTCTGATTAGCTACATATCCTCTACCAACTCCACCTCTTCCATGTTCATACTGCCTTTCTTGAACAGGTTGCACCACAGCCTTCCCATCTCTGATAGTAGCTTGATTGTGTGGATTGGATGTTGTTCGACGTTATTGTTGGTGTGTGGGAGAGAGTTCATGTTTTGACTAACCATGAGAGCAGTTGATTGATGAAGTTTTCCATGAGTGTGTTTGAGTCGGGAGGCTTATATCTTGGATCGGGGATGAGCTTGTAGTTACCATTACCCATGGGTATGACTTGAGATGCTTTGGTGGTAATACCAACATTGGTGTAGAAAGTCGTAGAATCATTTGGTGAGCTTGTTTCTAGATTGGTTTTGAACCGATCCGAATCCTTTTTCAAACATAGCATGCCTGTCATTCGAAGAAGGAAGGCATACAATTGCTCATAGTTTGTATTCTTTAGTCCTTTGGTTAGCTTCAGAGGTGACAAATTTGTGCCACTCGGGATTCATGTTGTTTACAAACTTTGAATTCAAATTGAATGTTTGGCATGGTCATTTTGATGTTCCTCATATCATTCACAAGCTTATGGAATCTCACGTAGTACTCATAGACACTCTCATCTGGTTTCATCTTGAAATGCTCAAACTCATCATACAGCTGTGATTCTATGTCTTCCTTGGTTAATTCAGAACCTGAGAGAAGCATCTCGACATTATCCCAAACTGCCTTGGCTTCAGTGTTGTGATTGATAAGCTTGTAGATATCTTTTGGAAGACCCTGAAGTATAATGTTAGAGGCCTTGATGTTAGCTGTAACAATTCGAATTTTCGGGTCACTATTCATTTTTACTATTCACTGTTACTACTCATTTTTACTATTCATCATATTTTGGGTCATTATTTAAACTCAAACTTTATCCCGAAAATTACTATTCACAAATTACTATTCACGAGTTACTATTCATCGTAATTTTTATTATTTACTGATTTCGCCTAAATTGAACAAGTAAATACTTTTACACAATTTTCATGCATAAACAATGTACTCTGTACTCATAATATATAAAAATCTAGTTACTATTTATAAATATCTAGATATTTTCAAAAATATCTAAACACTGTTCATCAAAATATCTAAACACTATTCATCAAAATATCTAAACACTATTCATCAAAATATCTAGATATTTTCAGATATTTTCCTATAAATAGAAAGAAAACTAGTTCATTTTATTACGTAAAAACACACATTTTCCCCCTCCTCCTTGATGTCGCAACCCTCCATACACCCTCCATACTTGATTTTCAGGCTCCGAGTTATACACATAAGTTGAAGGCATAAGTATTCTCTACGTAAAAATTTAGTTTATTTTGTATTTCTGCGGTTGGATTAAGAGCTACACAATGGTGGGTTAGAGCTGTGGGTCCCAAGAAATTCTCAAAACTTTTGCAAGAATAGATCGGGCAATATTAAAGATGGGTTTTTGTTTTTGAAGCTATCGGGATAGTTATGGGGTAGATATGAGGTGATTTAGAGGTTTTTATAGTTTAGGAAATGG
This sequence comes from Chrysanthemum lavandulifolium, assembly GCA_022545495.1. Lineage (NCBI taxonomy): Eukaryota > Viridiplantae > Streptophyta > Magnoliopsida > Asterales > Asteraceae > Chrysanthemum > Chrysanthemum lavandulifolium. Next base: position 302,979,549 of record CM040240.1, read on the forward strand.
ATTTTTGAATTTAGATGCGGAAGCGCTGCCCAATTTTCTAGTATCATTCATCAGTTATTATTAGGTGAGTTCGTAGCCCCACTTTTACTCTTTTAATACTTGTTTTACAAAATCTTTGGGGGAGATACATGCTCAAATACTTGCTTTTACTTTCACAAGTACTCTAAACTTTTACTAATTATCGTGAGTTCGTAGCCCCACTTTTACTCGTTTAATTGATTTACAAACTCTTTGGGGGAGATACATGCTCAAATACTTGCTTTTACTTTCACAAGTACTCTAAACTTTTACTAATTATCGTGAGTCATAGCCCTACTCTTTTAATACTTGTTTTAAACTCTTTGGAAATACATGCTCAACTACTTGCTTTTACTTGCATAAATATTCAAAACATTATACTTGATTGCATTATACGTGATTGCATTATACTTGGTTGCATTATACTTGATTACGTTATACTTGATTTCGTTTTACATGCTTGAAAATACTTTACTTGCCTAAATACATGAATTGTATTTACAAGCGTGCGACAATACTCTATCTTTGTCGGAGAGGTATTGATATTACTATAAGTCGGGTAGCCCCGCCATGGTACCCGATTCATGACCTGGGATTAATATAGTACTATTTGGGATGCCCCGCCCATGTGTACGGATTCTTGACCATGGGTGAATATAATCCAGTGTATTGTGCAAACTATATTTTGGCGGTGGGTTGTGAACACACAGTTGCAAGTTCTTTATGGCGGAACTTGGGCCGAGTGGATTTACAATGCCTTTGCTTGTGTAAACATTCTTTAAAGGCTTTTCAACTTATTCAAAACAAACTCTATGAACTCACCAACCATTGTGTTGACACTTTTAGCATGTTTATCTCGGTCAATATGACGATAGTCATTGCATGGAACTTAGAGTCGCATCGACATATTTTGAGACTTATGCTTTTATCATTTACCATTCAAACATTTTGTAAACATTTATAAATTATACTTTGGGATCTCATTGTTTGTAACTCGATTTCATTAATCGAATGGTAACTTTTCAAAACGTCTCATTTAGAGGTCGTTTTCTATAACTTGTACTTTGTATTATGAAGTAGCACCCAATGACACAATCTTCCGCTACGGTATTTTGGGGTGTTCTGATTAGTATCGAGCCATTGGTTATAGAGAACTAGGTTGCATTTAAGAGCCTAGACTATAAGCGCTTATCCGTTAAGACTCGACCGTAATTGCCTTACACACACTTTGTGCGATATGCCTCTTGTTAGTTGTTTGTTTAGATCCACGTTGTTGGACGATATGACTTTGGTAATAATAAGAAACCACATAATTTAATCGAGTCATTAAAATATGGAGCTCAAGAATAACTAATTATTTAACTTGATCTTGTGACAGTTCTTGTTTGATGAGACATGAGATTTGAGTTAAATAATATTATTACTTAGCTTTAGACATTGATGACTTTGGTTATCTTATTATCTCAAAGAGAGTTTTGTATCGGAAATCTTAAGTAGGATGATTTATAATCTCCTTATTTGAATGGATTGGGGCCTCTTTATTCAAATAAAGAAATTATAAACCACCGAACCATAAGTTTATAATCCATTAATTACATAAATTTGGACGCTTCTTTATGTAAATAATGAATTATAAATAAGTGGGCTTATTTGCATCCGATCGATTCCCTAACCACATTATGGGTGTATTACAACGTAACCCATACACTATTCTGTTAAATAAGAGAACCCCACTGTTTTAGAGACCACACTTTTCTTAGACACGCTATAAGTAGTTAACATCAACGTAACTTGGACGAAGTTCCTTAAGGGGTAGAGACTGTAACAATTCGAATTTTTGGGTCACTATTCATTTTTACTATTCACTGTTACTACTCATTTTTACTATTCATCATATTTTGGGTCATTATTTAAACTCAAACTTTATCCCGAAAATTACTATTCACAAATTACTATTCACGAGTTACTATTCATCGTAATTTTTATTATTTACTGATTTCGCCTAAATTGAACAAGTAAATACTTTTACACAATTTTCATGCATAAACAATGTACTCTGTACTCATAATATATAAAAATCTAGTTACTATTTATAAATATCTAGATATTTTCAAAAATATCTAAACACTATTTATCAAAATATCTAAACACTATTCATCAAAATATCTAAACACTATTCATCAAAATATCTAGATATTTTCGGATATTTTCCTATAAATAGAAAGAAAACTAGTTCATTTTATTACAGTAAAAACACACATTTTCCCCCTCCTCCTTGATGTCGCAACCCTCCATACACCCTCCATACTTGATTTTCAGGCTCCGAGTTATACACATAAGTTGAAGGCATAAGTATTCTCTACGTAAAAATTTAGTTTATTTTGTATTTCTGCGGTTGGATTAAGAGCTACACAATGGTGGGTTAGAGCTGTGGGTCCCAGGAAATTCTCAAAACTTTTGCAAGAATAGATCGGGCAATATTAAAGATGGGTTTTTGTTTTTGAAGCTATCGGGATAGTTATGGGGTAGATATGAGGTGATTTAGAGGTTTTTATAGTTTAGGAAATGGATTTTGAATTTAGATGCGAGCTAGCGCCCAATTTTCTAGTATGATTCATCGATTATTATCGGGTGAGTTCGTAGCCCCACTTTTACTCTTTTAATACTTGTTTTACAAACTCTTTGGGGGAGATACATGCTCAAATACTTGCTTTTACTTTCACAAGTACTCTAAACTTTTACTAATTATCGTGAGTTCGTAGCCCCACTTTTACTCGTTTAATTGATTTACAAACTCTTTGGGGGAGATACATGCTCAAATACTTGCTTTTACTTTCACAAGTACTCTAAACTTTTACTAATTATCGTGAGTCATAGCCCCTACTCTTTTAATACTTGTTTTAAACTCTTTGGGGGAAATACATGCTCAACTACTTGCTTTTACTTGCATAAATATTCAAAACATTATACTTGATTGCATTATACGTGATTGCATTATACTTGGTTGCATTATACTTGATTACGTTATACTTGATTTCGTTTTACATGCTTGGAAATACTTTACTTGCCTAAATACATGAATTGTATTTACAAACGTGCGACAATACTCTATGATGTCGGAGAGGTATTGATAGTACTATAAGTCGGGTAGCCCCCGCCTATGGTACCCGATTCATGACCTTGGGATTAATATAGTACTATTTGGGATGCCCCCGCCCATGTGTACGGATTCTTGACCATGGGTGAATATAATCCGTGTATTGTGCAAACTATATTTTGGCGGTGGGTTGTGAACACACGGTTGCAAGTTCTTTATGGCGGAACTTGGACCTGAGTGGATTTACAATGCCTTTGCTGTGTAAACATTCTTTAAAGGCTTTTCAACTTATTCAAAACAAACTCTATGAACTCACCAACCATTGTGTTGACACTTTTTAGCATGTTTATCTCAGGTCAATAAGACGATAGCTGTTGCATGGAACTTAGAGTCGTACGACATATTTTGGAGACTTACGCTTTTATCATTTACCATTCGAAACATTTTGTAAACATTTATAAATTATACTTTGGGATCTCATTGTTTGTAACTCTGATTTCATTAATCGAATGGTAACTTTTCAAAACGTCTCATTTAGAGGTCGTTTTCTATAACTTGTACTTTGTATTATGAAGTAGCACCCCAATGACACAATCTTCCGCTGCGGTATTTTGGGGGTGTTACATTAGCATCGAATCTCTTTTTCTCCTTATCATTGAGCTCATCATACGTCTTTGGTTTGTCTAATCCATATATCATTGTTCCATCCGCAGCTGTATCAATTAAGTCCCTTGTAGTCTCAACCTGATAAGGTCCTTTATCAATGGATTTGAGAATGTTGACCCCATTTTCCTTTCCAAGACAATACAATTTGATTCGTTGAGCCCAAAAGTCATAGTCGGTTCATCAAGCATGGGTGGGCGAGTATCCGAACCTTCCGCTTGAACATCCTCGAATGAGTTGAGATGATTGTAGGTACGTTGGTAGACATGTTAACGTATTACACGGGATTTTAAAACTCTATGATTAAACTGGGAAATAGATTCTTTCACGGGATTTTACTAAATCAAGAGAAAACCGTATTACAAACAAAAGTCAACCAAGTCGCTAAGGATACTTGAACCAAGTCGCTAAGCACCAAGTCGCTAAGTAGCAACTCGCTAAGATCCCAATTTCCTGTGAACCAAGTCTCTAAGACCAAGTCGCTAAGATCCACTTCGCTGGACACAAGTCGTTAAAGCACCAAGTCTCTACACAGTCAAGTCGCTAAAGAGCAACTCGCTAAGGTCCAAGTCGCTAACACCAAGTCGCTAAGAATACTAATGTCACACCCCCAAAATATCGCAGCGGAACGATAGTGTCATTGGGGTATGACTTCATAGCACAAAGTATGGATACAGAAAACGACCTCTAAAATGAGACATTTTAAAGAGTTTACCATTCGATTAAATAAGGTTATAGTTTACAAAACATGAGATCCCAAAGTTTGATAATACATAAAGGGGTACAAAACATGTCGAATGGTAATAGATAAAAACACAAGACTCCAATGTATGCCATGTGACCCAAAAGCTCCATGAAATGCTATCGCCTTACAACCTGAGATAAACATGCTAAAAAGTGTCAACACAAAGGTTGGTGAGTTCATAAGTTTGTGATGAAATGTAAAGCCTTTCAAAATCGTTTATGTAGCAAAGGCATTGTAAATCCACTCAGTTCCAAGTTCCGCCCATACAAAACTTGCAACCTGTGTTTACAACCCATTGCCAAAATATGGAATTTTAATCTTGTTTGAAAGTAGGACATAGGTGCATACGATATATACATGTACTTAATGCAAAGAATCACACCAATGAACCTCTTGACAAGTCTAAATTGTTTGTTATGTTTCATTGAATAACAGATTATATTCACCCGGTCACGTCATCAAGGACCCAAGGGTGGGCGTCACCAATAGTACTATCAATACCTCTCCGTCGGCTCCCAGAGTTAACCGATTGCTAATGTATGTATGTTGAGGCATAATTGAAAACAAGTTTAGCACATTAAGGCACATATCGCAATAAACCACACATAGTGTCCAAAGAGTATAAAGTATAGTGTAACACTATTGTATAAATGGTTTAAGTATTCGCAAGAGTAAAAACAAGTATTTAAGCATGTATCTCCCAAGTAGTTTGTAAGAATTTAAACGAGTAAAAGCGGGTATGAACTCACCGGTATGATTGATATGCTAACAAAATGAAGTGCACTAAAATGAGGCTCGAAACTATCCGCGACCTAAAATGAATGTCATGACTTGAGTTATGATATGTTGTCGTGAATGCGTGATACAATGTCGTGCATGCAAATCCATATGATATTCATACCACTTGTACATTTTGGAAATAATGTTTATCGTCAAAATATATGTTTATGACATCCTGTCGTATAAAAAAAATACTCTACAAGTAGTTATGTTGAAACAACCTCCTATGATAGTCACAAAATGGTGCACACCGAGTGTTAGGAAACGAACTCAACAGTTTTGGAAAGCTTGTATTATTAACTCAAAGTTTTAGTATTTAAGTTTCCATCCTAGAGGTCTCGATCACAAAGAAAAATATTGGTTAAGTATGGTACTTTAGTCCAAAAATGTAGTTTAAGGGTGGTTTTCGGCCAAGTTTGAGTGACTATATTTTATTCGTTACAACTCCGCTCGACGAACGGTTGGACATTTTGGAAAATATACTAGACGAACTTACTTTTATTAGAAGACATCACTTTATAAAAAGTTCTACATTAATGTTAAAAACGTCGTCCAACATGGTGACTAGTTTGACGTAATACTTGCCTATTAGAATTAATATAGTTTTTCTTATATAATAAAGTTACGGCAACTTTGTGAAAACGTGTATAATTTAATCGTTACAATTCCGTTTTCTACGTTTTATATGTCCTTAGCTTCATATCAAAGTATACTAATATATTTTTGACAAGTCGACATAATTTATAACACCTAAGCTTCATTTTTGACTCGTAAATGGTGACATTTTCATGCTGAAATTTCCAGAAAATTATAGTTTTCGTCGCCAACTTGAAAAATTCATAAGTTCTTCGTTATAGCTCCGTTTTAATCCGTTCAAGCGGCCACGTTTTCGTTTTAAAGTATATTTTCTAAATATCTAGGCCAAATATTTTTACCTACTGTCGGATTTTCCAGATTTTCAAAATAAGGACAGACCCTTTTGCAAACTTGCCGAAATGAGTTTTTCTCGCGCCAAACCTATTCTAACCCATTCAAAACAACTCCGAAGCTATTCTAATCCTACCATACACCTTCTTAGGGTGTCATGGGTTCCTAGGCATCACCAAAAGTAATATATAACAAGGAATAATTATAGGATGACTTATATATTCATAAGTCTTAAAAATCAATGAAAAAGTGGTACAACATCATATGACTTGCATGTTTTTGCTCAAATATGATGAAATGAATATGAAAGATAAAAATGGACATGAGATGCTTACAAGAATACTTGATGAGGTTAATGAACAAAGGTTTTTCCTAATCACCCAAGGTTTTTATTGCACAACCTTAATCAAGAGTGTAACTAGAGTGAAATATACTTGTCTTGAAAATATTTTGTTGATCACCTTTGGTCTTCTATGGGTGGCCGGTTCACTTGGAGAAGAAAGGAGAGGATGAGAGCTTATTTCACCTTGATATTTTAGTTGTATGAGTAAATGGTTATAGTATATACAATTATATGTGTATGTAATAGATATTTGTGAAATAATGAAGTGACTCATTCCCCTTGTCGACAAGGGTATGAGTTAGCTAGTGTTTACCTTTTTTTTTTTTTTTTTTTTTTTTTTTTTTATAAAGTATAAGTGTAATTAAGTGTAAGTTAATTGAAGACATGTGGTAAATTGTATACACATTTGAGTATTTAGAGTAGCGTCAGATAAAAATAACTTTTAACGGTTCAAGATAAAATATATTGAGGTCATAAAAATTATAAAAATACATTTCTTGAAAGATTTGAGTGAATAAATATTTATCGGGTTGAATTTACAAAAACCGTCGTAATTATATAAACTTAACAATTTATATACAAAATAAATTCAAAACACTGGGTAAACTAATAATAATATTTTTATAAACTTAATATGAGTATAAAAATATATTGTGATTAATTTTTGGAAGTATTGTATCAAATGTTCAAAATAATTAATTACGCGATAACATTTATTTAATAAGAAATTATGCGTTTAATGTGAAATGCAAAACCATGCATGAACTAATATGATGAATGTTGAGTTTGAGAAATGACCAAAAATTAAAAATTGTGACAACTAAGTACAAGTAGCTAACAAAATTGAAAGCAAGTCGCTAACTTCACCAAGTCGCTAGCCGTAGTGAAGAATCCACTAAGTTGTACTGTTTGTCGGCTTGTCTCAATAGACAAGTCGCTAGGACCAAATAGCTACCAATTAACACTACAACTCGCTACCTTTTACTGAAGCAAGTCACTATGATGAAAAACACTACGAGAACCAAGTCTCTAGCATGAAAAACTTCAAAAACACACTTTTCAATCCAAAACAAGCTCAACCACAGTGATTCAAGCTTACCAAATCAAAACCCAAGCACTTACAATGATTATAAACACAAAAGTACACCCAAAATTCAAACTTTAACACTAGAGATGATCCAAATGATGCAAAAACCACTAAACTTTCTCAAACTCAAAAACCATCTAAAACCACTAGAAGTCCAAGGATATGTAAAAGAGATGATCAAACCATGGCTCTTGATACCAATTGAAGGATATAGGATTTCACAAACACATTAAACCATAATCATATGTGGCGTTTAACAAGGTTTAGAGAGAAAAGTTCTAGAGAGAAAGGGAAGAGTTGGGAACTATGTGAAATAAAGAAAATGGTATTGAAGCTCCAACCCTCTACCTTGGGATGTAGAGGGTATTTATAGTATCTTACAAATAAACGCCACAACGGGCTGTGGATCAGGCATACAATGGGTAAAGACCCGTCCGTCCTCCACGGTGTTACTTAACAAACTACTTACTAGCATAACTTGACTACGACTACGAGCTTTCTATCGAATACATATACCTGAGGTGATCGACTCTTTAACGACTGAATTTTCTAACTCCTAACACAAGTAGCTTACGCGTAGAAAGAAGCTTACGCGTAGGCTTGAGATAAAAGCTTAGCTTAGGCGTAAACCAAAGGCTTAACAGTAAGAACCTTATGCGTAAGATTTCCTTAGGCGTAAGACGAGCTTATGCGTAGGAAATGCTTAAGCGTAAGATGTTTACTCGTAAGCTTTTATGCTTAGGCGTAAAACTAGGGTTTTAACCCAAAAATCCTTTACACTTATTCCAGTGTAAGGGATATCCAAAGTCGAAGTGTTTTCAGGCTTATCCAAGCAAGAAAATACTGAGTAAACCAATGTCACTGAAGATCAAACCAAGGAAAGCTTATGCGTAAGTTTAGGGTTTTGCTTACGAGTAGAAAGTACCAAAAATCACCAAAAACTGATTTTATGCCCAAAAGTGTTTAGAAACTTGATTTTTATGATGAAATAGCTTCAATATCACCAAAATAACAAGAAAGTTTAAAACTTGATGATCCAAAACTCTTTTTCACCTTACGCGTAGAAAGAAGTACACGAATGAAATCAAGCTTAAAATCAATGAAATACTCGTAAAGTTTCAAACTTTTTGCCAAAAACTTAAACTTTAACACCAAATAACCTTAAAAGTACAAGAATATTGAGTTTTTAAGTGAAAAAATGAAAGCTTTTTGCGTGATAAAAGTGAAAAACGTGAAGCCTTACGAGTAGACAATAAAAAAAACAAACCGTTTCACCCAACTAGATGGCGAATGATACCACTGTTAGGTTCCCATATTTGTAACACAAGCATCAATAGAAGAAATAGAAAAGAAGAGATCAGATGAACAAACACACACACACACACGTATGAGATATATGAAGAGTTATGCGTAAAGTGAAATGTGTGAAATTGAACAACCAACCTTCAATAGAAGGTTTACAAGAGGTATTTATAGGAGGGAACTAGGGCAACACTCCAAGTTCCCATCCTTTTCTTATTGGGCTTGGCATAGGCTTATGGGCTTTCTACATAAGCCTAGCCTTGATTACTAACATAAAAGCCATAATTAAGCTAACTATTACATATTAATTACTAACACTTGAATTCTATTTTAGGAGTGATTCCAACAGTAGCCATTGTATTCGAAGGGGTGACCTCAGAATACTAGATCAATAGGAGGGGAGACCTCAGTAACCAATGGAGTAGCTAGCTCCTAGACTTTGAGGGGGTGTATTGCACACACGCACCACATCACCAATACAATATCAATACAATCAATCAATACAATACAAATCTAGGATGCATCCATACGCCCCTGCAGAACAATAGTGGCCATAACAATAACAATGAAGTGCGCATAATCAATACAATATAGGGATGGTGTGGAGCATCACTCAACCACACTAGAGTCATGCCATTGGTGCATCAATGACACGGCCATGTTACCTTCATGGCTAGGATAACAATATTTGGCTCGGGTATCAATCTGAAGGGTCAAACAAAGGTCCAAAGTGTAGCAATATATAAGTCTTCACAATCAAAGGTCCAATATCAATGGTTCACAATTCAGAGGTTCATAACAATGGTTTAATATCAAAGTTCAGTAGCAACAGTCCGATATCAAAGTCCAATATTAAAGGTTCAGTATCCAAGGTTCAGTAACAGAGGTTCAATAACAATTGGTTCAGTGATAGTGGTTCAATAACAGAGGTTCAATATCAACAGTTCAGTAACAGAGGGGTCAATAGCAAAGATCAATATGAGAGGGTCAATAGCAAAGATTCAATATCAGAGGGTCAATAGCAAAGAAATCTCATAAACGAAACAAAGTCGAAGGATCAGAAAGTCATGGGAAACCCCTACTGAAAAGGGATAGAATATTTGTACCTTAATCCGCAAAGCAAATCGCCCGAAATACACAAGAAAACAAAAGCTACCCCTTCCTCCGCGAATCTACACGAATAATGGTCGTTTAATATTTAGAACACTATTTCATTGTTTTAGGGTTCATCGTTATTCATATTTCTTAATTAGGGTCTCTCTTTCTATTTTAGAAAATTTCCGAAATAAGTAACTTTCCAAATTAGGTAACATTCCATATTTAGTACGTTTCCCAAATTAGTAATTTTTCCGAATTAAACAGTTAGCTAGGTTCATAATTTATAATTATTCAAACTTTGGTTTTTAGCATATTTTAGAAATCATTTAAATTTATTTCGGACCAAAACGTTTTCGGAGCTAAGACCAAATCCCAACTCGACATAACAATCATACACTCTCGACGTACATGCATGTACACCCGAATACACATATATACAACTCAATTTAGATTACTAAAGGCGGAACGAAACGAATATGGCTTATGTTGGTTTGTGGGAGTTAAAACACACGTAAAACGACTAAAAGTGTGTGAGCCTATAACACATAGAATACGTTTATACACGTTTAATACTTGAACATTGACCCGACATTGACCTAAGAGAACTAGACCAGATTTAACTTACTCCTATCCTAATATGGCCAGTCCATTAGAAGGGGTTTGGAGTGGGCTTTTGGCCTAGTAAGAGTTGCGGTAAGATATGGTATGTGGGTTACTTGGTGACCAAGTTTGGAGCCCAAGATTACTAGGTTTTGGAGGCTATATAAACTGCCTTTAACCCATTTATTATTGAATCGACACATGCTTGTGAAAATCCAAAACCGACTCTTTATTTATTCGGTTCTTTTCATTCCACTCAAACAATTGTATTATTTTTCTTTTCATCCATGTGACTCGAAGGAAAGGAAACATAAAACAATTGAATATATGTTGCATGTGCATATGTTATACGTATGCGGAAGCGGATCAAATAAAAAGAGGTAACAAATAAAAAGTCTAAAAAGTGAGGAGGTGATGACACGTGTACCTTTCTTTTCACTTCTTATCTGCTTTCTATTTATTACTATTTCCACTCTCACTCACCTGAAAAAAAACACACAGACTCTAAAAACACCATAAAAACACACACACACTCACCATCATGAATAACCACCACCGTATCCGCCACCACTCAACCACCTACCTCCGGTACTTAAAACCAGATTCGTGACTCCAAAATCGAAACAATAACTCATCAATCTATCTCAATTGCACCATAACAACAGATCGTAACCACCTAATATCATATCATGATTAACGATTTAACGGAATATTCGACGGAGAAAGCAACAGATCTGCTGGAGTATTCACCGGAGAAAATAACAGATCTCGCGGAAGAAAGAAATTGATTCGACAGAGAAGATGAATAAAGAGAGGATGTTGATCGATGAGTTAAAGATTATGATTGGTAAGTTATCGAAGATGATAGTGTATCCGTATGTGTGTTGTTATCAAATGCGACTTGATTCATAATTATAAATTAGTAGGTGTTTGTCATTGTTAGAATATTTTTTGTTTATTGTAAATGATAGATTGTTAAAAACGGGATTACAAATTGTTGTTGTTTTGATTTGATTCACTAATTTGGAATACTGCTTGGAGGTTAATAATTTACAGCACTTGATTTGTCTATTTTGAGGGGATAGCAGAGACTTTTTGGTGTAAGCAAATTAAGTAAAGCGTGTTTAGTTGTCTGTTTTAGAAGTGATTGATACGTCATGGTAATGTTGATTGTGATCGTGTATAAAAAGAATTTTTGACAGAAGTTAATTGTTTCTTCGGATGAAATATTTATCACGTTTATCAGTTTTTTTAAAGGTATTCATTAATTACATCATAATGTTCATCGATTAGATAACATTGTTCATTAGTTCATCAATTTTTTTAAAAAAATCACTTTGTTCATCAGTTCTTAAAAAAAATTCACTTTGTTCATCAGTGCATTAGTTTTCAAAAAAGATATCATGTTGTTCATCAGTTGTTTAGAAAAAAAAAACCACGTTGTTTATCAGTTTTCTTAAAGCAAAATCACGTTGTTCATCGGTTCATCAGTTTTATAAAAATAATTCTTAATGTTCATCAGTTTTTTTAAAAAAATCATGATGTTCATCGGTTCATCAGTTTTCAGAAAAAAAAATCATAATGTTTATCAGTTCATCAGTTTTCTAAAAAAATTCATAATGTTCATCAGTTTTTGTTTAAAAAAAAATCATAATGATCTTCAGTTCATCAGTTTTCTAAAAAAATTCATAATGTTCATCAGTTTTCTAAAAAAATCATAATGTTCATCAGTAAAAACTCATAATGTTCATCAGTTTTCTAAAAAAAATCATAATGTTCATCAGTTTTATAAAAAAATAACAATGTTCATCAGTTTTCTAAAAAATATCATAATGTTCATCAGTTTTCTAAAAAAGATCATAATGTTCATCAGTTTTCTAAAAAAAATCATAATGTTCATCAGTTTTCTTAAAAATATCATAATGTTCATTACTTTTCTAAGAACAATCATAATGTTCATCAGTTTTCTAAGAAAAAACATAATGTTCATCAGTTTTCTAAAGAAACCATAATGTTCATCAGTTTTCTAAGAAAAAAATCATAATGTTCATCAGTTTGCTAAAACAAAATCATAATGTTCATCAGTTTCCTTAAAAAAATCATAATGTTCATTAGTTTTCCAAGAAAAAATCATAATGTTCATTATTTTTCTAAGAAAAATTATAATGTTCATCAGTTTTCTAAGAAAAATCATAACGTTCATCAGTTTTTCTAAAAAAACCATAATGTTCATTAGTTCATCAGTTTTCTAAAAAATAAAAATCATAATTTTCATTAGTTCATCAATTTTCAAAAAAATAATTATAGTGTTCATCAGTTTTCTAAAAAAAATCATAATCAGTTTTTTTAAAATTTCGTAAGGTTCATGTTAAACACAAAGAGACCTTGATAGATCTTAAGCACTCGGAGATCGTTAGTGTTGCCTATGTAATCACAAGCAAACTAATAGAAGATCTCTACAACTTGGTATTGTAGCGAAAAATAAATACAAGTTATAATAACTAAGAACACTTTTGATCCTCTATGGATCTTTGATTATAGAAACTCTATGTTTCGGATAGAATACAAGACTTGAGAAACTTGAGAAAAACTTATCTATTACATACTAACATTGTTTCTTATATAGACAAGAAACCCTAGTGAGCGTTGACAAATTACGCTCCTAATACTAACATAGACCAAGCATGCTTCTAGACAAGCATGCACCTAATCATTTTGTTTTGTTAATCATCGTGTTTATTCTGAGTGAGCTCTACATAATACGGCGCCAACCTATACATACGGCGCTGACTTTTACTCTAAACTAAGCTTATCTCTCCTACGTGGTTCCCACTTTTAGCAGCAACACGATGTCTGCTTTAACACTTCGTCAAGTATAACCGGCAGAATCCTTTCTTCTTCGTAATCTCTTGACGAAGCTTGAGAATCATTAGTTTATGCTTGCCAGTAATCGTAGTTTTCCTTAATTCCCAACAATCCTCCCCTAAACCGGAATTTGACGGGTTAAGTTCCGTTTCCTTGATAGATCGATAATATTGTTGAGGATTGTACCGGTTGACGAAAAATTTCGTGCAAGATCCTTCCTATATCTTAAACACTTCGAGCTATGGATGGCCGTAATCTTGAGGATCGAAGAAAAGATTTAGACGAAGAACATCTCTATGATGACCGAATCGTGAAACACCGGATCTTTGCAACAACATATGACAATATGTACATCAAAACGGATAAGTTCAATACTATTCTCATCACTTCGGTGTGTTAACTCCTCGTGAGAGGTGAATCATTGAAATTAATGGATTTGATGTCTCTTTACAATAGCCATTACTACTGGAGTAGCCACATGTTTGAGTTCGAAAACTATGGTACATTGATAACCATCGATTTATTGGCAAACCAAAGAACCATATAAACGGATTTGGCTTGTCTTCACCGTAGCCGCTTGCTCGGACTAGTCAATTCTTAGAATTGGTGAATTGAGAACCAAATATGGAGTCAGTGCCTTTACCACATGCCATATTCATGTGGGCTAGCCAATTCTTGGATTCCAAAAGGAATAGACCATGGTGAATTGATGACCATATAACCCTCGGCGAAGCTAAGCATGGGTGGTTGCGAATTCTATGATTTTGAGCAAACCATTACAACTATTAACAGATTTGATGTGTCTTTACCAAAGTGCACCTTTGGACTAGCCACTCTTTGACATACACAAGGTACATCCGTGAGTTAAAGACCATTAGAATTGGAAAAAATCACGCATTAAAGACCATAGTGCGAGTGTACCAAGTGTCCCGATATGGATGAAGAAGAGGCCTATTGCAGATTCTTTGAAGTTGAGTTTTGATCAATCCCACCGATGCTAAAGCGAGTGCCTTTCATTTCCCATCGGATCCGGAGGAATTTCCAATTTACGCTCAAGATCTTTCCATAAGTCTTTTAGGCGAGGGTACTTTCTTTCGACAACATGCACACAAGTGATTCCACCTTAGTCTCAAGGACATGCACCCAGGGAGAGGATAGAATCTCCGTGATATAAGCTTCCACCGATGTGAGTTTTCCCAAATGGAAGATGCTTTCTTCGTTGGGAATGTGGGAGTTCAACAACTTGAAGATCTCCTGGTAAAACATCCCGAACCATGAGGTTTCTTGTTGCGTAATGGGTGGTAACTTGAGTGAACAGAGAAATTAAGTCTCGCCTCACGATCAAGTGTAGAATTTCCTTTAGAAAGGTGAATTCCATTGAATTGGAGTTCCTTCGAAGAAGAACATTCATCTCATCATTCTTTAATTTCCACTCTATTACCCCATCTGAGTGTCCATCAGGAAAATCCGCAGCAGACCCTTCTACAATGAAAGTTGAGTCATCAGCTTCAAGATAGATCCAAAGGAGATATTTTGGCCATTCTCTTCTGCCTTCTCCCAGGCTGATAGATATCCCTAGAGGGAGCATTTTCATCTTCTGCATTGGTAGTAGGACTTGTATCAGCAGATGGAGACTGGGTTGAAGTGCGAAGTGCTTTCATCCTGTGGAATATCTTTATCGCCCTCTCTGCTTTTAGTTTCGTGAGATGAGCTTCCTTTACTTGAGATCTACCGGTGTGACAACAAAGCCACCGAGGAGAGAGAGCGATGCTTGTGTGCTTCAGAGGAATGGAAGATGTTTCACAGATTGACCCTTGGTTGTAGAGGAGGCAACTTCAAGAGTTGCTTCACGAGAATGACCGGAGATGATTCCTTGTTGGAGCATCATCGACCTTGAGTCTTTTGGCTTCGGAGCAGCTTCATTCTCAAATCCTCTTTAGGTTGAGAGATTTTGCTAAAGATAATGATCTTTCCTCCATGATTTGGTTATATTTGCGATACAGGACATGATCAGGAAAAGTCTTGACTTGTTTCATTGTTAGGCCAGAGTTGGACAATGAGTATTGGTTTTTCACCACCCTTCTTATTTCATCTTTAGTGGGAGGTTTGTTTTTGGCCTTCTGAGCTTGGATGGCCTCTTTTGTGCAATTGCTTCTTGCCTCCTTTGTCTTCCCTGAGCCATCATTCGCTCCACATAATTGTCACTGAGGAAATCTTCACCTAATATACTTTGAGCGAGAAGGTCTTGAAATGACTTCTTGAGTTAGAATATCCCAGTGTTCAAGAGCATCTTAACCCTCGCTTCATCTAGTTCTTTTCTTCTCTCGGGAGTTAGAGATGAAAATTCCTTTGTTTCAAGTTGTTTAGCCAATGCTACACTTTCCTTTGACATCTCAAACTCGCTAATCTACTTGCTTGACCTAGTCTTTCCTCCTCGGTCACCGTGTTAGGACCAAGCTCATCTTCGATGACATTTTCCCTTTATCATCGTGTGCTTAGCACACTCTTCTTCGCTAGATCAACTATAGGAATTTCTACCGAGTGGTCAAGACAACAACATCGTGAAGATCTCTTCAAGGTGAAGGGCCCGATGGTTCTTGAACAGATGAAGATTGACCAAGGTCCGGAGATGCATCCTCCATTGCATATCGCCAGATGCAATTATCAATCCTGTGTTCCTCAAGCTTCGTAAGAAACCTTATGAAGATCGATCTCTCTTCCGTGTACGTAATGTGTTTCTTCTTCTTTGATGAAGTGGCAAGAATCGATGAAGGGTCATTGAGAGAAACTTCACCAACATGTCCGAGAGACCCAAAGGGAGGAACTTCTTGTTCTTCATCGAGGAAACCACAAGTTTCCTTTGGAAGACCCTTTAGTTTGTGCTCTAAGACCTTAACCCGATTCTCAGCTTCTTCAATTTTACCCCAAGAGACAATTTGGTCTCGCAAGTTCCTTTTCGATTATTAACCTCTGCGAGATACCATGACAAGAGCATACAGATGAGAGAGTAATGGGGTCCTCGGCTCCACCAGCAGATTGCTCGTGGTAAGGGGAGCCTCATTGGACCTTTCAAGTATCCGGTCATGCTCAATGTGGGAAGATCTTCATCGAGAGGATCCTCACAGGGACTTGGTGTGGGTGGTCTATGCAAATCGACTCATCATGAGTAGCAAGTGTGGTGAAGGGTCGGACATGGTGGTTGGTCCGAACAACATGAGTTGCTTCAACAGTTGAAGATGGGCCCTCATCAATGTTAACCAATGGATTACCATCGGAGCTACAAGTGAGGTAGGAGGATTATGAGTCATATTCTCTCATCGCCACCTCATTACCTTGAGGCAACATGGCTTCTAGCAAGGATGATGTTCCCCCTGAAAATGGGTTCTCATTGTTGCAAACAATTTAGCAGTCAAAGAACCTATAGGATAAAAAGCTTGGGTTTGGGTAGAGGTGTCTAATATAATTTGTAAAAACCTTGGGTACATTAAAAATTTTCCCTTTGTCTTTTGAATATTTTCAACCATGTTTTCGAAAATATACTTAGAAAAATTGAATGTTACCCCTTGGGAAAGACACACAATACCATAGCCCAGTTTGGTAGAGAACTGGTCCCATCCTCTAGTCTTGTTGCTCATGCATTGGAGCAGAGTGTGAACCAGGAACCTCCATTTTGGGCAGAGTTCCTTCTTTAGCCACATATCTGTTCTTGTTCCTCGATACCCAATAGCCCTTAGTCCATTCAAAGACATCTTCCCGATTAGTGTAAAATACTCCATCAAGATCTTCCAAGTGAAGCTTCCTCCAATCGGGTCCTCTCAGAACATTGTACTGCTTTCATCAATCACGCCCCTAATCTCTGTCTCGCTTCTCTTCTCGTAGCTTCCCAAAATTGAGTGATCGAGACTCATATATCTCATTAGGAGAATGAGTTAGAGCATAACAAATTTTGGACCTTTTCGTAAATTCCACCATTGGTTCGCATAATTCATAACCTTTGCCATTACCCAGAAATGCAACTTTGTTGTGATCATGTTTAAATTCAAGTGCCATGAGGAATATGAGTGTTTAGGGTTATGATTTTGAAATGGTGAGTGTTTGTGAAAGTGGAATGAGAGGGAATTTGTTTGTTCTGAAGCGAGTGATGGTGGATGAAGTGTTTTTGCCCAAATTATAGTCAAAGAAAAATGGACCGTTTGGTTGACCATTGCTGACGTGTAGGACATCTTTGACCCACCCTAAAATAACACTTCGGCAGAAATACATGATCAATCTGCTGAAGTTATGGCATTAGCAGAATGCATCAAAGATAAGAATATCTTCGGTAAGTTTCTAGAATTACTGTGCCACCCACTTGCATTAAACTCATTGAACCTTGAATCCGTCTATAAAATGATCCCAATGTAACTCATCTTTTCACCAAGATCCCCAAATATTTACCACAAACCCTAGAAGTAAAATAAACTCAATTAACCCAATTGCACCATGAATACCAAACCTGAGATCATAGATCTCACTTCCTCATCTTCATCATCCTCTTCATCATCATCAGTGGTGAATCAAACCCATGGTTCCATTACTTTCCTCAACCCTATCCAAGACCAAATAAATCGCCTTTCTTCCTTCTTCGAAGATGACAAAGTAGTGAATCCAAGTGAATCTGGATGATTCGATGACTCCTATAAGGAGGGAACTTACTCCCAACCTCCAAAGCACCTCGGTCTCAAAAAGGACCTCGTGCCAGAATCCGCCACTCCCAAAGATAGAGAGGTGGTTCTTGGTCTCACCGCCATCTTTTGGTGCATGAACACACATCGTATAGTAGAAGGGCTTAAGGAGGGTGGATCGATTGCATTTTGGTTGAAATGAATAGATGAAGCACAAAGGACACGATAGTTCTCACGTCATCTGCGTGGTCATCATCATCATCAATCGTTTGCATCAATCCATCCTTCCATTTTGGTCCTTAGCATCTTCGTCGTCTTGGTCATGCATATCCAACCACCCGCTTAAGCGGAATGGGTGGTTACGAAGACCTACAAAAGCAAAGCCAGCATTTAACGCATATCCAAGATTCCATTAGATTTCGAATGAAAGATATACATTAGATTAGGCTTAGCTTAAGTGTACTGACTAAGATCTTGAGGATGCAAAATAGAAGGTTGACTTTATGTAAGTCAGAAGTCGCTTCTTGAATGAATGAATGAACAATTTGTCTTCAATTTCTTTTCTTTCAAGATTATCTTCATGAGAATCAAATTGTATGCTTCAAGATTTGTTATCGGAAGAAACAAGCAACACTCTTTCAACTATCGACCATGTACTAATGAGCCACTCTTGATGAATTTGATCTTGATCATGGGATGTATATACCGCAATCCGTATAAGGAATGGACAAAATGCAAGATGCATAACCGCAAAATGTACACTAAAACATACACAACAACAAAAACAAACTAGAGAAATATTAGAAGTTAGAGTTAGAAAACAAACTAATATACAAAACTAATATACCAAAAATCTGCAGAGTTTGCACAATCCTCCCCGATGCATATGCCTCCCGAGGCCTATGCCTCCCTTAAACTATGCGTCAAGGGTTTAGCATTCCAATATTGACCACGAGGTGTTGAAACCTTGGTCCATCAAACGCTTTTGTTAATAAGTCTGCCACATTATCATCGGTATGGATTTTAGCCACTTTTATCAAATGTTTTCATAAGCATCTCTTATAAAGTGGTGCCTGATTTCAATGTGTTTCGCTCGACCGTGAAAACCGGATTTTGACTATGCAGATGGTACTTTGATTATCTATATGAATTGTAGTGTTCATAAAGTTGTACCCATAGTCCAAAGAATTGGTTCGAATCCAAAGGACTTGTCCACGAATTTGCAAAGAAGAACGCTACGCTTGAAGAGTTGAGGTGGCCACAATGGTTTGTTTCTTGCATTGCCAAGAAATCAACCTTTGCCTAGAAATTGGCGACCTCCGGTTGTGGATCTTCTATCCAGATTTGCACCAAAGATAATCACCGCCACTATATGCTTCCAACTTGAAAGGAGATTCTTTTGTGGAACCAAATATAATGTCGTCCCACATACACTTGCACCGAATGATGTCGGAGTAATTCTTCGAGAACGAGTTTTATCAATAGCACCTCTCCTATAGCCATGCTTCAAAGGAATGATGAAAGCCGAGCATACCAAGCTCGGGTGCCTGATGTAAGCCATGAGAGCTTTAACAACCTTATAAACATGATTTGGGTGATCTGGGTCTTCAAATCCCTTGGGTTGAGAGACATAAACTTCCTCTTCAATCTCACCATACAGAAAAGCACCTTTAACATCCATTTGATACACCATGAAGCCCATATAAGAGGCATAAGCCAAGAAAATGCGAATTGCTTTTACTCTGGCAACAGGGGCAAACACTTCATCATAATCAATCCCTTCCTATTGTCTGAAGCCTTGTGCTACTAATCTTGCTTTGTTCTTGATCACAACACCCCTAGCATCTCTCTTATTCTTCAAAACCCATTTTGTCCCTATGGCATATTTGCCATCAGGTAGTGGTACCAAGATCCAAACCTGCTGATTGTGAAATTGTTGCATCTCTTCTTGCATTGCTTCTAGCCAACTTGAATCATTAAGAGCTTGAGATACACCGGTTGGTTCCACTTGAGAGAAAACAAGCAAATGACAATGTTTGAAGTCTATGTGATTGTCTCTTTGTTGGTTGGAGACATAAGAGAAAAGCAATCTGTCCAAATTGAGGACTTGTGATAGCCCTTCGAGTTCTAACAGTGCCGAAGATCGCCTATGATGTTGGATTGAGGATGAGCAATGTTGATCCTCCGAGTAGCAGTGGGTTGACTTCAATGGATGAATCAAGATTAGTGATGGTTGGTTCAAATTCACAGATCATAAGAGGGTGAGGTGAAGATGCCGACTTTGGGTTGATGATTTCCAAGATCCGAAGGTTTTGGAAGCGTGTATAGGGTTCACCAAAGTCTCAAGATACTTGAGAAGGAACAAAGATAGCCTTCAAGCAGATTTGGGGATGGAAGGTGTGACAGAGTCAACTTCAGCAGACACGTTGTTTCTGCGCCTCCTTCATTAGCTACCCTTCTTTCGGTTTCTCGCTTCAAGCTTTGCAAGAAATTCTTGAGTCCGAAGCCTAGCAAGGTCCTCGGCATAATGAGAGTCATCTTCATCACTCGAATCAAGCCAGTATCCTCGAGGTGGTACCGCAATATTGTTAGAGAGAAAGAAGGCACAAGTATGGGTTGCTCATCATCTTCAAACTCATTTTCGTCATCATCAAAGGGACCCGCATGGTTAGTTGGAGATTCTTGAGAACCTACATTTTGATTAGCCAAGTGTCTAGTGTAACCCAAGGAATCGCTTATAGTCAAGGTCAAAGACCAAGTATGACCTCGCCCTTGAACATTATGCTTATCTTCCAAAATCTCGTGTTCAACGCCTCTCTATCTTCTTGGCTTGCAAATTGTACACCCTCGTAGGCCTTACTATGAGTTGAATAACCCACAATATAACCATCATCAGCCTTCTCATCAAACTTTCCCAACGGATCACTTGTGTTCGAATGGTCACTTGACAACCAAAAGGTTTTAGGTAGTGAATGCGGTGAACCTTTCCAAAGAGAAGTTCATATGGGGTTTTGAGTTGTGGTCCGTAATGGACACCTGCTTAGCACATAGTAGGCAATGCCAATGCCTTCATCCGTAACATAGTGGGCGGTTTAGAGTCTGCAAGCATGGATCTAGCAAATTTCTATTAAGGTCCTATTCTTTCTTTCACCACCCCATTTTGTCAGGGTTCTTGGATTACTATAGTCCCTTTTATGCCTTTTGACCCACGAGTTCTATAAGAACGACATTTTTGAACTTTGTCCCATTATCACAATCGAATACCCTTAACCCTTTGTTCAACTAATTTTCAACAAGAGTGATGAATTCAACAAGACTTGAGATGTTTCATCTTTGGTTCGAGAAAGAAAACCCAAGAAAATGCGCTATAGCCATCGGTGATTACCAAATGAAGAACTTATGATCAATGCTTCGACTTGAGTTGGACCAAATGATCCATGTGAAGCAACCGAAGAGGTTCAAGAATGATGCTCATAGCATTGATAGCTTTGTAAGAGGCTCGTGTTGTTTTCCTTTGTTGCAAGCGACACAATTGTGATCATTTGTGAATACTTTGGAGGAAGACCTTCAACAAGACCCATTTTAGAGTTTGTTAATGGTCTTGAAATTCACATGCGCCATTCTTCTATGCCATTTAGTGGACTCATCAAGAGATGCTTTAGCCACCAAACAAGTGAGATCACCACCGGTTGAACTTCATTAAGGTTGAATGTGTACAAGTTGTGAGTTCGAGGAACTTTCAAGAGAATTGAAGTTTCTTCCGGGAGTTTGAAGTCTTTAGACAAGACAAGACATTCATTCTCAGTGAAGAGAACTTTATTCTTAGTGTCACAGATTTGTGAAACAGAGAACAAGTTGAAATGCTGAAGTTCCTTAACATAGTACACATTTTCAAAATCTAGATGAGGTGTTTTTATGGTGCCTTTCCCTGTGATACTACCATCACTTCCTCCAAAAGTCACATTGCCTCCTCCTTCTATAGGGACAAAATTGTGCATCATATCCCTGTTCCCAGACATGCTTCTGGAACAACCACTATCAATAATACCAATATTCTTATGCTTAAGGGATGATCCTACAAACAACAACAAAATATATACAAACAGTTAGTATTCATGGAGGTTCAAGTCATTATCGACTTGAACCGCTTTGTGGATCACGGTGTTTAGGGCATGAAGTATTAGAGGATCCACCATTGTTCTTGGTCCTCCATTGATAATTTGGTCCCTTGTTAGTCCAAGAACAACTCACGAGGGCTTCACAAAGAAGGTTCTATATCCCATCCCAAAGATACATAGAGTCAACATATGTAGGCCAATAACCATGTTTAAAGTATGAGCTAGTGGGTTGAACATATGGTCTGTTAACCGAACCTCTCCAATGAGAGTCGGTCTTTCTTTTGCTGAGGGACATAAGGAGGAATATTAGCAACATTGGTCCGCTTAGGTTTGTGTTTCGAGAGTAGCACATGCACCCAATCTTTGTTCATAAAAATCACAATCCTTAATCAAATGAAATTTATCGCCACATACAAAACATGTCTTCTTCTTAGAAGTTTTATTCAAATAGGAAGATGTTGGATTACATGCGTAAGTACTTAAAACAGATACATTCAAGGAATTGATTTTAACAGATCGATTATTCAAACATTTAAAAGATAAGTCTTGAGAAACTGCCTTGGAAGTTGATTCCTCGGCAGACTTCCTAGAGGGCTCACAAGTAGATTGGGGTGCAGGCTTGGGTGTTGGTTCGGGCTTGGGAAGGTCGACTTCTCATTTGAATCACAACTTTCATAGGAAGTAGACCCTTGATCCGATGAATTGTCACCGTCGAGCAAGAGACAAAATCATTAGATGAGGTATCGTGGTCCGCAAGTCTTTGACTTTTGCCATATAGGTGATGTGATCCATCAAAGTCAACAGAATGATGGATAGGTCTCAGCATAAATTCACCTCTAATAGGTCCAGGACAGCATGCAAATCACCTTCTTTTAAAAATTAGCTAACCTCACGATGTAGGTTTACGCCCATCATACTTAGCTTCGGACTACATATTTTTGAAAACCTAAACCTATCGGGCATGTCCGAGATTGACTAGTATAGATGATTCTATTTAAGCTTTTACCGACATTTGCCATTCATTATTCCTAGCAATTTCCTCATTAGTTTTTCTTTAAGCTCTAAGTTCTCGATACTTCATCCTTTGCTTTCTCGATACGCTTTTAAGTAATTATTTGCAACTCTAGATCAAACCGTAACACTTTTATCTTTTCTTCATAAGCTATTTGATTTTTTGAAACCATACTTTTGTCTTTCTACGCTTTTAATGCAAGTTTATGAGCTTCATTATCAATATAGCATGCATCAAACTTAGGTTTCATAGCATCAAATTCTTCTTTAAGTTCATTGTATCTAAGACTACAGACCAAATATACAATTGTGTACCGAGATAGTCCCATCAAGGCAAACTGATCATGCCTTTCATCCGAAGTGCACCTTGCAAGCGGTCCAAGCTTGTCAAGATCATGAGCTTCCTCATTAATGTGTTCATGTGCGGTCCAGTTGACCTGTTCATCCATGGTGAGGAGAACTGAAGCTCCAACTTCCTCATTGTCTGGCGATAGGAAAGGTATTTGGCTCCATCTCCATCCTTTCGTCCTTGCATTCTCTTGAGAAATGCCCCATCCGATGACAAGTGTAGCACTTGACTTTCCTCCTATCAAAGCGAGCTGGTTCCTTTCCTTGAAAACAAACTTCCTTCCGCCTTCTCTTCGCACCTTTTGATGTCCACCGACAAAGAATGCCACCGCATTTTGACTTCATTTCCTCCATTTCAAGAGGGTCCAATCGATCAAAGTCTTCATATGCAAGATACCGCCGAGTATCATAGTCAAGAACAAACAAATGAAGAACATCCTCCATCACACTACTAGTCTTAGGTTGTGTTTGTTGTGGAGTGGGACGAGTGTTATGTGGTGGAGTGGGAGGCGGGATGTCGGAAAGTAGTTGGAACTAGGAGATGATGGAAAATAGTTGAGCTAGGAGCTTGTACCATCATGTTGGAATGAGATGTCCTAACAAAAGTCGCATGGTTAAAGAAGATGTACGATAGGAGTCCCGACATCCGGTTCAAGAGTTCGAGTCATTGTATAGCTCATCAAAGGTGAGCATGTCCAACCCTCCTTTAGCCTTGAGTGCAATACTAACATGCAACCATGATGGCGGCAAGGACCGCAAGAACTTTGAGTTGCAATCTTCATTATCTGGTTTAGCATTCACCGATTCACCGACTCAAGATCCTATGGAACCCGTCAGATCCCTTGTGGATACCTTCTTCTTCGATATGTTGAAGTCCCAAACTGTTGTCTTAGCATGGACTTCCTCATTCTCTTTGATTCTTCATTTCCACCGAACCTTGCTTTGAGAGCCATCCATATGTCTTTAGCATCATCGATATGGTGAAAATCACATAGATGATCTTCGTGTATGGCTTGAAGCGAATAGTCTTCACTTTATGCTCTCTCGCATGGCCAAGACTTCTTCAATAGCTTTTGGTGGAGCCATGATAAACTTTCCATCCCTATCGTGAATCATTTTGTAGAAAACTAGAAGGGGTTGAATAGTTTACCGATTAAAACTTTGTTTTGAAACTTATTGAAAGATCAATTGATATTGATCTTAAGTATGTTAATGAAATATGCAAGCAATATGTAATAAGTAAGTAAGGAAAGAAATGATCAAACCACAACAAGTTGTTTATAGTGGTTCGCCTACAAGGACTCTTTTTCCTTGCCTACTCCACTCCCGAGTCTCACACCGAGAGTTTAACTTCACTAGTCAACAAGCTCCTTTCACCGCGGAGAAAACCTTTACACTTCGCTACACTATTTCCGACACTAAGCTAGATGTCGAGTTCTTTCCAAGGGTACAACTACTCCCACACACAATGTATTTTGAGGACTAAAATACTAACCACTCACACTCACAAGATTATGATGGTTTGATACAACAATGAAGTATGGATCAACACTAGATCATACAACACTCAACAAACAAGACTTCCAACTTCGTTGAAGCTTGAATATGACTTGATCTTCTTTGCTACAAAGAGATCACTAATATGATATGAAACTAAGTTAGAGGTTGAGAGAAGATATGTATGAGAGTATGTTAGAAAGGATAAGAAACTACTTGGCTTGGCATTGCTATTTATAGCCAAATGGATGGGAGGCGCCCGACGGACCATGGACCCCTTAAAAGGGTTCCGCCTGTACCCAATTGGTACCGCCAGATCGACAAAAAGATATCAAATCTTGCTTAAAGTCAACTCAATCTAAGAGAGATTGTGCAAG
This sequence comes from Chrysanthemum lavandulifolium, assembly GCA_022545495.1. NCBI lineage: Eukaryota > Viridiplantae > Streptophyta > Magnoliopsida > Asterales > Asteraceae > Chrysanthemum > Chrysanthemum lavandulifolium. The sequence goes on from CM040240.1 coordinate 303,005,089, forward strand.
ATATGGAGAGTATAAATCTTCAAAATATCTAATGGAATCTACAAATGATTCCCATGATGTAATACATGATGTCAAATGTTGTATTACTATTAATAGAAATATGCAATGCTTAAGTAGTGTTTGGTTTTAAGAACCTAACACATTCTACAAACTACTATCATACATAATGATTAGAGTCATATCAAGATGTTACTAATCATAAATGTAAATGCTTGAATGATGAATATATTGTTTGAGAAAGCTTGTTTTAATATCTAATAAACTTGACAAGCTTTAAGCTTTTATAAATTAAATTTACTTTTGTCGTTAACAAAACTTAGGCAAAGATCAAAATATAAATAACGTTTAATGACGATATTTGTATTAACAATCTCCCCTTTTGTTGAGGACAAAATATAAATTTATTTTATAAAAGAGACAAAGTTTGTACAAGAGTTATAAAAATATTAGTTTTAGAACTTTGAAAAGGAAATGATAATATAAGTGTATGAATTTTGACTTTTATGAAAGTCAAAGAATTCACTAGTTGATGCATGATGTTGACTTTTCGTAAAGTCAGTATGCGCTTGACTTTTTAAGAAAAGTCAAGTATTATCAATGAGGGTTCTGTTTGACTTTTAGAAAGTCAATTGTAGCGCTTGACTTTTCGTAAAAGTCAAATATAAGTAATTTCAAGTTCTATATTTTCTCCCTTTTTGTCTCAACAAAAGAAGAGGCTATGCGAATGTAATGAGCCTGAGCTTATTATCTCCCCTTGTTCAAAGCTCCCCTAAATTGGGTGCTTTAATGGAAGATACATGGATTGTGAAAATAAAGCTACAAAAAATGTTAGTAATAATGATCATTCACAAGCATTTCCACACACTATGTAATGACACCAACAACATAATAAACAACATTCATTTGTTAAAATTTTTCATGAGTAAAGATCATGAAAAGAGAACACAATGATGTGTTTCTAGTACAAGAGAAAAGAGAAAAAAAAATTATCCTAAAACAAAACAAATAAAGACTATTCTAAAACCATCCTAAAGAGATGGTGGATGGGAAAGAGCGCCAGACGCTCAAGAATGTGGTTGAGGATGAACCTCATTTCTTCGTGGAAGTCATGGACCATAATTGGGTCCGTTTCACGGTTTGACCCGCTTGCTCACAAGTTGAGCAACCATGTCTTCAGTGGGTAGAAAGTTTTGCGGAGGTTGTGGTGGTGGAATGGTGGATGTGTTGGTGGTGTTGGGGATGTTTGGAGTGGTCATGATGGATGCAAGCAAAGCATTTTGCATTTGCATTGTCTCACTTAAGTGAGAATCCACCATGCCTTTGAATTGGTGGAGGTTGTGGAGTTCGGCTTGAATCTCCTCTCTAGTGGGATTGTCATCCCACATGCTCTCCGGAATGTCCTCACATGAGGGACATTGATGATGGAAGTGGATGATCCCGTATAAAGGACCATGAATGTCCTTGTGAATGGGGTGGAAAAGGAGAGGTCTTGGCCCTAATGGGGCGTTTGGGTCAACGGATGACCGAGGTGATTCATGAGCGATTCGCTCAATGGTGCCAAATGATGGCAATGGTGGTGGATGACTTGGCCTAGAGGCAAGTCTTCCAAGTCCTCTAGGAAAGGATTTGGTGATGTTGGTGGAGTAGAAAATAACTCCATGGGAGTGAGTGGGAGACCTTGGTGAAGGTGGTGAGGTGTTTTGGATGTTTGGATGGGTGCCGGTGGAGGTGAAGTAGGTGCTGATGGTGGTGGAGTGGTGATCACAATGTGTGATGAAGTGGGTGTAGCCAAGGTAAGGTGTGTATCATTTCTAATGGGAGATGAGATTGTAAGTGGTGAGGAGTCGGATGATGAGCTAAGATGAGTAAGACAACAAGGTCTTACGCTAATTCTAGCGGTTTTCTTGCAAGGTTTTGGTGATGATTTAGTCATTTTTAACTTGGGTTTTGATTTGCTAAATAGTAATGAGAATAAGAAAGGTGTGAGGATGATCATGGTAAAACCTTTCAATTTATAGAGGTGTAAAAATGTTGAGAGATGTGTTTGATTTGATGTTGAACCATTGAAGAGATGAGGTTCCTCATGATTTGGAAGTGGGTTGAATGCTAGTCATGTCACCCAAGTCAATCCATTCAAAGAAGATGGAGTGAAGAAGAAAGATATGCAATAAATGTGTTCTAGTGAGTGGAATTTCCTAATATTCAGATTACCACGGATTTGAAGGTACCAAAATTTGGTTCCTTCCTTTATGCCAAAGGGCTCCTTGGGTGGATTTTTCAAATTTTGAATTTTGGTGGAAATGGATTTCTTACATTCCTTAGTGAATAATACTAGTTCTAATGACAAGATAAACTAGTTAAGATTGATTTATAAGTGATGGAAGATAATTTGGAATTACGAAAGAGTCGAAATTCAGAAAATTACCTGGAGGATCCACGGCACCAAAATCATACACAGACGGAACCCAAAAAAGGGTGCCGTCTGGTCCGCCTGTACAGATATGGCGGTACCAAAATTCATAAAGGACGGTACCAAAATAAAGGTGCCGTCTGATCCGTGGAGTGCTGAAATTTGGACAGAAAGTTTCCTAAAAACTGAAATTTCCGAAATCTGAAAATTTTTCTCAAAACTTGTTAAACTAAACATTTCTAGTTAGGAAAAGTAAATAACACATATGTAAACACAGTGGAGCATAGATTAAGAGCAAGGCTTATTGATTTTCACAATATAGTGAAAATGGGTAAAATTTGATAGCATACTTGTGCTATCCCCACATGAGATTGTTAGCATACACCATTTTTTCAAGTTATATTATCATCCTACATAATAAAACAACTTAAATAGTATCAAACATTAACGATAATGCATTGTTCCAAACACTCCTTAAAGTACCCTTATTTGTCCAACTTCATAAATTTTGTTCATCATCCTACCAAGGCACTTGAACATTCCCTTAGTTTGCTTGAATTCAACCGATTCATTCTCAATTTCGGAAGAGATGTGTAATACTCTTGAGGTGGAAGACGAGAGCTTGGAAGACCATCCTCGGAGCTATTTGATGATGATGATGAAGGAGTTGGAGGTTTAGCTCTCTTGCCTTTAGTCTTAGCAACTCGAGCATCACTCAAGGGCACAAAGATGTGAGGGATGAGATCATATTGAAGGTGCATCCCTTTTGGGGTTGGTGGAATTGGAGCGAAGTTTCTATAGAGACGGGTGAGAAGCATCCCGTATGGAAGAGCAACGGATCCTTGAGTTGAATATCAATCATTCTCCTAGCTATGTAGTAGGCTAAGTTGAATGGTTGTCGGTGGATAAGTTGTAAAGCATGTGGCAAAGACAAGCGCTTATGCGATCCCTATTCCTATGGTGCTAATGACGTTTGCTCTAAGTAACTCCTCCCATTTCTTAAATTGCTTTAAGTTCATTGAGCTCCATTCCATATGGATCTCGGTCTACCTCTTTTCCCTTTCGGGTGACTCGGGTTGTATCCGTTTTTGGGTTAAAAAGGTGTTCACGGATGACATCCTTATCGGCTAAACGGGTTATGTAGGGGAGAGAGCGATCATTGATTGCATCAAGTGCGGTGAGTGACCACTTATCCGTGTAGACACAAGTTCCTCGGTTGGGAATTCCTAGTACTCTAGCAAATTCACTTAAAGTGATGGTGAAGTCATTTTGATTGATTCTAAAGCTAAGACAAAACTCATCATCGCCTTCATCACTAAAACCGTCACACTAGCATAGAATTCTAATACGAACCTAGGACAAATTGGTTCATCAATGTCAAGAAGACAATCGAATTGAATGGCGGCTAGTTCTTCACGAAGATTGGTATGCTCAAGGAAGGATGAGTGAATGGTTCTACCGTGGAAATACCTAGATTCTAGACCCCAAATATTTCTACTTGTTCCTTGGTGAGTCCTTTGGTTTTGTGGTGTTTGGGAATGTAGTTAAGAGTGTCTTTGTGATCATAGAATCTTGCGGCTACCATGGTTATTCCTAAGAATAAGAATTAACATGTTAAAACTTTAGATAAATTTTAACGTTTTTGATTCTAGTGTGTGCCTATATGAAAACAATTTGGAGTTGCGTTATCTCGACTCATTTTATGCATAAAATGGTTTTAGTGGAGTGTTTGGCAAATACCATGAGATAACCCAAATGCTCCTAATTCAATGTGGCTACATTTGAATATACCCGGAGTGCATATTAGTTATGCAATACCTTTAGTATTCAAGAGCATGCGAGTGATGAAAATTCTAACGTTTCTATTTGTATTAGCAATGAAAATGTTTTCCTATAAGTGAGAAGCTTTTCAAAACTTTTGACATGGGGTGTTTGGTTGTTTGAATAAGGCCATATATTTATTATCTATCAATTAGTGGGAAACATGATTTGTTTATGCAATATGATAATGTAGTACCTAATTTGAATGACTAGTTATGCAATTTGCCAATTGAATTCATATTTGGTATAAAAGCATACATAAAACCCCATGTAATGATTTGTGATAGTTTTGTGCATAAATAAGAATCCTAGACTCGTAATTAAGAGATGAAATGTAGTTAGGATACTTACAATGATGTTATCTTCGATGATAAGAAAGTGGGAAGATGATAATAATGAGCTTGGTTTAAGTTTTACACGCTTTGGTAAAGTGGGTTGTGAGGAAGAAGATGTTATGTATAAAATCGTTTTGTTTCTCGAGACACCACGGACGAGGCGGCACCAAATTTTTGGTTCCGTCCGTGTAGTCGCTTAGGTGCCGTGGTCTCTGATGAGCGTATACAAGACAAAATTATTTTGGTTTGACTATTCTAATGTTTTAGACTATGTTTATCCTACATGTTTGGTTCCATTAACCCTAAACCAAGTCTAAGAAAATTAAAAGGTTCTCGTTTAAGTGGTTTAGTAAGAATGTCGGCAATGTTGTCTTCGGAGGATACTTTCTCGATTGAGATGTTTCCTTTTGAACATTGTCGCAAGAAAGTGATGACGGATTTCAATGTGCTTTATGCGTGCATGTTGAACAGATTCTTCTTGAGATCGATGGCTCCTTTGTTGTCGCAGTATTACAATATCGTTGAGATGAATTCGTAGTCTCACGAGAGCTTGCTTCATCCAAAGAGCTTGTTGACATGCTTTTCCGGTCGAGACGTATTCGGCTTCAAGAGTAGAGATGGCTAAAGCCGTTTGCTTCTTTGCAAACCATGAGGTGAGACAATGTCCAACAAAAGTGCAAATACCACTTGTACTTTTCTATCGACATAATCACCGGCATGATCCGAGTCGGCATACACTATGGTTTCTATACCCGTTCCTTTGGGATACCATAATCCTAAACACGTTGTTCCCTTTAATATATCTAAAATCCTTTTAATGCTTCTAAGTGTGATGCCTTTGGGTTTTCTTGAAAGCGAGCACATAGACAAACACTAAACATAATGTCGGGTCTACTAGCCGTAAGATAGAGTAGGCTACCAATCATTCCTCTATATTTAGTGTTATCTACGGATTCACCTTCTTCGTCCTTGGTGAGTTTAGTGTCCGAGGACATGGGTGTTTTAGTTGGTTTGGAATCTTCAAGACCAAATTTCTTAAGCATGTCTTTTATATATTTAGATTGGTTAAAGAAAATACCATCTTCTAGTTGTTTAATTTGAAGTCCTAGAAAGAAGTTTAACTCACCCATCATACTCATTTCAAACTCGTCATGCATGATTTTAGAGAAATCATTACATAGTTCTTGACAAGTTGATCCGAATATAATGTCATCAACGATATTTGAACAATAATAATTTGTATTCCTTTTCTTAGTAAAAGAGTATTATCTACTAATCCCATAGTATATTTGTTATCAATAAGAAAAGTCTTAAGACGGTCGTATCAAGCTTTAGGTGCTTGTTTAAGGTCAGATAATGCTTTCTTGAGTTTGAAGACATGATGTGGTTTCTCAAAGTCGGTAAAACCGGGAGGTTGAGCAACATACACTTCTTCGTTAATAAACCCATTAAGAAAAGCACTTTTAACATCCATTTGAAATAATTTAAAATCATAAGCACATGCATAAGCAAGTAATATTCTAATAAATTCAAGTCTAGCTACCGTGCATAAGTTTCATCATAGTCAATTCCTTCTTGTTGATTATAACCTTGTGCAACAAGTCTAGCTTTGTTTCTAGATACTATACCATTTTCGTCCATTTTGTTTCGAAAGACCCATTTTGTTCCAATTATAGTTTGATCTTTAGGTTTTGGAACTAGTTTCCAAACATCATTTCGATTTAATTGGTTTAATTCTTCTTGCATGGCCATTACCCATGACTCATCTTTTATTGCTTCATTTATGGTTTTGGTTCAATGGTGGATACAAAACAAAATGATTACTTTGATTTTGAGCTTGTGATCTTAAGGTTCTTTGATTAAGTTTTCCTATGACCTTTTCTAATGGATGACTTTTAGATTCTTTTATGTTGACAATTTCCTTATTTAATGGTTCATCTTCCTTGTTATTATTAATTTGACTTTCAATTATTTGACTTTCAACTAAGTCATCATCTACCAAAGGTGATGTCTTAGAGGGAGGTGGACTTTCGTCAAATGTTATGTTCAACGATTCCTCGACTATCATTGTTTCTTTATTTAAGACAATGTAAGCTTTACTAGTTTGAGAGTAACCAAGAAATACACCTTCATAAGACTTTGGGTCAAACTTGGTGAGATAATCCTTAGTGTTAAGAATAAAACATTTGCAACCAAAGACTTTAAAATATCCTAATGTTGGCTTTTTACCTTTATAAAGTTCATATGGTGTTTTGTTTAGGAAAGGACGATTAGGACTCTATTTAAAATATATGTAGAAGTGTCAACGGCATTACACCAAAACTTTTGAGGAATGTTTTGTTCATTAAGCATTGTTCTACTCATTTCTTGAATTGTTCTATTTTACGCTCTACTACTCCATTTGATTGAGGTGTTCGTGGAGCGGAAAAATTATGTGTTATACCATTTGTATCACAAAAGTTTCCAAATTGAGTTTCGTTGTCAAATTCACGACCATGATCCGTTCGGATCGACACAATTTGACACCTAGAAGATTTTGAATTTTCTTGCTAAGTATTTCAAATTTATCAAAAGCTTCATTTTGGTTTTCAAAATAACGTCCAAGTAAACCTTGAGTAATCATCTACTATGACCAAAGTGTATAAGTTGCCTCCATAGCTTCTTATAGCGGATGGTCCAAACAAGTCCATATGTAATAATTCTAGACACTTAGATGTAGATACCATATTTTTAGACTTGTGACTACTATGTGTTTGTTTACCAATTTTGCAAGCGCCGCAAAAGTGTTGGTCATATTTAGTTTTGGCAAATTCCTAACTAACTCTTTTGAAGATAGGTTTTGTATAAGTCTCATATTAGCGTGACCTAAGCCGCCTATGCCAAAGAGATGAGCTATCGCTCTAATGTTGTTAGGCAAAGTTTGTCATTATATGTTTTATCTATTTTCATGACGATATGTTATTTTTCCTAACTCCTTTAGCTATGGTGATACCATCTTTAGTATTTTACTACCATTTTCATCAAATAGTACTTTATACTTTTTATCGCATAGTTGGCTAATACTAAGTAGATTAAATCCTAACCTATCCACATGAGCAACATTTTCAATAGTTAGAGAGTTATGAGCAATCGCACCTTTGCCAATGATTTTGCTTTTGAGATTGCTACCGAAGTGACATTACCTCCGCCATACTCTTGGTATGATGAGAAGAGATTTTGTTGCTCAGTCATGTGTCGTGAGCATCCACTATCTTTTATCCATTCATCAGGTTCCAATCCAACTTTTAAGCATACCTAGGAAGCGAATAACTCAAACATTTGGTCCCCAATATCTCATGGGTCCGTTTGGGTTAAACATACCATTTATTTGATTCATGTATGGAAATGATGGGTAAGGGTTCCATGGCATGTAACTGGGGTTTGATATGGTCTAGAATGTTTTGATTCCAACCGTTGTGTTGGTAGTTAGGTTGAACGTTGTGGTTGCTCTTAGGAAAGGGGCGTTGGCAAAAGAGGTTTTATATCGTTGTTGAGTAGTTTTTGATCTAAATTCATTTTTAATAAGTCCTACTCCTGATATAATGGCTGGTTTTAGTTTAATATTATCATTGGTTTTCTTTGTTATTTTAACAAATTCAAGACGGTCTCAGATTATGAACATTCTCGTTCACATTAAGTACCAGCGGTACCCTTTTTACAACGGACGGAACCCTTATTTTGGTTCCGTCTCGTCCGTGCTGCATCGCAAAGCTTTTGATGTAATGTTCGCCTTTTTCGGCCGCTTTGTTTTGACTCTTTGGAATTAATACTTCATTGAAACCTAGCCCATTCATGTCTCCCGGTGTTTTATGGATTTTAACTATTTCATCGGCAAGAGCGATGTTTTTGTTAAACCTTTTAAACTTAGAGTTATTTTCTATTAAAACTTCTTGTGTGAGCTTTAGTTTTTCTATTTCAAGATTAAGCTCTTGACATGATTTACAATCATCGTCATTTGCTTTTCCTTTTTCAAGACGTTTTGCTTTTTCTTTTAACTCATATACCTCATTTTCCAAAAACTCCTTTTTGGTTTTTAAAAATTTATTTTTAGTTATGATTTTTAGACTTAGCTCACACAATTGATTATATTGTTTTTGCAAGGTGTCATCATCTATAGAAGAATAAGAAGAGTCGGAAAGTACCTCATTTGACTCATGTGCCATTAGAGCGATCTCTTCCTTGCTTGATTCTTCATCGCTTCACTATCACCCAAGCACCACTTACAAAAGCTCGTTGAGTTTTGCTTTTAGGTGGCTTGGGACATTCTCCTATAAGATGACTTGCATCACCACATCTAAAACACTTTCTTTCACCTTTAATCTTCTTATCATCCCGATCTTTTCGAATGGCTTTTTCTTCTCGAGGTTGTCTTACAAACTTTCCTCTTCTTCTAAAGAACTTCTTGAAATCTCTAACGCCATGGCATACCCTCATCTTCACTATCGAACAAGATTCATCATCATCGCTGATTCCGCCTTTGCTTTAAGAGCAACGGATTTGATCTTCTCCTTTCTTCCTTTGATGATCTCCTAATCTTTCTCCATTATCATTTCGTGAACTTTGAGGTTGCCAATTAGCTCGCCTAGTGACATTATTGAGAGATCTTTGATTCTTCAATAGCGGTCACTTTAGCTCTCCATTTGGGATGGAGTGCTCTAAGAAATTTCCGACAAAGTTCTTACTACGAAAAGATTCATCAAGTGCTTTAAGTGATGTAATGATAGTGTTAAACGAGCAAACCCACAATCAATGGTTTCATCTTCGTGGATAACAAATTGTTCATATTGTTGAACAAGAAGATCAATTTTGTTATCCTTGACTTGTGAATTACCTTGATGTGTAACAATTAAAGATTCCCAAATATCTTTGGCGGTTTCACACATAAAAATTCTTTCATATTCTTTTCTAGGTAAAGCATTATAAAGCATCATTTTAGCTTCATTATTTTTAGCAACTAATTTCTTTTGTTCATCAACGGAAATATCCTTTGTTGTAGAACTAAAATCTCCTTTGACAATAATAAACCAAAGATCTATATCTTTTGATTTTACATATGTTTCAAACGGTTTTTCCAATAGATAAATCCATTGGTTTCAAAAGTGGTGGTCTTTGCATAGATTGCCCTTCTTTAAAGTTTTCGTAATCCATGGATCGCTTCAAGTTTATAAAATACAAGTTATTTTAGAAATTCTTGAGCAACGAGGCTCGTACCAATTGTAGAAAACTAGAAGGGGGTTGAATAGTTTACCGATTAAAACTTTGTTTTGAACTTATTGAAAGATCAATTGATATTGATCTTAAGTATGTTAATGAAATATGCAAGCAATATGTAATAAGTAAGTAAGGAAAGAAATGATCAAACCACAACAAGTTGTTTATAGTGGTTCGCCTACAAGGACTCTTTTTCCTTGCCCTACTCCACTCCCCGAGTCTCACACTCGAGAGTTTAACTTCACTAGTCAACAAGCTCCTTTCACCGGCGGAGAAAACCTTTACACTTCGCCACACTATTTCCCGACACTAAGCTAGATGTCGAGTTCTTTCCAAGGGTACAACCACTCCCACACACAATGTATTTTGAGGACTAAAATACTAACCACTCACACTCACAAGATTATGATGGTTTGATACAACAATGAAGTATGGATCAACACTAGATCATACAACACTCAACAAACAAGACTTCCAACTCTCGTTGAAGCTTGAATATGACTTGATCTTCTTTGCTACAAAAGAGATCACTAATATGATATGAAACTAAGTTGAGAGGTTGAGAGAAGATATGTATGAGAGTATGTTAGAAAGGGATAAGAAACTACTTGGCTTGGCATTGCTATTTATAGCCAAATGGATGTGAGCGCCCACTTGACCGCGGACCCCTTAAAAGGGTTCCGCCTGTACCCAATTGGTACCGCCATCGACAAGAAAGATATCAAATCTTGCTTAAAGTCAACTCAATCTAAGAGAGATTGTGCAAGATATGGAGAGTATAAATCTTCACAAAATATCTAATGGAATCTACAATGATTCCCATGATGTAATACATGATGTCAAATGTTGTATTACTATTAATAGAAATATGCAATGCTTAAGTAGTGTTTGGTTTTAAGAACCTAACACATTCTACAAACTACTATCATACATAATGATTAGAGTCATATCAAGATGTTACTAATCATAAATGTAAATGCTTGAATGATGAATATATTGTTTGAGAAAGCTTGTTTTAATATCTAATAAACTTGACAAGCTTTAAGCTTTTATAAATTAAATTTACTTTTGTCGTTAACAAAACTTAGGCAAAGATCAAAAATATAAATAACGCTTAATGACGATATTTGTATTAACAATTTTCTTTAGACTGCTTCCTTTCTTTACTACCTCCCACGTGATTCCAATCAATATTGGAAATCCAGCTTTCCATCTTCATAGTCCAAAGTTCATATTCTTCCTCTTTAAATAAGGAAATTTACCATTGTCAGCTGAGACCGAGTCACTGCATGGAAGTGGTGTTGGTGTTGTTTGTGTTGGCGACTTCATTTTCATTATCGGATCCGTGCATGGTGAATGAATGTTTGATCAGATGGGGTGAGAATGGTTCTTAGTATCGTAGAGACTTTCCCGAGGCTCGATACCACTTGTTAAACACAAAGAGACCTTGATAGATCTTAAGCACTCTGAGATCGTTAGTGTTGCCTATGTAATCACAAGCAAACTAATAGAAGATCTCTACAACTTGGTATTGTAGCGAAAATAAATACAAGTTATAATAACTAAGAACACTTTTGATCCTCTATGGATCTTTGATTATAGAAACTCTATGTTTCGGATAGAATACAAGACTTGAGAAACTTGAGAAAACTTATCTATTACATACTAACATGGTTTCTTATATAGACAAGAAACCCCAGTGAGCGCTGACAAATTACGCCCTAATACTAACATAGACCAAGCATGCTTCTAGACAAGCATGCACCTAATCATTTTGTTTTGTTAATCATCGTGTTTATTCCGAGTGAGCTCTACATAACACGGCGCCAACCTATACATACGGCCACGACTTTTACTCTAAACTCGAGCTTATCTCCCACGTGGTTCCCACTTTCAGCAAAGAACACGATGTTCTGCTTAACACTTCGTCAAGTATAACTTCGAATCCTTTCTTCTTCTGGCGAATCTCTTCGACGTAAGCTTCCGTAATCCGAGTTTATGCTTCGCAGTAATCGAGTTTTCCTTAATTCCCAACAGTTCATCAGTTAGATCATAATGTTGATTAGTTAAGACTGGAAATAGCAAAAAATGATCTGGAAAAAATAAAAGAGGACACTTGTTACAATATGGGTAGCTTTTTAGCCTTTTTAAATTATGATCACTTTCTAGAGGATCTCAACCCATACGTATGCATGTTTTGTCTAACATGCATGTAATATATAATTGCACCTTTTATCCTTCTTGGTACCAAATTCAAACGCCTATACATAGGGTTTTGATTTAACAAGAACACGTGGTGTTTGCTTGTTTATTGTGAAGGAAGCACTAGCATTCTAGTGTATCTCGACGAAGAATGCTTATGTTCTAAGTGGTTGTTTGGTTTGAGTAGTTCAAGTATTTAACAAGGGTTGTTTGGTTAAACGATACGACTAGCTTTATCGGGCGATTGCCAAACTGCTTGTGTGAGAAACCGAGAGGCATCTATTTTAGATGCTTAGTTTCGCCTAGCATCTTGTTCCACATTAGAGATCAATTGCCAAGGTTAGCTTTTCTATATACCTTTTATTAATTAATTGATATATTAATTATTGTTTATTATTACGTGTTAATCTAATTACGTGAACTAGATCCTTATCCGGTGCGTACTCGTAGAGGTTAATTGGTTTACTTGTTCTAAAATCCCAACAGTGGCATCACGAGCCAACTCGTTTTTGCGATTAAGGATTACACGTTTCTTATTAATAAACATGTTTAATAGGCTATATGAAACCTAATTTAGGTATTCGCTTTATTTGGTTTTGACAACTGTATGCAATACTTGTCAAATTTTTAATAAAAAATAACGAGTCACACACAAATTAAAATTATATTGATAATTAGAATAAATTTGTTAATTGGAATTACTTGTTAATTAGAATTTTATTTACATGTCAATTATAATTACCTTGTTAATTAAGAATTACATGTTAAATTAAAATAACTTGCTAATTAGAATTAAAAGTTAATTTATATTCATTAATTGTTAATTAGAATTATTATGATAATTAGAATGACATATTGGTTATTAAATACATAATATTGCGTAATTACTTGTTAATTGAGATTGCCATGTTTTATGTGTTTTTTCGGCCACAAGACCCACTCAATTGCTTTTCTAAGTGATGTATGGGGCGATCTAGGTATTACATCCTAGTGACGGTCTTATGGTTCTCCGTTTGGGGAAGACTCGTTAGAGTACTCGGAACAGTATGTAATTGTATGCAATATGGAATAATACATATCGTAACCATAACATTAATATTGGTCTTTATTTACACACCTAAAGAACATGCTCATTGTGACCTGCTATTTGATTCGTGGAAAATAGTTTTTGTTAAATAAAGTGACCTAATATATGAAACACGCCAAGAATTTAAAACTAGACGCTATGGACACTTGGGATGTACGGCTCACCCACTAGAACAAACTCAAAAGGGGGTTCAAAGAGGTGCGCACAACATGACCAAAGGATGTCTAAGGTTATGCTTCAGCCACCGGTCCCCCGCCTCCCGCATTTGATCGAGCTACTGTGAACCATGATGATCACTACAGGTCATTACCAAAAGTTTTTAAAATTAGTGTTACAAAGTTGTTTTGCATGCTTCTTCAGACATGACTTTACCATATTATATATGCATACCTATTTTTAATTTTAAGTCTATGTCATCCAACTATGGACACGCACTTGGATTGACTTCTCCGTAAGAACCAAGGCCTTTCCATCCCATGGTAATTATTTCTCACCGTCGACCTCCGTTATTTTTACACGCTCATACTTGGTCGACTTATATCGAAGTTAACTCGGTCGACACTGGACCCGAGGTATAAGATGAGAACTAAATATGCTTTTGACATTATTACTTGATACTAATGCCTTAAACAGCCTCATAAATCTAAGAGTTGCATTTGCAATTAACGCCGTCACTACCTCTTGTCCTATTTTTTTTACACACTAGTCGCACCTATGGTAATTAAGGGGTTGCAAGATGGATCTTAGTCTTAATTAGTAGTTAATTGGGTAGTTAATTCTTTAAGAATGTAATTATCGAAAATACTAGATTTGAACTTTTATGTTCGATTAATTGTGTTATTGCAACATAATTGTAAACCAAATTTGTTTTTATTTGAAAGACAAACTTAGTCTCTTTTCCTAGTAAGAAGAGTGAGACTTATACCTATCTTTTCTCCTTAGTTGACAAACTAAGATAGGATTACTAATTGGTAAACTCATTAATGATCTTTCATTACCCTTTTGTGGTCTAGAGTTAATTGAAAGATAGAATATTTTGTAAACGGAAATATTGTGTTTAGAGCTACTAAAATAAATAACATCCCGCACTTGTCACGATGTATGAGTTTAAACCAAGAAGAGTAAAGAAATTACTAGCATATATGCTAGGTAATCTTCTTGGACTCTTATTATTCCTAAAGTGCCAATTACCCTTGGGGCTATGTAGACGATAAAGGAGGAATTGCATGCTAAAGATTCAAGTTAATCAAATAAAAGAATGGCTAGTCCATTGTCTACGTAAGTAGAACTTCATATACTCGCTCAATACCTAAGTACATGATACTGTAGGCATTTAAAGAGAATGGGAAAGTATATAAAATTGCTATATGCTTTCATCGAAATGTAACACTTACAATGTTGACAAATCCAGAGGGAGCAGCTTGCATTTTATTATCGAAATATAATTCATGTAATGTTGTCAATTTCAGTGGGAGCTACCGGATTTATTCCCTGTTAGTCACCCATATCATTTCAAACTAGCTTTGGAATAATCCATTACTTTCCGAATATGAACAACCATTGCTTAAAGGAAAACTGCATTTTATTTTATAAGATAACACGTTGCCTTCCTGCTATCGCTTCCTGAAGCGTTATCTATAGAAAAATAATCCACAATTCCTTATTAAAGGTTATCTATGACATTATCATATTATTTTACGCTTGATTATTATTTTGCCTAACAGTTAACCTATGAGGTTGGAATGAGTTTCTTTTGAAGAAAGACTCACAAGGACAAAATTGTATACATATTAATGTTTGGTATTTAATAAGAAGTTTTTAATCATACTTAAGCAATTGATTGTGATTAAATTTTCTTATATAATACATGCATTAATTATATAAAGATACTTAATTGTCATACATGTGATTTGTATGTT
The DNA here is from genome assembly GCA_022545495.1 of Chrysanthemum lavandulifolium. Lineage (NCBI taxonomy): Eukaryota > Viridiplantae > Streptophyta > Magnoliopsida > Asterales > Asteraceae > Chrysanthemum > Chrysanthemum lavandulifolium. The sequence continues at coordinate 303,020,113 of CM040240.1, forward strand.
GAATATGACAATTAGATTTTATAACTCTTTCTTTATGATTACCTTTTGCGAGGATGGTGTGTAATCAGAAGGGTTATGAATCTATATAATCTTTATGTAGTACACAAATGTATGCAATCCATGTTTTTGGATTGGATCATGCATCTAAGAGCTGAGATCTTGAATTTAATTACAATATGATTCTGATTGAATTAAGATATCTCTTAAGTACATCTGACATTGAGTGGGAGCATTGTGTTTTTCCTTAAAATTTACATGATGAAGATATCATTCTATTTAAGCTAGATATTGATCCTTAAGCTTGGAATGAAAATTCATTTGAATTTAGGGAATAAAACAAACAACCTTGGAGTAAATGTTTATCTGGAATAAACGAATGCAGAAAATAAAGTCTAACACAAATGCAATATATTATTCAAGCAAGTCTTCAATGATATATTTCACTTGGAATAATTTACATGGATGGAAACCTTGTGTTTTTAAACTAAGGGTTTATCATATATATTGTTGATACAAAAGTTGGACGTTCCTTGTTTGGAGCTCCGGCTCTCGCACCAATTGAGAATCGTTGCTTGAGACATGTGCACTAAGAGACAGAAAACACCGTTAGGCTTACCGTGGGATTGTCTCCCATGATTATCCTCCGGCGTGAGAGTAAGTAATCGGTTTAGGGTTTAAAGAGAGTTAGGGTTTGTAGATCGTACCTTAAACAAGGGATGGGATTCCCTTTATATACACACGGAATCCTTGTTGGTTCCGTGTTCCACAACCTTCGGCGTATCACGCCTAAGTCGGTTGGGAATGATAATCTTTCTATTTAGAAGATATCGGATATATATTCCATGAATAGTTTTGGGTTTGGGCCTTCGTGAGCCCAAACATTGAATCAGCGTAGCCCAGTTCGTACTGGGCTAAGTTAGTTTTGGACTTTAGTCGAGTTCGTGACCTGAATATAGACTATACGTCATCATGTCCCCCCAGTCTAGTATGCGCAGTGAGTAACTGCGGATGCTAGACTAATAACCGTATTCCTTGAAAAAAACTGCATAGCGTACCCAGGAAGCCGTAAAAATATGCCAACCGGTACATTGTATCTAGACGTTGGATTAAAAAATGGGCGCCTGAAGTCGGGGAAAGTTATCGCACTGTCCCATCACAATCTTAACCACATAGTTAGGGGTTGGTGGTTCCACGCTTCACTCATCGCGTGGATGAGGGAGGTTATATAACCCTTCGCTTCATTTTCACCATTCCTTCCCACAAGAAAAGAAAACTCTATCCGCCATTATCACGCCTTCAAACATTTCCACCACCATATTCTAATATTCATAAGGTAATCACAAGGCGCTTTTGTTTTGATTATAATAACAAGATCATGGTTAAGGTATTATCGGATTTCACATCGACATATCGAGAGCGAACTTCTACAGCTTCTTGTCGGATTACTATATTCCCAACAGAAGACACCCGAAGTTCCTATCATGGATGCGCTAATAGCGGACTTCCCGATGGGAAGATTGGGTTATATTCGCTTTCTTTGAATTCGCAAATCAACGATACCCATATCATTATTTTTGAGTGATGTGTCAATTATTACCGCATCCACATATCCCGCCTACATCAGATAGGTGCAAATAAACTAACCAATTTTGAAGTGAATCGCCGCTATTGGCTATTAACCCCACCATCCACTGCTCCGCTTTTACCACATCACATGGTCACACGGGTGGGTATCCTTCGCGAAACGCCCTGGGCGACTCCAATGCTATACGGAAAAATTAGATGCGCTCAAGAATTGGAAGGAGACATTTTTCTGGGTCGACGACGCGTGCTTCCCTTCTCGTTTCAATTTTTACTCCCAGGGGACACTGCCAAAGGATGAGCGCCCCCTCCCCGGATCATACAATGCAGAGGATGCGGACACGATAAATGCTAACCGCATCCCCATTAGCTCCTACCCCGAGGAGTTCTTGGTGCACATTGGCCTTAGCCGAAACTATTTTGGCAGTTCATAAGAAGTTCCAATCTTCTTAGGCGCGGATGGTCAGGGTGGGTGCTCATTCTTTCGTACCCCGTTGAGTTATATTACTGTAAGTTCTTTACTGTTTTTCCTTCGTTCTTGTCGTAAACTATTTGTGTTTCTTTGTTGTTGCGCAGAGATGGACTTGTTCAACAGAGTTCAATCGGGCGGCCGATACAAGTGGAAGTGGGAACACGTCCGCTAAAGGAGGGAGAAGATCCCGTACTTGTTGCGGCAGCAGGGCGTACCCTTGAGCTGGACCTAGGAGAGGCAGGGGCAAGTTCATCTGTTGCGCTAGAAGCAACACCCTTGCAGAGTGTGCCAAGTCCTATAGTCCCCTCCCCCCAGTGCAACCTGCGCGAGTAGCGGCAGAGCACGTGGAGGAAGCGGAAGAGGAAGAAGAAAGCCAAGGATTGAAGCGCAAGAGGATGCGCAGTGGCGATGGCGCTGGTTCCTCCCGAAAGAAGCGCCCTGTTGTGTTGAATGTGGAGTCGTCCTCCAGTGATGTTGCGTCGCGCCCACCATCACCTGACACTTCCATTCCTGCGTAAGTGTCATGTTGATTTTTTTTTTCTTTTTTTATGATATCACTGAATAACTGTGAACTTCTCGTATTGTCTGTAGGTTTGAACAATCCGCAAAGTCGTCGCCGCATAATAGTCCTGTGCAATCTGAACCGCGCAGCCAAAAAGATGCGGATATGTCTCGGGGATGCATCTGGGCAGCTGGTAGAAGAGTTGGCGCAAGTATCTCGCGCATCAAGCTTCATGGTGGAGAAGCTAAGGCCTCGATTGGTGAGAGCGGTCAAAGCGCCTGAAGGATCAAAGCTATTTCATTGCCGGAATCACACTGGCGGCCAAGGCTACATCGAGAGCATGGGGTCATACGCCCAAAAGCTCATCAAGAGAAGATGGCGTTGATGTGCCAATAAATCAAGAGCGTGCAGAGGCCGCAGGGTATAAGTCTTCTTGTCACTGGGCAATGAAATATTTGGAGAAGATCAAAGATGCGATGACTTCCCAGCTTGAAAAGTTTGGCGCTACTGTGGAAAGTTCCCTTGAAGCGCAGGAGATGAAGTTGCGCAAGCTAAGTCTGGAGTATGATGAGGAATTATATCCTCATCTCATGTCTGTAATCGCCGAGTGCATATATTATATTGTGTACAAGACTAGTTGTAACTTTTGTATAAGAACAAAATGAGCTGACAACAACAATATCTAATTGAGAGAGTTTAGATTATTGTTTTATAAACGTTTACGAATTTTAAAGCATAATGTTGTATAAGTAGAATTGATGCTAGAGAATTATTTATACTAGTTGTAGTAGAATTTTATCTTTTATGATAAATCTGCTAACTAGCTAAGCTCAACATATAGCATTGTTGCATTACATATTATTGAATGAGAATACTTTATACTTTTAGAAACTGTAAAGATGACTGTCAGTATGTCGTTGATTTCTAATACCTCATGCAAGGTAAGACGACATCTCCATACTATAATTCTTGCAATAGTATGAGCATATGAGATAAGACACTCATTTTATATTTCAAATCACTTACTATATGTGATATTTGAAATAAGTATTCGGAAAGTTTACTCAGATAACTATTTAGTTTTTCTTTTAAAGAAAGGTTGAGAATGTTGGAAACATTAGGGTTCAACTTACTAAATGAGTTTCATGCATATCTGTTTTAGTATTTGGATAATTGGGATTGATAGAAAAGTTTTACTTTCTGATGAATAAAGATACTTGGTATTTGTTATTCATTCATATAATACTTGTTATCATATATTTGCATGTTTAATCCTTGAGTAATTTTATTATTCTAAATATGTCCATTGTTAGTTAACAATATGGGAATATTGTTTTGTAAGGCAAATGTGAGTGTTGGTTATATTCTAACGAGAATTTGGATTGTTCCCGCCAAACTCATATGTATTCACTAGAGATGCATATTGGATTCCCCAACTTTCAAACATTTACTTTTGGATCCTTGTCATAAGTAAAATATTGAAAATGGTTTGTTATCTTCATCCTTAGACTTGAGATACAAGCAAGTTCTGTTATGTGTGGATATCATTTTTTGTAAGTATACGCAAAATGCTATCTGGACAAGGTAGTTATAAAAGCTATATTTTGGAGTGATGTGAAGTAGCATCCACAACACTTGTAGTCAATAAAGGATTTGTTACTCCACTTGATATGTGCAGAAAGATACCATGGCGCCTCTCAAGAATTAATAAGATAATTGTTCGGCCAAACCCAAAGGGTAATGCAAGATGATACTTGATTACATTTGGTATATCTAATTAAATTCTATAACGAGATTCTAAATGGTTAAACTATATGGAATGATTTGAGATCCATAATCCATGGTTTAACGGTATCTATAACAAAGGATGATTAGAGCAAAACATTGAATGACCATGCTACTGAGAAACTTTTATGAAACTATTCTCTCAGACACTTTTAGTTAAAAAGCAAGTGAGAACGTTTGCTAGGCGTTTCCGTCGTTAGTTTTGTGTGCCATTCGACACTCCAACTCCCAAGTGGGAGCCGTTGGTTTGTGGGAGTTAAAACATACGTAAAACGACTAAAAGTGTGTGAGCCTATTGGGGGCACACATGTTAAACACATAGAATACGTTTATACACGTTTAATACTTGAACATTGACCCGAGAGAACTAGACCAGATTTAACTTACTCCTAGCCCAATATGGCCGGTCCATTAGAAGGGGTTTGGAGTTGGCTTTTGGCCTAGTAAGAGTTGTGGTAAGATATGGTATGTGGGTTACTTGGTGACCAATTTTGGAGCCCAAGATTACTAAGTTTTGGAGGCTATATAAACTGCCTATAACCCATTTATTATTGAATCGACATATGCTTGTAAAAATCCAAAACCGACTCTTTATTTAATCGGTTCTTTTCATTCCACTCAAACAATTGTATTGTTTTTCTTTTCATCCATGTGACTCGATAGAAAAGAAACATAAAACATTGAATATATGTTGCATGTGCATATGTTATACGTATGCATGTTTTGTCTAACATGCATGTAAAATATAATTGCACCTTTTATCCTTCTTGGTATCAAATTCAAACGCCTGTACATAAGGTTTTGATTTAACAAGAACACGTGGTGTTTGCTTGTTTATTGTGAAGGAAGCACTAGCATTCTAGTGTATCTCGATGTAAGAACAGTTATGTTCTAAGGGTTGTTTGGTTTGAGTAGTTCAAGTATTTAACAAGGGGTTGTTTGGTTAAACGTATACGACTAGCTTTATCGGGCGTATTTGTGTTAAAGTGTTTGTGTGAGCAACCGTAGAGGCATCTATTTTAGATGGTTAGATTCGTTTGGTTTCTTGTTCCGTAACTAGAGATCAATTGCCAAGCAAGGTTAGCTTTTCAATATACCTTTTATTAATTAATTGATATATTAATTATTGTTTATTATTACGTGTTAATCTAATTGCGCTTAACCCACGACTCCCATGCACACGAGACACAAAACTCAACTACCACTTGATTTTATATACCGCTACATATGCATGCATTTATATATGATTAACTTACACTTGACATAACACCACACCAGGTTGCACGACTTCCCATGAAATAACAACATAACCAGTTTAGTGCCAAACTTTTTAGACATTCTTGACACCCATAAAACACTTGCAAACACAACGGTTACAATACACTTCTTAGGACCTTTATTTTTAGCGTGATACCAGATTTAACAAGGCATGCAATGCACATCGTGTGTATTTAAAATCAGACCCATGGACAAGGATTTAATGACTTTCATTTGACAATATACACATCACTATTTATGTGGCAAAATTAATATTCATGCGCCAAGATTTAATGTAGCATTTAGGTGTGATGTTTATTGATGTACTATGCATGCACATGAAGGCATTAACACATGACCAGTTTCGTGAATCAAGGAGATTAAGGAGACGAGGGGATTACCTTGCAGCGTATAAGAGATGAAGAACAAGACCAAAACGAAAGTAACCCAACTCTCCTAGGCCTAACCATACCCACGACACCATACCAAGCAGTCACCCTTCGCACCCTGATGAATACCCACATTCCCAGGCCCCTTTTTGACGCCTCACCATGCTCCTTTGTTTCCATCTTGATGTCGACCAGGTTGGAAAAAAAATAAAGAGGAGCCATCACTTTGGATAGGAGAATTAAGGGTTTTTTTTTTTTTTTTTTTTTGTGATTGTTTATGGAATGAGAGAAAAAAATGGTAGCAATTAAACGTGATTAGGAGGATATGAGGGGGAGGGATACTCGGCCCATAAATAGGGGAAATAAAAACCAAAATTAAACTTTCCAAATTGTATCGTGTAAATTACGTAAATGAGAAAAAAATAGCAATATGGGAAGTCATGGGGACATAATTTCAGCCGAAATTTGGGGGGTTTCACTTGACCAAATCAATGTTATATACTTACCATATCTATTTGTCACATTTAGTTTAATTTAATTGTTTGCTACTAGTATATATAATGTAGTCCATTTTAACTTGTAATGTGTGATACATATATTATTCAACTGCCATAAGTGTTAATGAAGTTTTATCATCTTGTACAAATCATTCGCTTCTTATTTAGGTTAAAACGTAGCTGACGAAATTGACGTGATGTACGCACTTCACAATTATTAAGTCTGAGGGGCAAAACGGTCTTTTATCACGTTTACGATTTTTAGGGTTTTACAACTCTTCCCCTCTAAATGAAAATTTTCATCCTCGAAAATTGAAGTCGCAGGGGTACACAGAGACGAACGAGTTTAAGGCAGACGTAGCAATCCATAGTCTCATCCAGATCATAACAGTATTAGTTCCAAAGCGTACAAATCTTATACGTAACAGATGTCGGTGAGAATCTCGCAAAGAGGTACAGAATTCCAAACGGACATGAGGAGTGCCAAACAACGGATATAAGTCCTAGTGCATTCACGTACCAACCCCCGGCATTTCCCAAGACGTCGTATGATTTCCATAAGTTCAAATTATATGATCTCGGTATTATCACGTTGATCATGCGTCATAATACTTGCATCACATAACAAGTCCCTATGGTCATCATATTCTGCCTCGGGTCATGAGAAACCACATAACCAATATCATAACAAAACAGATAGCATACAGATTGCAAGTAACATACCCAAAAAGATCGGGTCACATACATACAACATATACTACATCAAAACAACTTACCATAACCCAAGAGACGGAGGTTAACCACTTTCTCGAACGGCTCCTCATGACTCATTAATTACGATCCAAAAATAAAGCTGAGATATCACCAAAATGCTAAATGATAAAACTTCACGATTCAAACCAAGTTCTGAACAGATCAAAGAAAAGCAATACCAATCAAAATCACTTAGCAAAATATCAAACCTCCTCAAAACGCGTGATAAACAAATCGGAGTAACACAAGTCGCGCCCAATCATGTGAAGTAGGTGAACCTTCTTAGCCACCAGTTGAATCTTGTCTCCGTCTTTGCGCCTTTGGTTGGTCCGTCCAGCTCCCTCCAGCAGCATCCTGATGTCTCCAGCAGCATGGCAGTCGGGTGTGGCTTCTGCTTCACGAACCTCTCCAGAAATTGTTGCAGCAATGCAGGGTCGGCACCATCATCTTCGGCTTTACGAGTTGTATCCATATAACGATCGACAAACGAATGTGCGACGTTAAAATAGCAAAATCAAATGCGAAGAGAAGAAGGCCAAATCATTGAAGACAAAAGAATATCGAAGTCAAATCTGAACGAAAATCAAAAGTAATCGAAAGAGGTCGTAATGCATTTGAAGCCTAATGTCTATCCAGTCCCCACAGTCAATCCTAAGGTCAACAAGACGAAACCTTTGCTCGATACCATAATTGTAACACCCCAACCCGACAAGGGTAGACGTGTCACATTCGTGTCATATCGTAACATACAAACAAAATTTACAAGCGGAAGCTTTACAAAAATAAATACCAAGTCATATAATAGATGACTTACAAAGAAAATACAAAACCCAATATGTCTAGAACAAAATGAAATGAAAAGGTAACTAGGGTCGGTCCACTCGGATAATCCAACTCTCAGCCCATCAAAGCCCATCTTCAACCTAAAAACTTGCCGCAGGAAAAGAAATGCGGCTGAGCTTAAAAAGCCCATTGAACAGATATAACAAAACAAAACTAAACGAAATCAGAGATACAAATGAAATAAGGAAACTGATAACAAGGTCGCAATGAAAAGAGAACAATGAGTCAATGAGGATCTTACAAAAACACAATTACACAGATATCCAAAAGGGACAGATAAAAGAGGAGGACAAAGCACATAACACATTGATGACATAAACACAAGCACATCTAAATAACCAGGCATACAATAAATCAGGAAGTCAGAGTACAAATAAACCAAACGGAAGTCCAAATGCTAGCGGAAGCAATTAACGAGAAGTGAGCATGGCAATCACACAAGTCAAATAATTCCGATTTAATAACATAACCAGTATCATAATAGCAGAAGTACCAAGAGTAGTCGAAATACAGTAGCCACATGTATCAAGTAGGAATATAGAACGAACATTATAACTGAATGAATTATCTAAACAAGGTCCTAAACATTATAGCAACTAAACAAGTTAACATGCCAGACCACATACGATGAACCATTCACCAAATCAAACAGAAGTATAAGCGGAAATGTAACATAGCAGGTCAACAATCAGCAGACAAGAATACTAACGGATAATCATAGCCCATGAACATAACTGAATGAAGATATACATGATAAACATATAACTTAACTGCTTTCACACAAGCATAGTCACCGACAAATCAAAAAGTCACATAACAGTATGATAAGCGGTTGGTCAGTTATTAACATGACAATAGGTGAATCAGACAATCACATATTAATCGTATAGTAGCAGGGCAAACGATAGTCATGTAAACCATGTAAAAGCATAATCAAATTCAATATTCATAAAATAACCCGGTACATGAATGGAACGATGGTCCAAGTAACGGAACCGTAGTATGATGATCAATGAAATGGAGTATATATAACATGGTAGTAGAGTGAGTCACATAAGGGTAATGAGTAAAGGACAATCAATACAGAATATGGTGCGTTGGGGAATACAAAAGGTACAATATAGGTATATCAAAGGTGTAAGGGTTGTCGGAAATCCATCCCGAGCCAACAATACAATACAATACAATCAATAATGGCATTAGCAACCCAATATCTAATAGTAGCCATTGTATTCGGAGGGTGACGGAATACTAGATCAATAGGAGGAGACCCCAAGAACCAATGCGTAGCTAGCTCCCGGACGTGAGGGGTGTATTGCAAACACGCACCACATCACCAATACAATATCAATACAATCAATCAATACAATACAAATCTAGGATGCATCCATATGCCCCTACGAACAATAGCGCCATAACAATAACAATGAAGCGCGCATAATCAATACATATAGGGACGGTGTGGAGCATCACTCAACCACACCGTAGTCATGCCATTGGTGCATCAATGACACGGCCATGTTACCTTCATGGCTAGGATAACAATATTTGGCTCGGGTATCAATCTGAAGGGTCAAACAAAGGTCCAAAGTGTATCAATATATAAGTCTTCACAATCAAAGGTCCAATATCAATGGTTCACAATTCAGAGGTTCATAACAATGGTTGAATATCAAAGTTTAATAGCAACAGTCCAATATTAAAGGTTCAGTATCCATGGTTCAGTAACAGAGGTTCAATAACAATTGGTTCAGTGACAGTGGTTCAATAACAGTGGTTCAATATCAATAGTTCAGTAACAGAGTGGTCAATAGCAAAGATCAATATCATAGGGTTAATAGCAAAGATTCAATATTAGAGGGTCAATAGCAAAGAAATCTCATAAACGAAACAAAGTCGAATGATTAGAAAGTCATGGGAAACCCCTACTGAAAAGAGATAGAATATCTGTACCTTAATCCGCAAAGCAAATCGCCCGAAATACACAAGAAAACAAAAGCTACCCCTTCCTCCGCGAATCTACACGAATAATGGTCGTTTAATATTTAGAACGCTATTTCATTGTTTTAGGGTTCATCGTTATTCATATTTCTTAAATAGGGTCTCTCTTTCTATTTTAGAAAATTTCCGAAATAAGTAACTTTCCAAATTAGGTAACATTCCATATTTAGTACGTTTCCCGAATTAGTAATTTTTCCGAATTAAACAGTTAGGTTCATAATTTATAATTATTCAAACTTTGGTTTTAGCATATTTTAGAAATCATTTAAATTTATTTCGACCAAAACGCTTTGAGCTCGCACCAAATCCCAACTCGACATAACAATCATACACTCTCGACGTACATGCATGTACACCCGAATACACATATATACAACTCAATTTAGATTACTAAAGGCGGAACGAAATGAATACGGCTTAACCCACGAATCCCATGCACACAAGACACAAAACTCAAGTACTCAACTACCACTTGATTTGATATACCGCTACATATGCATGCATTTATATATGATTAACTTACACTTGACATAACACCACACCAGGTTGCACGACTTCCCATGAAATAACAACATAGCCAGTTTAGTGCCAAACTTTTTAGACATTCGTGACAATACACTTCTTAGGACCTATATTTTTAGCGTGATACCAGATTTAACAAGGCATGCAATGCACATCGTGTGTATTTAAAATCAGACCCATGGACAAGGATTTAATGACTTTCATTTGACAATATACACATCACTATTTATGTGGCAAAATTAATATTCATGCGCCAAGATTTAATGTAGCATTTAGGTGTGATGTTTGTTGATGTACTATGCATGCGCATGAAGGCATTAACACATGACCAGTTTCGTGAATCAAGGAGATTAAGGAGACGAGGGGATTAACTTGCAGCGTATAAGAGATGAAGAACAAGACCAAAACGAAAGTAACCCAACGTACACTCCTAGGCCTAGCCATACCCACGACACCATACCAAGCAGTCACCCTTCGCACCCTGATGAATACCCACGTTCACAGGCCCCTTTTTGACGCCTCACCATGCTCCTTTGCTTCCTTTTTGATGTCGACAAGGTTGGAAAAAAAATAAAGAGGAGTCGTCACTTTGGATAGGAGAATTAAGAGTTTTTTTTTTTTTTTTTTTTTTTTTTTTTGATTGTTGTATGGAATGAGAGAAAAAATGGTAGGAAATTAAACGTGATTAGGAGTATATATAATGTAGTCCATTTTAACTTGTAATGTGTGATACATATATTATTTAACCGCCATAAGTGTTAATGAAGTTTTAACATCTTGTACAAATCATCCGCTTCTTATTTAGGTTAAAACGTAGTCGATTTAAATTGACGTGATGTACGCACTTCACAATTATTAAGTCCGAGGGCAAACGGTCTTTTATCACGCTTATGATTTTTAGGGTTTTACAATTCTTCCCAAGATGTCGATGATTTCCATAAGTTCAAATTAAATGATCTCGGTATTATCACGTTGATCAGGCGTCATAATACTTGCATCACATAACGAGTCCCTATGGTCATCATATTCTGCCTCGGGTCATGACAAACCACATAACCAATATGATATCAAAACTGATAGCATACATATAGCATTTAACATACTCAAAAATATCGGGTCACATACATACAACATATACTACATCAAAACACCTTACCATAACCCAAGAGACGGAGGTTAACCACTTACTCGAAACGGCTCCTCATGGCTCATTAATTACGATCCAAAAATAAAGCTGAGACATCACCAAAATGCTAAATGATAAAACTTCACGATTCAAACCGAGTTCTGAACAGATCAAAGAAAAGCAATACCAATCAAAATCACATATTAATCATATAGTAGCATAACAGTATGATAAGCGGTTGGTAAGTTATTAGCATGACAATAGGTGAATCAGACAATCACATATTAATCGTATAGTAGCAGGGCAAATTATAGTCATGTAAAACATGTAAAAGCATAATCAAATTCAATAATCATAAAATAACCCGGTACATGAATGGAACAATGGTCTGAAGTAACGGAACCAGAGTATGACAGATCAATGAAATGGAGTATATATGACATGGTAGTAGAGTGAGTCACATAAGGGTACTGAGTAAAGGACAATCAATACAGAATATGGTGCGTTAGGGAATACAGAAGGTACAATATAGGTATATCAAAGGTGTAAGGGTTGTCAGAAATCCATCCCGAGCCAACAATACAATACAATACAATCAATAGTGGCATTAACAGCCCAATATCCAATAGTAGCTGTTAGGTTCCCATATTTGTAACACAAGAATCAATAGAAGAAATAGAAAAGAAGAGATCGGATGAACAAACACACACACACACACATACGTATGAGATATATGAAGAGTTATGCGTAAAGTGAAATGTGTGAAATTAAACAACCAACCTTCAATAGAAGGTTTACAAGAGGTATTTATAAGAGGGAAATAGGGCAACACTCCAAGTTCCCATCCTTTTCTTATTGGGCTTGGCATAGGCTTATGGGCTTTCTACATAAGCCTAGCCTTGATTACTAACATAAAAGCCATAATTAAGCTAACTATTACATATTAATTACTAACACTTGAATTCTAGTTTAGGAGTGGTTCCAACAATCTCCCCCTAAGTGTTAGTTATTGATGATATAAACGCTGTAGGTGCCGATGTAATAGTAGCTTTGACGTCTTCGACATTCTTCTTTCTTGTGAGAAGTGCCTTGATTCGAACAATCTCCCAAAGGTAGAGAAATTGTTTCCTTTGAAGTATTCTGCTTTGACGACGTCATTTTTCTTTGTTCTTTGATCTTTGTTCTTTGTGATGGAAGTGATAGTATGTTGTGGTTATCTGCATCAGGTCCGGTTCGTTGCTCCAGTGTCTCCACGTCTTTCTCCAACATGCTCACACGCTCTTTAACGTTGGATTTCAATACTGATGTAGTTCTCTTAGTCTTTAAACTTTGTAGATTCTTTAACTTTGACGAAGAATCATTCTGACTTTGTGTTGCCTTTCGAGAGAACTTTGATTAGTGTTGTTGTAGGTATGAGCATGAGGAGAATATGCACGATCTTTTCCACCCGCAAGCATCCATAAGAAGAATAAAAAACATGGATTATAAATAATCCAACTCTTACAAGTTTGAACTTCGAGAGTGTTAACAGCATAGTGTGAAAACACAACTCTAATTCTCACAAAGGCTGTTCCACAAGTGAGATAACGCGATGTACCGAAGTATACCTAAAGTTCGGATGACCGATGAGGTACATCAAGCATCACCTCACGATCAGAGACCGCTTAAGACACACTAAGCGTAATCCACGGGAGTTACCGAAGTGACTGCCGTCGTCGTTTGATGTTAACCCCGGCGGAGTTTCCATTCAATCACCGAGAACACAAGTTTGAACCTCTCATAAATGTTCTCGACAGACTAAGATCCGTGAAGGACTCGATATTGTATCACTTGTGTCCTTTTTGTTGAACAACAAGTGATGAAATGTCAAGTGTGCCTAAGAGATCTTTTGATTAATCTCGTGCCTCTAGACTCAATAGTGCGTTTTGGTTTTCCTGAGCGGAGACTAGGGAGAGGGTCTCCTTGCTTCAATACCAGCAATCTCTAAGAGAAAGCCGATAGTTTACGTAGGGTTCCCAGTGAGAATGAAACAAACTTCTGTTGAGATAAACTTGAGTGGCTAAGAAGGTTTAGTGCATGCGTCACTGGGTCCATGACGACTTTGATCTTCAATACCGGTGTCATCAAGTGACAACCAAGAGCATATGAATTGAACCCGTTCCGCTTTAAGTTGAATAACTGAGGGCTATTTGTTTTCACCCTTTTCGTACTTTTCTTTTTAATTCTTCAACTCCTTATTTCTCCGATTCTCATTTTCTCCTTTTTTTATAATCATACCTAAGGACGTCTAATTCTAACTATTGGGGGTGTCCCTGGGTAGATCCCTCCGGCTCTGACGGATCATAGGACGGTTATTCCTAACCTTAGTCACCTTATAACTCCATTGCCACAAAACCAATTTCTTTGAAAATTTCTCAAAGTGTTTATGATTAAGAAACATTTTGAAACACTTCGAGAGTTTTATTTTGCAGAAATACTCCCCCTCCACACATTCTTAAGTGTTTTGATAGAAATTTGCATGGTGAGAGAGGAGCGCACACTTTTTGAATTGATCGACTCAAGATAGACAATTTTTTGCGAGACACGATTACGTTGCATAGTTAAAGAGATACATTGTCAGCTTTTAGGTGACAACTAGCTCTAATAACTACCTTGAAGATGTGGACAACCTCGAAAGGTTGTCAAACCCGTCAAAGTTCATGTTTATCAGGAGCTTCTCGAGTAGTTACAAGTAACTTGGATAAGTCTTGGAAGACAAATCTTTTCAATGTATGACTGTTCAGATCCCGTCAATTCATGGGTTGAAGTCTATTCACACGAGGATTCAATAGCAATTCACAACATATTTCTTATCACATAATTTTTCTCCCCCTCAAAAATGGCATATAAATGTTATTTTTGACGAAATTTTGATATCGAATATGTCCATTTCGAGTTTTACGGGAAGATTACTATGAAGAACAATTTTGTGAACAAAGTTTTTAATCAAATACTCCCCCTCAACAAGTGATATTAACTTTTAAGGTTTTGAAAATCATAAGGGAAAGTACTTGTTCTTTTGAGCAAAACCTTTTAAAAGTGAAAGGTTTGATAAGTTTTGCTCAAAAGTAAGAAGCTTTCGCTCCTTTTATAAGGATTGTGGAACCTGAAGCCTACCACAGGGTCCTTTCATTACAAGTACGGGTTGTACATTGTTATGTGTGCACAAGCCATAGTCATTAAACAATCATACATCCAAATCAATATTGAAAATGAAATGTTTTAAGGGGTACCAGGAGATTACGTAGTCCAAAGAATAACTCCGTGAATGCGAATCGGGCGTTGATAGCATGTGAGAGAAACTCGATGACCACCTCACGAAGCTCTCCAAAGTTCGAATCGGTCCTTCAGACAACCTTTCATCGATGCGAGTGATGATTTTCTTCACATCCTGTCTCTCCCTTGAATTCCATCGCTTTGGTGACCCAATACCTTGATGTATCTCCTTCAACCTATAAGCTAAGCCATCCCTGACTTTCTTCAGTGTGTGATCTCCAAACTTATGAAGCTCTTTACATGCCATCAAGTAGTTGCGGTGTAGTTCACTACGGTAGACTACGCCAAATTGTTTGCTGATGAGAGTGTATTAAGGAAGGAGATTGATGTCAGGAAGGTCTAGCTGAGGTTTGTTGAGGTTTACACGTGTCTGATACGATTCCACGGAAAGTTGCAAGTCTTCTACACGTTCCTGGATCACTATGCTTCTGATGAAGATGAGCAAGGACTTGATGTATTCACGTTGGATTTCTGTCGAGAATTGTCTCATTCTTCCATGTACCTTGGCAAGATACAGATCTTCAATGTCATTGAGAGACAAATTCTGAAAGTCCGCTTCACAGAAAACATAGTCCTCTTCGACTTGTCTTTTGACCACGATTTTCTTGAGAAATGTGTAGTCCCATTTAGATGAGAGAGTTACATGATTAACAGCAACGATCCCTTTATCACTATGCACTTCATGTGTAGACTTTTGAACCTGGCAGCTTTTGTAGAAGATTCTTCGGCTTTTAGGCCAATGGTGAATCCCATACATCGCATCAAGGTCATACTTTTCCACGCTGTTGGCAAACATGTGAGTAGCCTTTTCCTAGATGGCTATGCAGTTGGAGTATATGGCTGCCGGGAACGGAAATGTAAGTGATGTAGCGTATTTCTTTGACACATCACTACCATGTAGAAGAAATTCCAGGTCTTTGTTGAAGAAGTAGCGGAATGGAATCTTAGGTTGATCCGTTAGCCAATGGTAGGTAGAGGTCCGGTCCATCAGTAGTATGGAGCCTTGTCTCTTCCGTGAAGTCAATGTTCACTTGTGGTTGAGCCAATCGATGTTGTTAGACATTGCTCGTGCTATGTTTTCAAGATGATATTCAACTTCAATAACACTTTCTCGAAATGCCTTTGAGCGCTTGAAAGCTTCATTCTTGATGCTTTTAACTCGACTTGGTCGCCTTCTTCACTTGAAACGCTTCTTGAAGTAATTTAGCATGCTCCAATGTTCGACCTTCTACCATATCTTGACCTTCGTGTAGGGAGGAGTAGCATCAACAAGTGTAGAAAACCGCTATATTCGGTGTCATCTTCGCTAGCCATGATACGACATTAGCCTTAGGTGTCTTCTTCTTCTTCTTTGGACTAGATGAGGATGTTGGTTTCTTTGCTGAAGCGAGAGAGGTGGGTTGTTGTTGGGGCTCAGGTGCTTCCTCAT